>JAUMJL010000725.1:0-453347 GCA_033558185.1 Dromococcyx pavoninus
TGCACTCGCCCAGAGCGCATTGGCGGCGCCGGGCGCCCAATGAGAAGGGAAGGCGCCAAATTCATAAAGCGCTGAGGCGGTTGACGTGGGGCGGTGCGTACAGAGAAAAGGCGGAGGAAGGAAGGGGGCGCGCGCATGGGGGAGGCTGCTGCACGGGGGGGGGGGGGAGGCGCGTGAGGTGAGGGTAGGCTGCGTGTGAGGTGGGGGGGCCTTCCTGGGGGCGGTGTATGAAGAGGGTGCAGCTGCACGTGTGTGAGGTGAAGGTTGGAGAGGTGGGGGGCACTCTGGGATGTGTAAAGCCTGCCATGAGACCCTGTTGAGGGGACCCTGGGAACGCACTGGTGGTTAAAGAGTCAAAGCAGCCCGGGAGGGAAAGCACCGGGAACACGGAGAGAAAGCAGGGGGAAGGTGGGCGGTTGTGTGTGAACACCTTGCCTGCCGGGAACACCTTCCCAGCCGTGCTACTGGCTGGGAGCAGCCTGGCATCCATGCAGGTACCCGACTCGGCAACTTCTGCTGTCACCCATCTCACCCTGCCTTTGCTGCTGCGTTACTTCACTTCTTGCCACTGTTAACCTCAGGCAGACTCTAACCCTGTACTCCAATGGCTTTCTACCAGGCAGGCAGCTATTCCGTGGTGCCAGACGCTGCTACACAGATAATGCTCTGTATCTGAGGAAATGGCAATGACAGCCTGCAGGGCCTTAGATCAGTGTTAACCTGCGGCTTTTATCCGTGTCTCTCTAATACAAGGACACAGCGATCCTTGCTCTGGTGGCCTTCCCAATGTGTCCTATTCCACAAAGGAAGGCAGATGATAAAGATGTTTGGAAATAGAAGTCCTTTGGTGGGAACATTGCCAATAGCTGCGAGAGAGGAGGGACTCTACAGCAGAAATGATCCTCCCCAAGCAGGGCGGATGGGCGCAGAGTGTGTTGTGTAACCTAGTATCACTATGTGCCGATATTCTTGAGGCAAAGCATTGAAGGGGAAAGGTGGCATGAGTTATTTTATTCTCAGAGCGATCCAAGTTTTGGGTATGGTCTATAATGTGTCAGTTGACATCCATGGAATAAAGACTGGAGAAGGTTCTGGTTTACTTGCCCTGCTGTACAGAATCCACAGAAATTGAAGTTCCCACTTTCTCTCTTGGGAAACAGCAACACGCTTGTCAGAAGTATAGAGATTTCGTCTTTCCCACTTCCCCTAAGTGCTGTGAGTAAACATTTGGGTTATGTACTTCCCCTCTGACAGGTATTCCCAGCGACGATTATGTCCAAGGAGCAGTGAATCTCTTCTGTCAGCAGAATTGGACAAAAGCCTCTGTGCACAAAAATCAGATGGTTACAGTTCAAGTCTGGCCCTGGCAGACTAGTTGTTACATTCTGACAGCCGTCCCAAGGGCTTGAGCAAGATCAGCAACTGGAAAAAAAAAAAATGGGCAGGTATGGCTCCTTCCTTTGCTTTTGTAAGCCTGGTCAGACATCGTAAAACAAACGCACAAGTTGGTACCGGATTGAAAATGCAATCACGCTGCCCAGGACCTAGGTAAAGATCAAACAAAACAAACATGAGAGTCATTAGAGGGTTAAATAGCATACAGGCTGGCAGATTCCTCCTTTCCAGATGGATCTGCTATGCCTTCCAGAATGCCTCCGCTCACTACATAAGATCTAGGCTGATATTTTTTTAAGTATAGAAAGATGAAAGGCAGAAGTCTAGCCGAAGTCCTCACTTCTTTCTTTGAGAAGCACGGCTATCTGCAAAGGATTTGTGTGGGACCCTATGCAGAGTCACAGTGGATGAGGTAAATGGCATGGAATAACCCTTTCTTAAGGAGCCTAGTATAATGGAAACCCTATAATTTGTAATGGAAAAACGCCTCCTGTCAGAACTGCAATTCAGCATCCTGACAAGGTGGTGCTGCCAAGACGCCTCTGCTGCGACTGGGCTCAAGATCACATAGTACGTACTTCCCATCCTCGACACAGTCTGCCTAAGCCCTGCTCGGTCTCCAGGTTGGTTTCCTCAAAGTCCCTCCCCCTGAATGGGGAATTTGGCTAAGCGTGTCTTCTCTCTCCCAACAAAAAAACCCTATCTTTGATCTGAGAATGAAAAAAAAGAACTTCATTGTGGGCAACCAAGCAATGCAGCTTTCCCAGAAGCAGAGTTTCTACTTCTTTATGCATGCAAGTCCCTGTGCTGAACAGAGGCAGGGGCTGAGGCGCACTATGCTTGTACTCTAAGCTGCTTTAAAACGCTCCCACACCCTGCTCAGATTCCAGATACCGCTAAGATGTGTGCCACGCTCATGCAAGTCCATTGGTCAGAGCTAACTCTGGGACTGTATTTAGCGTGACTAAAAAATAGGAGCACAGAAAAAGCCTGTATTGGGTCCGAGTGACAAGGCACTTTGCTTTCCTCATGGTTTTTCCCAATGGTTTTCCTCATGGAATTTTCCCAAGCTAACCTGGGGACTTTATTAGCTCCCAATGAACGGGGTGGGGTGTCAGAAAGAACCCATTTCTTCCCTGAGCTGTATAAACCTCCGATTCTCCAAGTTCCCCAGCTCAACTGCAGCTTGTGTGAAAAGTGCGATGCTTTACTTCCTTTGCCCTTGGAACTCTTGAGACCGATTTAGCTCTGTTTCTATTGCAGACCCCTGAAAGAGCCATTGTCTAACCTGAATGAGTAGCAACAGGAGAGTGAGGTTTCGTTCGTGGGTGGGTCCAATCAGCTTGATAACAAAGTTAATAAGTGTCATATTATTACACTCAGTGTATTCACCATCTTCATCTGTTCCACTCCTCACATCTACTATGTGCAAGATCTTGACTGCCTGGGGAAAGAAACATCGCACGCTATTTCACCAGGTGTCTGGTGCTCTCAGCTGGCTTTGATCAAGATCCTTTTTAATGCACCATGGCTGTGGTCTGGCTCATGCTCTCACTACAACAGGAGAGGCTTGTGATGGTGCTGGGACTGTGCTATGAGTAGTTCTCCCAAAAGGCTGATTATTTACACAACCAAGTGACTGCGAGGGATGGCAACAGACTGAGCAGAATATTTTCGTCTAGATCTGAGCCAGGAAATCACTGGTGAACACAGAAGTCCTGCACTCCCTCCCATCCTGTTCCTCTCGCATTTGATCACCACCTCAAAATGCATCTGGATTTTGAATGTTTTCTGGATATTACCTTCAGAACGTTTGTTCCCAGGGCAGAGAGGCTCTTAGTTTTGAATTTGGAGTAGCTCATCTCCAACTTCCCTGTATTAGGATTGAGCCTAAAAGAAATATTATGGTTTTAGTCTGGATAGAGCAAGGAGATAGCGATCCCTGCCGTAAATGGCCTTAGAGCCATAGGCGAGAAAGAAATCCAGTGGTGGAAAAAGCAGGAATAATCCAATACACTTAGCAAAAGCTGCTGCTATCTAGGAGGAGACTCCTCACCACACCACCAGTCACAGAATTAATTAGGTTGCAAAAAAAATTATCTGGCATCTGCAGAGACATGGGACGGACTGCTTGCTACTATGAGATCTTAGCAGATACGACAGCAACAGCATTGAACGCAGCCTGTGCCCATTTCTCTTGTGTTGCAGCTGAGAATAATCGTATTCCAGGATGGCTAAAAATCACTCTTCTGTATCTGGGGGATGTGTGGTCAGAACAGTTAATTTCTTTGCGAAATCTCCACTGTGTGACTTGGCCACAGTCAGCAGAGCGAACCAGCTGACTTTATAAAACTGACTTTGGTGGCTTTTAAAAAGAGCACCCATTACCACCTGGTGCTGAAGTTAAGAGGTACAATCTGTGGTACTGTTATACATTACCTCGGCAGCCGGTGACGGGGACAAGGAATGATGTGGAAGAGTTGAGGTAAGGAGTAGAGGAAGTTGAGCACTTGTGGGATGAAAAAAAGCAGCATGGTTTTGCTGAAGTGCCCCAAGATCCCCACCACGGCGAAGGTCATGCCGGCAAAGTAGCAGAAGGTGTCCCCAACAAACACTCGTGACGGGTACCTGCAAACCACAGGGCAGAAAAGCAAAAGTCTGTCACCACTGCTGTTGCCACGAAAATACAGTTATGACTGCTGAGTGTATTCCCACATGGCAGGTGAGGGATCAGGAGGGGAATGGCAGCAGATTAACACAGTAAAAACAACAACTGCAGATATTTATGTCAAGAACTGCGGGACTGAGACCCACAGCCTTATTCATAGGGAACACAGTATGAAAACACAGCTCATGAGATACACGAGGGAGGGTAGTCTGTGCGATTTGGTCAGCCGGCGCAAACGGAATTGTTCTAACAAAAACTACCAGTGCATTGAAGCCTTAGCTCTGGCAGAGAGCCTGCCTATGTTCCAGCATCCCACCTTCACATCCTTAGGGGCCTTTGTTTGGAAAGTGAGATAGTAAAGGGAAAGGACACTTCCAAAAAAACTCTGCATGCCCATCCTCTTACCAGTTATGGTAAAGCAGCCCCAGTGTGGTAAAAAAAAAGGGAATCATGAAGTAGAGGGAAAAAACATGATCATCCCGGTAATCCCCTACAGAAAACAGAAAAAAATGTGATTGTGTTAAGGCAAGAAATGTGTTTGTCGGTCGATTTTCAATAACACCAGATATCAGACTCTTGGATGCCATCTCCTTCGGCTCTTTGCAGCTGCAAACACCTGTATTAGCTTCCTTACCATTCAGTTCTACGATGTTGAAGATGATAATGGAAGCCGCTATCACCAGAGACTGCCCTGCTTCAATTCCATTAATGCCAGCGAGAATGTTGATGGCGTTGGTGCAGAACACTGCCAGCATGCCCATGTACACATAGTAGAGGATACCTGCAGATCAGAGCCAGCCACGTGCTTTCAGTGAAGCAGACCCCAGGCCACTTCTGCAAAGCCCACGGTCCCTGCTTTGTATAACACTCCTCTGTGAGTATGAGTAGCAGCAGCTTCCTAATAAATCCTTTCTCACCTGTGAAGCAGCTGACACTCACCCAGGTCCAGGTGCATGCCCAGCAGCGCGCGGAAGGGCTTTGGCACCACGATGGTTGTGTTCCCGAAGTTGGTGAAGTAGACCATGAGTAGCGGGAGGGAAGCCATGGTGGGGAGAAGGAGCTTGTGGCGCCAGCGCAGGTCCAAAACATCATCTGCGAAGCCCAGGAAGATCATGCAGCAGATGGCAAGAAGCGAGCCGATGAACTCCACGAACTGTAGGAGGGACAGTGGGAGAGGGGGAGAGAGCGGAAGACAGCGGGCAAGGGGGACACGGGAGGAGGCAGCGAATGAGAGCAGGAGGCAGCGGGGGCCTGGACACCGCGGCCGCAGCCGGCCTTGCCCACCGCGCTTCCGCCGACCTCACCTCGTCGTGCGGGAAGACCGCGCACTGCTCCTCCACGAAGCACCTCAGGAAGGGCACGGGGATGAAGCAGAAGAGGGTGATGAGGAATACGGCCCCGCTGATCACGCCCTGCGCCTCGGGGCTGGAAGGGAGCGGTGTCAGTGCCTTGGCCCGGCCCGGCCGCGGGGCGCGGGCAGCGCTACTCACACGGGGCGCCGCGAGGCCTTGTTCAGGTCCTCGCCGAAGAGCCGCGCGGCCAGGAACCGCTCCTCGCAGGCCGGGATCAGCGTGAGCGTGGCCGCGAACCCCAGCAGCGACCCGCCCAGGCTGACAAGCAGCGGCGCGGCGGGCCAGGCCGCCATAGCCCCAGCTGCGCTGCTCCCGCCTGGGTCTGCGCGTTCCCAGTCGGGCGCGGGCGCGCGCGCACCGGATGCGGCGGCCCCTCCCGGCGGCGGCGGCGCCATATTTGGCCCTGGCGGGGGGTTCCGCCAGTGGGACCCGAGCGGTAGCGCTGTGCCAGCGGCAGCTGGCTCTGTCCTTCCGCGGCGGCGGCTAGGCCGGTCACGCCGGCCATGCCCGGCGGGTGGCCGTGAGCGCAGCGCCATGGGCGCGGACCCTGGCTGGGCCGCGCTGGTGCTGCTGTTCGCCGCGTCGTTGCTCACCGTGGCGGCCTGGCTGCTGCAGTACTGGCGGGCGGCGGCGCGGCGGCGCGGGGCGGCGGCGCACGAGGCCGGGGCGCGGGCGCTGCTGGCTGCGCTGCTCGCCCTGCGGGCACTGCGGGAGCCGTGGCAGCGCGCCTGGGTGCGGGCGCTCAACGGCGAGGCGCGGCGGCACGGGGTACGGCGGGGCAGGGGCGTGGGGGAGTGGGGCCGCGGGGAGCGGCCGTCCCCGGGGGAAGCGATCGCGCGTGACTCCCGCTGTCTACGCCCCTCGGGAGCTGCAGCCCGGAGCCTTCTCACCGTCCCGGGCTCTTTTCCTGCCTGATGGACGGGAACGGGACCGTTTTGGTTAAGTGGCACAGGGATGCCAAGAGCTAAAACAGGTTAGCGAGGAGCTCACGTGTTTGGAAAAATGGGACTTGAAGTCTGGAAGGGTGTGATGTGAGCTTGTGTTCCAGTTCCCAACAAGACTGCAAAAGACTTTCCCCTTTCAGCAAAGTGAGTTAAATCGTGGAGTAGAGACAAGACAGGAAAGCCGATCCCTTGAAAAATCGGGTAATGGCTGAAGGTGGGGAGGAATGTGGCATTATTACACATAACACCCCCAGCTCTGTGCCCAACGTTGTTAGTTACACCGACTAATAGGCTTCATAAAGTCCAGTCTCGGAGGTGATGCCATGGCTTTGGTACCTTTGTGCAACAGTTTTCCAGCGCGCTTTCTGTAGCTTTTCATTGCTGCGTATTTCTTTTTGCTTCACTGTAATCCTGGATAAGAACTTGCTGGGGTAGGATGAAGAAATTTTATTTTTGAAGACAGCACCTTAGGAACAGATGCTTGGTTTGGTGATGCGCTGTTTGCACAGTATCAGGCTTTTCTCGAGGGGGAGGTCCTTTCCAGTTACCAGGCCTGTCAGTGGCAGCCGGTCTTCTGCAGGCTGCGCGAAGGAGAGCTAAACTTCATCAACAGGTGAGGGGCAGCGCAGCTTTGGTTTTTTTTTTTCCTACTTGATGTCTGGCACCTTAAGAAGTGTTAGTAAGGCTTGGGAAGCAGTCATACTTGGAAGTAACTGGGTAAGATGGAATAAATCTGAATTGTGTTGGTCCAGCCTGATATTCTGGAGGTTTTCTGATCCTGAATTGTAGCAGAGCAGCAGCCTTTTTAAAAGGATTTATTCAAATGATCTCCTTCCTAGTGCAGAGTGAGGGCTGTGATTATTTTCAGATAATGGTTGCCTCCTGGCATTAGGAAGCACAAAATGGCCAGAATGGATTATTTGTGCACCATGAGCCACCTTTGTGCTTCTTTTCCAGGCTTGGACTGTGAATACTTTTGTTTCAGTGGTATCAAGCATCCTAGGGCAGGGAATATTTTACAATATTGTCCACTTTTTGAAAGTATCTAGGAGGTCACGTGAGACCAGAAACCTCTGTGTAGCCTATGTGCACCTTCTGAAGCCCACGGAGCAGGAGACTTGTTCTGGGCTGTGTGCCAGTTGTTTTAGTTTTGTAATGAAGCTGTGTAACAGTCAATCCTACCATCTGCTGAGATCTTGAAGGAGAAGTTGCATCTCCTTTTTTTGTGGAGCATTGTAATTCCTGGGCAAACCTTGTTTTAGAGTTGATGGCAGTTCTGTTGTTGGTAATGCACTAGCCTTGTCACAAAGAGCATTGTCTTGTGGCCCCCTCCACCCAGTCCCTGTCTCCTATACAATTATCCTTGCAGGCTGTCTAGAGAGGGGACCTAAGGCCTGATAACCCTCATCCCAGTTGCCAGCGTCTCCTTCCCCGCTCGTAGTCTGGCTTCACCTCTGCTCTCCTTTCGAGTTTCCAGGGGAGTTGGGGGTAGATTTATGTGTCAAAGTGAGAAATCTCACTTTCTTCTGACTAGACTTATTCTTAGCTCCTTTTGCTGTTACTTTTTTATTTTTTCATTTTAGCTGTATTGACTGGCAAAAAGCCATAGGGGAATGCAGCTTTGCAAAACTGGGTTTGATAGTAGAATTACTGTAGAGAAGAGGATGGTTGTGAGTATATCAGGTTCTTGGTGTTAATGCAGAATGGCAGAGGGTCTCGACCCTTTGATTTATAAGCCCTCTTCCACAGATTTGTTGGTGTGGCTGGGGAAGAGCCATAGATTCCCAACTGATTGCGTGTTAAGGAGCCCATGTTTGCTATATTCTGGGTGTGCTGGCTCATTTGCCCTTGTGCGTAGTCTCAAAAAAAGGGAAAGGAAAATGCCAAAACTGGGGCAGAATTCTCATTTTTGTCATAAAAGGATTATAGAGGGAGGCTAGCATTTCAGAGTCCTAGTCCTGGAGAAATGTTGCCCAGTCGCTTCCCTCTTGATAGTCAGTGGTGGTGACATGTCTGCTTGACTTTTCAGCTTGGTCGATTTTAAAACAGTATGTCTTAATCTCATTCATGTCTAGATTTGTCCACACGTCCTTATGTTTCCAAATCATGGTGAATATGAGAATGTACTGCATATGGTAGGAGCTTTATAGAATGCATTTGTGGTCAGAGCACACCAGCAGCTGAATTTGAGTGACCTGAGGGAGCTAGCAGTGGGCAGATGAGGGTTGATCCGCATCCTAGGTGTCTCATTCTCATCCCCGGTATGAGAGAGAGCAGCTTCAGTCACAAAGTGTCACTTTGTCCGTAGATCTTTCAATGTTAGCAGCTGGTATTTCATATTTCCTGTTTGGATTACAAGTTAATTCCCTTAAAAAATGGGACAAAGACTTGAAAGGAATTGACTTGTCTCTGAAGCACCTGCAGCCCTCCTTGTTTTACTTTTCCTCAATGTTTTCGCCCTGCCTTGGAGTATGTGTAGATTCACAGTACCTTGTGCATGCAGTTCATTCTGTGTGGGCAGAATACTGAGATCTTTTGCAGTTGGCCAGTGGCTCCTGGTTCTGTGAGACAGTGATGAGTTGGAAGTATCAGGGGAACAGATTGCTGCTGCTGCTTATATCCTTGAGTTGCTGTGCAGAGGTTCTTATTGCGGAGAGAAAGGACTGATCTGATATTCTGGACTTCCCTGGGTGAGTGGACACACCTCCACTTAGCTTTAACCTGTTGCCTGGATCTGTCTGCTGCATAGAGGTGGTGGCTAACAGTCTTGTTCGCTTGAGAAAAAGAGAGCAGTTTCCTGCCTCCTGTCACCCTGGCCCGAAAAGACAAGCAACTTGGTGAACAATCATGTCCTTGTGCTTGGATTGCCTGTTCACTCTGCTCCTTTTCCCCATTGCGAGCAGAGGGAATCATTGAAGGATAGATTTTCTGCTCTCAACTCTGTGGTCTTGTATTTCTTGAGAAGTGTTCTCTGTGGACAACCAGTCCTGTGTTATGGGGAAATCCTCAAGGGAAAAAGAGGGATGCTTCTGCAGTGGAGAATGTAATTTAATATACAATTTACCGTTCTGATTTGGGCTTGCCTGTCTGAAGTTAAGGTAGTGTTTGTGAGTATAAGCCTTGACTGGAAACCTTGTTTCCTTTCTCTGTATGGACTAGCCAACGTGGGTAGAGTTGCAGTGCGCAACGATTCTGCGTACAGATTCATGGAAATGGACTGGAGTGTCTCTGGGACCCCACATCAGAATCAGTCATCCTCTTTGAAACTGTCTGGGATACCTTGAACACTGGGACCTAATTGAGTTCTCTATTTTTATAGAGTTCCGTGCAGATTACGTTTGATGAGGGTTCTCAGTTACCACCAGCCGCAAATATAAGTCGTGTGACATGCAAGGGACAGTCAGATCACAGCATGGTAAGACTTCAGTGTTCTGAACTGTATGGTATGGGGTTTCTCCATTAACTGACGGCATGTTCTATGGAGATTGCTGAGGCCTGTGTGGTGGGGATGGTGGAAATGAGGTAGTTTGGGGCGAGGTCTGTTGTTGGATTTGAAGGCCTGTCAATGGTCTCGTGAGATCGTGGCTTGGCGGCTGTGTGTCAGTGAACTCTGGGAGAGCCCTGGGTGCAGATGTTTTGGTGGGTCTGTGGCATATGGATGCTGAGCCTGAATATTGGGGTCCTAGAGTGGAGAGGAGAAGAGAGCTCCTGTTGCTGGTACATTTTTACCGCATCATGTACAGAGTCTGGACCGGCAGGTCTGCAGCACAGAACTAGGCCTGTGAGTGGGCCTGTTGTTTCCTGCCGCGATGGGTCAGCCTTCCCTGTTGTTTTAAGAGGTTTTGCCGTTGCACGGCTGCCTCTTGCCAAGGACTTAAACTCCTTCCTTTTTTCTCTAGGTGCTATCATGCTGTCTGTCAGCTGAGGCTGTGAAATTCCCCGTCTCTGTTACGCAGCAGTCCCCAGCTGCTGTTTCTGTGGACACCTATCACGTCACCTTGGCTGTGCTGCAGGCCCAGGTAACAGTTGTAAAAAGTTGGCATTGAACTTGTTCTGTTACCTGGCCCCATGCCAGTAAAGGAAGGATAACCTAATTTAGTGCAAATAAAGACTTCGGCACACTGTCACTAACGCTTGACAGGGTGGCAAATATTCCCAATTGGTGTGCTGAGTTGTGTTTTTTGTCTTGTTCTGCAGATCTTGGCTGTGTGACATAGCTGTAACAAAATCTGGAGAGATTTGAAACATGGCAGTGTTCTACACTGTGCTTTTAAGCAGATGTTTGAGAAGTGAAAAGCCCTGAGAGGTTGATTTCCCCCACAGTGCGATGGATAGAGAAAGACGTCCTGTGCACATGTATAATTATGGTGTTTTCCTGGTTGTTGGTGGGAAAAAGAAATACACGATTTGCTTCTCAGTGTTCCATTAATACGTTCACAAGAGCGCAATACAGATTTTTGATCTGTGTTGAATATTGGAGATGCTTTTCCCAGAAGCTCTGTAAGATTGCAGTGGGCAGTAACTTCACAGTCACTTATTGGCTGGATTTGGATCACTGGAATGTGAATTTGTTCCCATCATGAAGACGACAATGCTGGAGACGTTATGTTACTTGGAGATCGTGCATTCACTTGTGCTATGGGGAGACATGAGAGGAGAAGGCAGTCCCATGCTGTTGCAGGATTTGCAGTTGGAAGGTTGAGCCCCTTTGCTCTCAGAAGCTTTACTAAAACCTTCAACCTGTATTTGTCAGCTCATCCCAGTTTGATTTTGGTCCTCTGTTCTGCAGTCGTTTCAAAGCTCCTCTCTTTCCTCGATGTTTAGCACACCTGCTGCCAATCTAGTCAAGGGCAGTGACTGTGATTGCTGTTTACTATCAGAGTCCCTGGGAACCAGGTGGCCTTCGTCATGGCTCTTCAAAGTGCTCCTCTGCTTGCTGGCATTTCCTAGGTCTTCTTGTCTGTGCCTCTTGACGTTTTGGGTTGATTGATCTTGTAGAGAATTGTGTGGTGTTGTAATTTAAGTTTGGCTGCTGTGTTGTGAAACACCGGTCAGGTTACTGTGTTCCTGTCGGTCAGAATACTGCAAGTCCTCTATTCCCAAATGTGCCTTGCCTCTTTTATGAGTGTCTTCTTGGTTAGTTTCCTGGCTGCCGTGTCTGTCACCTTCAGCTAACACTGTCTGTTTGTAGTAGATAAATGTCAGTCTGTTAGTTACTTTAGAAATGTTTTATATTTAGTTCTCCTGTTTTTATGGAAGATACTGGGTCAGGAGCTCCAACTGTTTTTACAGGCGATACCGGGTCAGGGGCACCTGCTGTAGCCCTGCTACACGGGTTATTCCAGCTGCTGAATATGATGTGGGGTAAAAAGTGCCTTACGAAAACAGACACTATTCCTGACTATGGATGTTTGTTCTGGACTAGCTGGAGATCCACTTGGAGGAGATACAGAATGAGGGTCTCCTGGTGTCGTGGATGTTCAAGGACAGACCAGACTTGAACCTTTCGGTTCTTCCGAAACTTCAGCTTTGTGAGGTAAGTGGCAAAGAGTGGGAGGCTGGACTTGAGCGGACAAAGGGCAGGAGGGGCAGAAACAGCATTGAGCCAGGTGGAAGGATGCTGCGAAGGGGAGATGTTGGCAACTCGCTGTCTTGGCCCTTTAGGGATTCTTCCGCCCTGGAATTGATACTAGCTCAGCTCTGTCAACACAGCGCATCCTCAAGAGGGAGGAAGCAGTACAGACGTCTGTTGTCAGAGTTTGGTGTAACAGCCAAGTGGGATTCTGTGCATCAAAAAAGACTTACTGTTTATGTAGGTCCTCCTGCTGTTGTCAGATGTAGAGCAGCAAAATCAGCTGGGTTGGTTTGGGATTTTTTTTTTGTGGGGTGTTTTTGTTTGTTTGTTTGGGATTTTTTTTGGAGGTTAGTGTGTAGAACCTGTGGGTTTTAGAGGTTTAATGAGCTGAATGCAGACATGCTAGTGCTGTTGTAATACAAATAGGTTGGTTGATTTGTTTTATTGACACCCTCGTTGCTTTATCAGTACTATATGATTATAGTAGATAGATATATATGTATAGATAAGTTGCTTATCAGTAGATGTAGTAGATGTAGGAATTTGTCCATTCTAACGAAAGTGCGGTAGTACCATCGCATAGGGTGGTGAGGATGAGGCAAACTGTAAAAGCGGTATTGTCAAAATTTGTAACGGGTAAAGTACAGATGTACAGGCTTAGTTTGTCTCATTTAGACAGCTTGTATTTCCCTGCAGCTGTTACGTGGAGGCTTTAAGCACTGAGGAGAGTGAGTGTGGGATATGGGAAGAGTACCTGAGAGGTTATTATCGGGAGAGGGACTGTGAAGTGCCTTACAGGCTGAAGAGGAGGTTGGAACTGTATAAGGAGAAAATGTGTCTGCCTCTTTAGTGACTTTCGTGCATTTCCTCTTGATTTGTGAAGAACGAAGGGAGAGCAAATCTGTCCACCATCAAGGATCTGATCGAGGATACCATTGTCAGCACACAGCCAGCGATGATGGTAAATCTGAAGGCCTGCACTTCTGGAGCTGGTGAGGTAAGCCTCCCTCCTCGTGTCATTCCTGTCCCTCAATCACTGTGCCCCAGTGCATTTCAGAGGGCCGAAGCTTAGACAGGAATCTAAGGGTTGAGACTCATTTCTGGGCAACAGCTGCATCCTGGCTTGTGCCATCGTAGGAGTTGGGATACTATGGCACAGGGAGTAGGGATAACTAGAAACTGCTCTGAAGGGCAGATCTGTACCTCGTTTCTTCAACGCTGAGTGCCGGTGATATTGAGGTGGAGCGAGACTGCCTGAAATGCATCTTCGTTTTGGCATTCTTTCCGATGCTCTGAATGCTAAGGCTCTGTCCGGGGCAGCTTTTACAGGCATGAAATGGACCATGTTTTTTCATCTTCAATTATATGTTTGACAGCCAGCAAGCTTGTTCTTGTCTGTCTCTTCTCCTGTCTGCCTTAAATTTCCCATCTGAAATCACCTGGGGGCCCAATGGAGGTTGGTAGCTTGGGAACCTGCAGCATCTGTTGATGTCTCTGTGGGTATGCCGCTACTGTGGTGTGAGGAGATATTTAGTATATGGAAGGATGAACATCGTGCATCTCGCTGCTGCCTGCTGGTGAGTGAATGATAAAGGCATCGGTCTCGCTTTCATCGTTCCTCAGGTATCCAGCAATAAGTTGACTCGAGAGTCCCCATCCAGAGTAGCAGTGGCTCCTCTGGGTTCTAAGCTGTTGCTTCGGAATCTTCGAGTGCTGAACTTGGGCTGCGAGGGGAAGGGAGGTAAGTGTGAAAACACTGATGATCTGCAAGGGCAAGCGTGCAGGTGGTGAGACTGGAGTGAGTGGGTGTTTTGGGTGGGTTTGAGTGGAACAGAGGTGTGTGCGTCCACTGAGCCGCTACCCTTTGTTGACGAGGACATACACGTGCTCTGTCCCTCTGTTGCAGGAGTTGGGGAGATCTGCTGCTTGGCCGAGCTGGACAACCCCTTGCAGCAGAAGCGGACAAGGCCGGTGACAGCCAGCAGTGCCGGTGCTGAAGCAGAGATGGAGTGGAATGAGGAGCTGTTTCTGTAAGTGTCTGCCCTCCTTCCGGCTGGCACGACGGTTCAGGTTGGCATGGTCTCTAGGTGCCATGACTGCACTGCAGAACTGATGTGGGTGGTGCAGAGGTGAAGTCTGCACCGCAGGGCATTTGTTTGAGCTGCCCATGGGCCGGGATATCCATTCTGGCGATTATTTCCAGATTGCATACATGTTTTCCACTCCCCTGTGTTTTAACTGAATGGGCAGAAGTGCTGACTGCAGGCGGCGTGTGGGAGCATCAGGAGTGGAAGACCTGGGGTGTAAATCAGCTTTCAAGACAGATTCCCTTCTCAACTTCCCCTGGCAGGTGAACACAGCCCTACAGGGGATGTGAACCAGAGAGCATCTCTTCTGTGTAGTGTGCTGACCCTTGTCATGTTCTCCAGCGTACTGCACACACCTGGAGCTTTGGAAAGGGTGAAAAGGCATCTGAGATCTGAGAGAAGGAAGATGGGGAACTGGTTTATTTGCTCCGTGGCCATTTTCCTAGGATTGCCTAATGGCAGCTTGTCTTTTTCTGTTTCAACAGGGAGTTGGGACCTAGGAGTAAAGAGCTGAAGCTACAGGTGCTGGGGAGCAGTGATGGAGGGGGAAGTGAGTATGGGCAGCTGTGAGAGGGATTGTAAGATGGGGAGACAAAAATGCCTAAGGACTTCCTGTCCTTTGAGCCTGTGGTAGTTCTGTGTCAGAATGATGTGTGATGACGTGTGAAAGGGATTTTTTATATCCAACTTTCCGTGAGCCTCTGAGTGAAGTAACTCTGGAGCCTGTTGTTCTTAGCGAAACGCTCTTACTCTGACCATTTTGGTACCCAGGAGGTTCCTGTGACCCACCTGTCTTCACTCTGAAGCGGGGAGAGGGATGCAGGGTTTTGCAGAAAACATTGCAGAAGGCTCTTAACTCTGTGAATTTGTAGTCGACCAGGGACTAACCGCAACCTCTATTTTTGATGGAGGCTGCACAATGGTCACCTCTTTAAGGGAGTAAATTTCTGGATTGGTTACCACCTCCCCACCTCGAACCTGGGAGCTACTGGATGGGGATCTGCTTAGCTGGCCCCCAGGGCTGTTTCCCAAAAGCGGGGGTTGCCTGGGAGAAGCCGGAGGTGCTGAGGTCATGTGGTGTGTTTTGTTTTCCTATTCCTTCCCGCAGGTGTGCTGCTGGCACATGCCACACTTTCGCTTGATTCTTTGGGCCAACAGCCATCTGGGAGACAGGTCTGCTCTCTGGCCCCAGGAGCTGGGCAGTCGCTGGCAGCTGAAGCTGCCATTATATTGGAGGTAAGCTCCCGACCCTAAAAGCTTGGCAAAAGTGCATGCTCTGGAAGTGTTCAGGATGTGAGCCTCTAGCAGGAGGCAGGTGTGATTAGGCCTGGGCTTATCACAAGGGACTGGGAGACTCTTAGGCCACGGAGGGATGTCACCTGGGCCTCGGTGCCTGAGCCTCCCTCCGCTCAGCTGACATAGCAGGGATGGCTCCTTGGTGCTCAGAGCAGTAGCTTTTCTCTCCTCATGCCTGCCTTTCGGACTGGGAGGAGGACAGTCTCTCTGAGCTGTGCTTTACTCCTTGTAGCTGCTGTTCCAGGAGCCTGCTGCATCTTTGAATGCTCAGCATGCCTCGTCTCTGCGAACCAGCATCACTCCCACTAAGAAGGTGGAGATGGACCGGACTATCATGCCTGACGGCACCATCGTGACCACTGTCACCACAATCCAGTCCCGGCCCAAGGCAGACTGCAAACTGGGTGAGGCTGCCCCGCGGCAGGCATTTTCTGTGCGTGACAGCAGCCTCTGCCACGATGTTCCCGAGTCCACTTTCGCAGGCAGCAGCAAAACTGTTTAGCTATTATATGTTGCGGTTGCTGCAGACACTCAGATTGCGTGATGCTTTTGGCTTCTGGGTTGGAATGTGGGAGACTCATGTGTGGCCTTGGTGGAGAGAACTGATGCAGCCCTGTGTTTTGAGGGGAAAGCGAGAGAGGGAGGAGCTTCTCTGACACCCTGGCAAGAGGTCCCAACTCTAACATGTATGCTGCCACGTCACATCTGCATGATGTCTGGCTAAGCATTTTGCAGCTCTTCCTCTGTTTTCTTCACTGCTAAAGAAGCTGTGGGTGCTGAACGTGGAGCCAAAAGCATGTTGACCTTGCTTACTACCAGTTGTTGGTGCTTGCAGTCTGACATCCTGATGTATGTGGTCATGGATATTCCACGAGCTGGGGCTGGGAAACAGCGTGAACAGGGTCTCGCAGCAGGAACTACTTCACGTGTCTTTTTCCAATAAGCTTCTTAGTACTTAGCTGCTGCAAAGACTCATGGAGCCAGCCTCTGCAGGCTCTCTGTGCGTGCTGGAGGCTTTCTGGGGGTGTGCACGCAGGGAGCCACAATCCAGTAGTGCCTAAGCTTCATCTCCGCTTACTGATGTCTCTGTCTCTGCCTCTCTTTCACCGTGGAGATTCACCGTCCAGGTCGCCTTCCAAGGTGGAAGTGACTGAGAAGAAGACAATAGTGCTTTTGGAGAGTGGCTGCCCTCATGGTCCCTTGTCCAGCAGTAGCCGTAAGTGCCTGGAAATCCAAGGCTTTTGCCGGTGTGATGGTGTTCCATAGCCTTTCTTGAAGAGTAGCTGTCTGAATGTGGGTCTAAACTCGTCTGCATTTGCAGAAGAGAATGTCAAAGGGTCCAAGTGAAGGTGAGGGCAGCGGGGTGATGGTGAGTGAGAGCAGGTAAAAGAAATCCCACTTTGGCTATCCAGTCCATGACTCTGGGTGTTTCCGTGCTCGACAAAAACATTCCAGGCTATCTGGACTCAAAGAACTTTGCTCGCCCTGTACTCAGGCCTCTGATTTTCTCCAAGACGGAGCACTGTGGCTGTTACGATGGTTTACAGCCAAGGCTGCCCGAACTCTTGGGAGTCTTTGGAAGTCTGTTGAGTGGGAGTGGTATTTTAATGATATGCCTGATGGAAAAGGAAACATTTACGTTGCCTAAAAGAGCTGCGAGCTACATGGAGCTTCCTTCCTTTGGTTTGTTTGGGCAAGTCCATAATAAATTATGTTCTCTGCCTTCGTCCACATGTAATTGCCTATTACAAGCACTGCTGCTGGCAAGCGACTACTTGCCCGTGCTGCTTGGTGCTACTTCAAGCGTTGATATCTTTCTTGCTTGCAGGGGATAGCCATATGCCCAATGGCTTGGATCCGGTGGCTGAGACGGCGATCAGGCAGCTAACCGAGACAAACAACAAACCTGCCAAGAAGACCCCAACAAAACGTAGCACGCTGATCATCTCGGGAGTTTCCAA
This sequence comes from Dromococcyx pavoninus, assembly GCA_033558185.1. NCBI lineage: Eukaryota > Metazoa > Chordata > Aves > Cuculiformes > Neomorphidae > Dromococcyx > Dromococcyx pavoninus. Next base: position 17,279 of record JAUMJL010000725.1, read on the forward strand.
GGTCTCTGGTTGAACTGGGATCCATTTCTAGCTTGGGAGGTTGTTTCTAGGGATGCATGTGTGAAACCACCCTGTCCTTCAGGGACCAGTGTGGGAAGGTTCCAGCACAGACGACTTGCTCGGCAGAACGTTTTTGCTGTTGCCTTGCAGCTTATTGCTGCTTCCCAGTGAGTGTTAAAGGTATCTTGCCAGCCTGCAGGCAGCTGCTGGTGGGAGTTCACAAAGGGCAGCCGCAGGAAGGGAGGCTGCTGCCCTAGCTGGTTCCCTTAGCTGGGAACCTTGTAGAGAATTTGAGGCGTTCTCCTTGGACTTAGCTACAGGAGTGAGAGAGGTGCTGCAGAATGCTTTGGAGTAAGCCGTGTTACATGTTTGTTACAGCAAAAGAGCGACGACTGTGCGTTGGTGCTGTCTAACACTGATGATAGGAACTGGAGCATCTGAATGTAGGTGTGGCTGGAAGAAGGGAGATGAATGCCATCCTTCAGACCCTGTCTTCGTGTCTGTCTGACCTTCTAACCCCTCTCCAGGTACCCATCACTCAAGATGAAACGGCACTTTCTCTGGGTTATGCTGCATCCCTGGAGGCCACGGCATGTGGGAATTCTGTGACAGAGCGCATAGCTGACCAGATACACGATTCTGCTGAGTCGTCACAGCTGCTGGAAGCGTCACCCTTGGGACAAAGGGCCAGTCAGGATCTGGATGAGACAACACGATCAGACATCTCAGAGAGACCGTCGGTGGATGATGTTGAGTCTGAAACTGGGTCCACAGGAGCCCTTGAGACCAGAAGCTTGAAAGATCACAAAGGTAAGGATGAACTAATAGATGTTAGCCTGTTGTACTTGAGGGCAAAGTGATGTCTGAGTTCCCCGTCCAGGAGTAGAGGCTGCAGCCAACTTTCGACGTGGCAAAGAGCAGCTTCTGCTGGAGCCTGGAAGACCCTGTCTCTCTCTCGTGCTTCCCACTGGAGAGGTTCCGTACTCCTCTAATTGCAGGTGTCCGATTCCTGTGGCCTTTTCATTTTCCCTGCTCACTTAGATGGCAGCTTGGGTGTTCCCCGGAAGCTGCTTTCATAACCTAGTCTCTGGGACTACAGGTCAGGTTTTTGTCTGTAAAGAATGATTCCTTCTCTGAATTCAGCTGCCTCTGGCACTGAAATACAGGCCACTCCACAATGTGGATTGTACGGGCCTCGATGTCCTCCCTCTTTCTCTGCTGGCATCAGAGTAGCCAGTGCCTCTGACCTGTTGTACTGGAGGATGTCCACACAAAGTCTGCTTTTAAACAGAGCTGTTCTAGCTTTGTATGGCGTGCAGGTTTTGGGCATGCCTTTTTGCACCTGTTTGGGGTTGATGGCAATTGGCATCTCCATCCTGTTCCACCCACACGAATCATCCAGAGCCGTTGCCCTTATTTGTCTCTAGGTTTGGGCATCCTGGGCATCTGTGGGCAGTGGCTCCAGGGGCTTGATGACCAGCTAACCCAGGCACCCTTGAGATGACCTCTCTAGTGTGAGAGGCCTTTTGCCTGTTGTGTGTTCCTCCCAGTGTCTCCCTGTGCAGACGTTCTCCTTTCCTGTGAGCTTTCTGTTACAATTCTGCACCCTTGTGCTAAAGGGAGGATGTTATTGTATAAAAGGAAGTTTTCATGTGTGACGGTATGCTTAGTGAAACAGGTTGGTGGTATTGAAGTCTGTCCTTACGGCTGGGAGCTGGGATTCACCGACCTTTCATGTGCTTCTGCCGATTGGGGCGGAAGAGGTCTTTGTCGCCCACTTGGGACCGTTAGAGGTGTGTTCATTGCCCCTGGTACTTGCCAGGGGAGGATGCTATCGTGGTTTCCATCTCCTTCCTTTCTGTCTCTGCAGTAAGCTTTCTTCGGAGTGGTACCAAGCTCATTTTCCGGAGAAGGAGCAAGCAGAAGGAAGCGGGCCTGAGCCAGTCACACGATGACTTGTCCAATGTCACCGCCAACTCTGCCACCAGGAGGAAAACCAGCAGCTTCTCCCGCCGGCTCATCAAGCGCTTCTCCTTCAAGTCTAAATCCAAACCCAAAGCTAGTGACAGCACAACAGTGGGTGAGAACTGAAGAAGAGAGAAGCCCGTTGGAAAGACCATGCAGAGATCCTTTTCTAGTCTCTTGTCTTACCACTCCACAGTATCTGTGCTCTGCAGTCGCGTTCCTTCCAACCCTGGCTGAGGAAAGACACCCCAGTGCTTTACCCCATTTGGGGAGCGAACGTTGCAGACCCGGGGCTTAGGCTGCTCGTCTGCCGTGACTCAGCCCTCTTTGACTGTCGTACCCCACCGTGCTCTCCTAGGAAATACAGGTGGCATGCTAATCCCTGTGAGGGTCCCAGGAGCTGCGAAAGCAACTCTGCCTGCAGAGCTATCTGGCATTGCTGGGTGCGTCCTGGAAAGGGCAGGAGGACCTCTCAAGTAGCAGCTCTCAGAGTTAAAGGCTGAGAAACTACCGGGTTAGCTATGTTGCCGAGAAGTGTGGACTGTAGCCTCGCTCACCTCTTCTTCCGCCAAGAGCAACTCGGTTGGTGGCCATCCGAAAGCACTTATTGCTTCTGCTTGGTGCTTCTGCTTGTAATCTGACTGAGAGGTGGCGTGGGGTGTTGTGTTCATAGGCTGTGAGCTGTAAAGACAGCAAGCTGTGGTTCTCAAGCTGGCTTTACCGTTGGAATCGGACAATGCTGAGGGGTGACTGCCTCTGGTGCTGTACTGGTGACGGAAGGAGTCTCTAAGAAGGAGGTTTTAACCGCGGGGCGAGTTTTTGTTGAAGCCCAGGACCTTGGATGAGTGCCTGGTTGATGCTGTCAGTGCTGACACCCCATGAGACAGTCCCCCTTCTGCATGACTGTTCTTCGGCAGGGAAAGGACTGTGGTGCACATGTGCACCAGCCTTTGTATGAGCGGAACCTTTTCACTTGGGGGCAGTTGGGTATGTTTCCAGTGGGGTGCCAGGCCATCTTCTGGATCTGTGGAACGCCTGGTCTCTGGCACTCTGGCGGGGCTCATTCTGAGGACCAGCACCATGCTGGTGATGGATGGCAAGGAAAGTGGCGATGCCAGCGAAAGGGCAGTCTGATGCAGAGCTTGAAGCCACGTGGCGAAAAGAGGCGAGAGTTTACATGTTGTTGATGATGATGAAGGGGTTTCCTGTAGCAGAAGGTGCCTTTCTTCGTTGCACCTGGTGTTTCCTTTCTTCCAGCAAACCCCAGCCACCATGTCCAAACAGTGGGCATTTCTGCAGTGGGTATTTGCAGAGGGAGAGGCGCACAGGAGAAAATTGACTCCTTGTGCTGCAGGAGGCTGCCTTTGTAGATTAATGGCTTTCTGATCTCTTGATGTGCGCACACTGTGAATATCCTCAGAGGTCCTGACCGGATAGCGTAATGACGCTCTTTGGAGGAGCGCTTGTGCCCTGTCAGTGCCCCTGGTTTGAACGGAAGCTCCTTTTCTCCTGTGGGTCATAGAGTTAAGGAGATGGGGCAAAAAGGAGGGAAAACCTCACTGAAGAGGGATTGCCCAGGCCTGGCTAGATTCGCCAGCTCTGCTCTCCTGTTTCCATATCTCCTGAGGTGGGAACTGTCCCCTCACCTTATGTGGGAGGTGACCAACTGAGTACGCAGTTGTCGTTTTATGCGTGCCATCAAGAGAATTTATCGTGTTCTTCAGAAGAACAAATCCTGGCTTACCGGTATGGCTGTTGTGTGCCATTCCCGAAGATCAGAATGTGTTCAGTATGCTGGGGCAAAAGGATTTACAGATGGGAATTTCAGGGCATGTCTTGAAAGTGTCTGGAGGTGGGAAGGGCCAGAGCTGCTCAGGGCTTGGACCGAAAGTGCCGATGCATGCCGGCATGAGGGACTCTTTCTTTTTTTTCCTGCCGATTCCCTGCAAGGTTGGACACATGCAAGAAGTCGGCTGACCAAGAACCTCTTCTCCATCTGTTTGTTTTGGTCTGGGAGTCTTTCTGTCGTACCTGAGTTCTTTCACATCTTTTAGCCTTTGTTTCTTTCCTCATCCATGCTACTGTGGCTTTGTTAGCAGTTCTGTGTGCTACAGATGTCAGAGCGCTTGCTGTTTATCATTGAAAATCACTTTCCTCGATGCGAGTAACCAGTTCCTGCTGCAATGCGGCTGGAAGTTGGCAATCTGCGGTTCACCTCTTGCGATCTGGTTTGACGTAGCCGTCGTTTGCTAAGTCGGTGCAATGTCACTCACAGCACTGTCCTTTGTAGGCACGCCTTTGTTCCCAGAGTATCAGGGTTTGGTTCCAGTTTGGCATTCTCTCTTGCAGCTACGACTCTGCCTGTGTCGCTAACAGTACTTGACACTGTTTTAAGGCTCTCTTCTTTCATTAATACTGTGTCAAGATTGCTTTGAATTGAAAAGTGCTGGCTGAACCCTAACAGTACTGCTTCTCTGGTGTGACGGCTGTGAAACCTCACCTTAGACACACTGGTTTGGATGGAAGTGGACTTTCAGAAGAGCCAGCAACCCTTCAGTTGTGGGTTTATCACAGAATGTTCTGCCAGTCTGGTTTAATCGTTCTCAAAGCTGTCTCGGTGTGGAGCAGCTGGAGGCCAATGCCAGAGGCTCCCACCCTCATCTGAAGCGTGAATCAGGCTCATGTACATGAAGAGGGCTCCAGGCTAGCAGGCATTGTTCTTGTTGCTGTATGCTGGAGGCAGAAAAGGCAAGTGAGGTTTGTGTCCAACAGATGTGCCTAGATTTCAACTGGAATATTTTGGTCTGGCTCAGAGAAAGGAGGTGATGGGAAAGCTGGGAGTAGAATGGAAGCTTGAATTCCTCACTGGCCTTGGGGACCGAAGATCCCTTTCTATTTATTCTGCGTGTTAAATGTGCAATTCCTGCCATACGTCCATGTGGTTCCCTGAATCTGTTTCCAGTTTGTTGGCTCCAGGCCATGCCTGCTGACGAATCGCAGTAGAGGTACTGCTTTTGATTTTGAGCTTTGACTTGGTAGAAGACTCATCTGGAAGGAATCTTCTGTGCTGAGGTCCACGGAACGAACAGCAAACAGGATGCACGATGGGTGGTGGGTATTTTCCCTTGAATTTTTGGCAGTGCTCTGTATCACAGGCAGTAAATTGCTACGAAAGTTTGTGTCTGGTTAGATCACTTGTGAAGGAGAGGGATATTGTCCAGTGCTGACACAGGACATCCCCAGACATTAAATCCCACACCCACTTGTGTTTCCTAGAGATGTAGTTCCTGCCATTTCATTGCTTTTCAAAGTTGTACAGTGTAAAACTGATATTATAAACTTTTATCTTCTGTATGTTTGCGGTAAGTGTGGAATATTTTTCTGTATGCTTGAATAAACTGCTGTTGGAGGGACAGAGAGGGAATGACTTAGCTGTGTCCCCCAGGAGGCTTTTAGTTCTAATGCACTCTCAATTAATATATTGATCCTTTCTCTTCACATCTGCACATGGCTTCCTTTCTCACATGCACAGTTGTTCTCATCCCCCAAGTAGCAGGCTACTTGTTAGTCTCACAAAGATTTAGTTAGTTCTGTGAGCATGGGTGACTCTCCTGGCTTCCTGAAGCCAAGAACGGTAATGAATCTGCCTCATGAGGAAGGTGCGATTGTTGGTGTGAGAAACGATTCTTCTATCCTAATCTTCTCAGAAGGAAGGTCTTTGTCCTCCAGAAACCATAAAGGCAGAGTCCCAGGGAGTTTTCCGCGTGGAACTTAAAGAAATGTTTTTTGTATTTAATCCCCGTTTCTACCTGTTTAACTACTTCTGGATATCTGTGCCCTCAGCTCGGTGCTGTCACGGGGTCTGTGGCGTTTCATAAGACCCAGGACCACGGAGCAACCCCAGTGCTTACCACGGGCTGCCATCCAATTTTTTAGGCTGGAACGATCTGCGGTTGCCAGGTTGCTGTCTCAGGGTAGGCTCAGTATTTGCACCTTGTGAAACTGGTCCTTAATCCGAATGAATGGGGCAAGAGGAGCAGCAGAGCAGCTTGAAGACACGGAGGCTTCCGGGAGCTCGGCCTGCGTTCTGAATGCTGCATTTCACTGCCAGCTGTGCAAGTAGAAACGGTGACTGGTGAATTAAGCCAAAGTTATACATATTTTTATTTCTTTTGGGTTTTTTTTGCTATTGTGGCTGAGCAGAGTTACTAGAACTTATGTATGATGTGTATTTTTACTTCTCTGAAGAAAACAGATTTCTCTAGCTGTAAGTATGCTTGTAAATACATTTCTGTCTGGATACGTGCTCTCCCCCTGTTTTGGTGAGGCTTTTTAAGAGCCTCCCTGTCATAAAAGCCCTTGCGTCAGCCTGCAAGGGGTATCCTCTCGAGGCAAGAGAAAACGGGCACAGGAAGAAATGAAGGGAAATGCAAAACCTGTGTGTTTTGGGGGTACCATAGGCTTTAGCGTGATGGATGTCTGACTGAAGCCTGGTACTTGGAGAGTGTTCGAGGGCAGAGGGATTGCACATGTGTTTGTGCACAAATGTAATTAGAACGTTCTGCGAATACCTGTACCGGTCATGCTGGTGTGTGATTTCAGATGAGCAAATCACACATCATTTTGTTTAATGTTTATTTTTATGTCACACAGTTGAAAGTGACAGGACAGCAGGACCGGTGGGTGGGTCAGGAGAATGGTCTTGCCAGCCTCTGTGGCTTCCACAAAATGTTTCTTACATGACCGCTGCAGGGGCACACTTGAGCGAACAAAGTCCAACTTCTGCCCTGTGAGCATATCACGCTGCTTTTGAGGTCAGGGATGAGGCTCGCTAGAGAGCTGGTCGGAAACCAGCTCTGTGGAGGGAAGCATGATGAAAACTTCATCAAACTCTTCACAGAGGGCTGGGGGAAAATGCTGTTTCCATACTAGAACTGGGTGCATGGCAAAGCATACGCTTGCGAGTGCTTTTGTTCCGCCTTTTTTCTTTAGCGATGCTGCTTTCTTCCTGCAATGACTTCTCTCAGTTCCTTGTTGGTTAAATCTACAGAGAAGTCATTTCCCAGGTAGGTGGCTGTTGCCCGGTTCTCACCTCGGGTCATGGCAAGTGTCATGGTAGAGCAACAGTCCCAGTGGTGGCCAGCCTCCTGGGAAAGGTCTCTGTGTACTTGCAGTATTACAGCTCTTTCTACAGGCGTGACTGCTCCACGCCACCTTTCCTTGCTCGTACAGGTACTGGACCAAATACCCATACTGAATTAGAATTAGCTCCCTTCCTTGTGCGTGCTCTTTTGTACTCTGATGCCTTTTCTCTGGGAGGATCATTTTGAACCCAGATTGTTTAGAGGAATAAAAATAGGAACTGTGTAGTTACTTAAGAGATGAGAATAAAAGGACTTAATTTGGACTAAATGAATGAAGTTCTTGCGGCTTTGTAAATGTTGAAGAAATCCATTGCTGTGTAATGGCTGAACCTGTTAACTTATTAAACCACGTGGAAATAAAAACCTGCTTCCAAGTCTGATTTTTTATCTCTGCTGGAGTGGGGCGAGAAAGGCTTTGGCTTTCCAGAAGTTCAGGTAGGGAACCGGAGTGGGCAGCACACCTCTATCCTCGCCCCCCGCTGCTGCCTCCTGGCGGTCAGGGGCCTGTACTGCAGCTCGGGTGGCGCGCCTGTGTGGTGCAGCGCGAGTCCCTTCGCTGTTTGCTGCCACCAGGTGACCAGACCTGGTACTGCAGCCCCGAGCTCCTGCGTGCGCAGTGGAGCGGAAGCTTCTCAGATCACTGTTGCCCCCGTCGACCAGAATCCGGTACCGCAGCCGTGACGTCGCGCACGCTCGGTGATGCGCGAGAGCCCGAGCACTGCTCTCTGCTGCCGCTGCTCGTTTTCAGTTTTATTGGCTGATTTCCGCTGCTTTTGGCTAATTTACACTGGCTTTGGCTGATTTTCACAGTATCTTAAGGTTGGAAAGGACCTCCGAGATCATCGAGTCCAACCTATATCCTAGCACTACCACCAACACTAACACCATCATCTAAACCATGGCACTCAGTGCCTCATCCAGTCTCCCCTTAAACACCTCCAGGGTCGGCGACTCCACCACCTCCCTGGGCAGCGCATTTCAATGACCAATCACCCTTTCAGTGAAGAACTTTTTCCTAACATCAAGTCTAAACTTTCCCTGACGAAGCTCGAGTCCATGCCCTCTAGCTCTGTCACTGGTCACCTGAGAGAAGAGACCAACCCCTGCCCGACTACAACCTCCTTTTAGGTAGTTGTGGAGAGCAATGAGGTCTCCCCTGAGCCTCCTCTTCTTTAGACTAAACAGCCCCAACTCCCTCAGTTGCTCCTCGTAGGGCTTGTGCTCCAGCCCCTTCACCATCTTCGTTGCCCTCCTCTGGACACTCTCCAGCATCCTGACATCTTTCCCAAACTGAGGGGCCCAGAACTGTACACAGTATTCAAGATGAGCCCTGACCAGTGCCGCGTACAGGGGGACGATAACTTCTCTGGTCCTGCTTGCCACACTATTCCTGATGCAGGCCAGAATGCCATTGGCCTTCTTGTCCACCTGGGCACACTGCTGGCTCATGTTGAGCTTCCTGTCAACCAGCACTCCCAGGTCCCTTTCTGCCTGACTACTCTCCAGCCACTGTGTCCCCATTTCGCTCATTTTAGCTGATTTTTGACAGGTTTTCACTGGTTATGGAGGGTTTTCGATAGTTTAGGCTGATTTTTGCCGATTTTGAGAAATTTTTGCTTTTTCTGACTTATTTTCTCTTGTTTTGGCAGATGGTTTTGATTGTTTTGACCCACTTTGGCTGATTTTCACTTCTTGTGGATGACTTTCACTTGATCATGTGATTTTTGCATACTGTTTGATCAGACCGTTAGTTCATTCTGCCAGCCCTTTTGCTTGTGGATATAGGGGATATGGAATGTCCATTAAATCCTTCCTCCTTCACCTAGTCTTGTATCCCCCTGACAGTGAAGTGTGACCCATTTTCACTCTGGATCTCTTCTGGAGTGGGGAGTGAACCACTCATTTAGGCACTGTACAGTATTCTGACCTGTAGCACCCCTAATGGTCGTTGTCGTGGTAATGCCCGAGATTACCTCCACCTCAACTAACATCTAACCTTTTCCTTGAGAAACACAAAGTGGGACAATATAATCAACCTACCAGGTATGCCCAGAACTTTTCCCATCACTTAAGTGCAGCAGAGGTGCCTCATTTGGATGAGCAGTTGTCCGTCTTTATCTATAGTCGGGGCATGAAACAACTATAAGTTCAGCCTGGTAATGGGCCATCCTTGAGATATTCCTTCCGTGTACAGGTCTCACTTACCTGAGTGTCTGGCACCTTAAGAAGTGTTAGTAAGGCTTGGGAAGCAGTCATACTTGGAAGTAACTGGGTAAGATGGAATAAATCTGAATTGTGTTGGTCCAGCCTGATATTCTGGAGGTTTTCTGATCCTGAATTGTAGCAGAGCAGCAGCCTTTTTAAAAGGATTTATTCAAATGATCTCCTTCCTAGTGCAGAGTGAGGGCTGTGATTATTTTCAGATAATGGTTGCCTCCTGGCATTAGGAAGCACAAAATGGCCAGAATGGATTATTTGTGCACCATGAGCCACCTTTGTGCTTCTTTTCCAGGCTTGGACTGTGAATACTTTTGTTTCAGTGGTATCAAGCATCCTAGGGCAGGGAATATTTTACAATATTGTCCACTTTTTGAAAGTATCTAGGAGGTCACGTGAGACCAGAAACCTCTGTGTAGCCTATGTGCACCTTCTGAAGCCCACGGAGCAGGAGACTTGTTCTGGGCTGTGTGCCAGTTGTTTTAGTTTTGTAATGAAGCTGTGTAACAGTCAATCCTACCATCTGCTGAGATCTTGAAGGAGAAGTTGCATCTCCTTTTTTTGTGGAGCATTGTAATTCCTGGGCAAACCTTGTTTTAGAGTTGATGGCAGTTCTGTTGTTGGTAATGCACTAGCCTTGTCACAAAGAGCATTGTCTTGTGGCCCCCTCCACCCAGTCCCTGTCTCCTATACAATTATCCTTGCAGGCTGTCTAGAGAGGGGACCTAAGGCCTGATAACCCTCATCCCAGTTGCCAGCGTCTCCTTCCCCGCTCGTAGTCTGGCTTCACCTCTGCTCTCCTTTCGAGTTTCCAGGGGAGTTGGGGGTAGATTTATGTGTCAAAGTGAGAAATCTCACTTTCTTCTGACTAGACTTATTCTTAGCTCCTTTTGCTGTTACTTTTTTATTTTTTCATTTTAGCTGTATTGACTGGCAAAAAGCCATAGGGGAATGCAGCTTTGCAAAACTGGGTTTGATAGTAGAATTACTGTAGAGAAGAGGATGGTTGTGAGTATGTCAGGTTCTTGGTGTTAATGCAGAATGGCAGAGGGTCTCGACCCTTTGATTTATAAGCCCTCTTCCACAGATTTGTTGGTGTGGCTGGGGAAGAGCCATAGATTCCCAACTGATTGCGTGTTAAGGAGCCCATGTTTGCTATATTCTGGGTGTGCTGGCTCATTTGCCCTTGTGCGTAGTCTCAAAAAAAGGGAAAGGAAAATGCCAAAACTGGGGCAGAATTCTCATTTTTGTCATAAAAGGATTATAGAGGGAGGCTAGCATTTCAGAGTCCTAGTCCTGGAGAAATGTTGCCCAGTCGCTTCCCTCTTGATAGTCAGTGGTGGTGACATGTCTGCTTGACTTTTCAGCTTGGTCGATTTTAAAACAGTATGTCTTAATCTCATTCATGTCTAGATTTGTCCACACGTCCTTATGTTTCCAAATCATGGTGAATATGAGAATGTACTGCATATGGTAGGAGCTTTATAGAATGCATTTGTGGTCAGAGCACACCAGCAGCTGAATTTGAGTGACCTGAGGGAGCTAGCAGTGGGCAGATGAGGGTTGATCCGCATCCTAGGTGTCTCATTCTCATCCCCGGTATGAGAGAGAGCAGCTTCAGTCACAAAGTGTCACTTTGTCCGTAGATCTTTCAATGTTAGCAGCTGGTATTTCATATTTCCTGTTTGGATTACAAGTTAATTCCCTTAAAAAATGGGACAAAGACTTGAAAGGAATTGACTTGTCTCTGAAGCACCTGCAGCCCTCCTTGTTTTACTTTTCCTCAATGTTTTCGCCCTGCCTTGGAGTATGTGTAGATTCACAGTACCTTGTGCATGCAGTTCATTCTGTGTGGGCAGAATACTGAGATCTTTTGCAGTTGGCCAGTGGCTCCTGGTTCTGTGAGACAGTGATGAGTTGGAAGTATCAGGGGAACAGATTGCTGCTGCTGCTTATATCCTTGAGTTGCTGTGCAGAGGTTCTTATTGCGGAGAGAAAGGACTGATCTGATATTCTGGACTTCCCTGGGTGAGTGGACACACCTCCACTTAGCTTTAACCTGTTGCCTGGATCTGTCTGCTGCATAGAGGTGGTGGCTAACAGTCTTGTTCGCTTGAGAAAAAGAGAGCAGTTTCCTGCCTCCTGTCACCCTGGCCCGAAAAGACAAGCAACTTGGTGAACAATCATGTCCTTGTGCTTGGATTGCCTGTTCACTCTGCTCCTTTTCCCCATTGCGAGCAGAGGGAATCATTGAAGGATAGATTTTCTGCTCTCAACTCTGTGGTCTTGTATTTCTTGAGAAGTGTTCTCTGTGGACAACCAGTCCTGTGTTATGGGGAAATCCTCAAGGGAAAAAGAGGGATGCTTCTGCAGTGGAGAATGTAATTTAATATACAATTTACCGTTCTGATTTGGGCTTGCCTGTCTGAAGTTAAGGTAGTGTTTGTGAGTATAAGCCTTGACTGGAAACCTTGTTTCCTTTCTCTGTATGGACTAGCCAACGTGGGTAGAGTTGCAGTGCGCAACGATTCTGCGTACAGATTCATGGAAATGGACTGGAGTGTCTCTGGGACCCCACATCAGAATCAGTCATCCTCTTTGAAACTGTCTGGGATACCTTGAACACTGGGACCTAATTGAGTTCTCTATTTTTATAGAGTTCCGTGCAGATTACGTTTGATGAGGGTTCTCAGTTACCACCAGCCGCAAATATAAGTCGTGTGACATGCAAGGGACAGTCAGATCACAGCATGGTAAGACTTCAGTGTTCTGAACTGTATGGTATGGGGTTTCTCCATTAACTGACGGCATGTTCTATGGAGATTGCTGAGGCCTGTGTGGTGGGGATGGTGGAAATGAGGTAGTTTGGGGCGAGGTCTGTTGTTGGATTTGAAGGCCTGTCAATGGTCTCGTGAGATCGTGGCTTGGCGGCTGTGTGTCAGTGAACTCTGGGAGAGCCCTGGGTGCAGATGTTTTGGTGGGTCTGTGGCATATGGATGCTGAGCCTGAATATTGGGGTCCTAGAGTGGAGAGGAGAAGAGAGCTCCTGTTGCTGGTACATTTTTACCGCATCATGTACAGAGTCTGGACCGGCAGGTCTGCAGCACAGAACTAGGCCTGTGAGTGGGCCTGTTGTTTCCTGCCGCGATGGGTCAGCCTTCCCTGTTGTTTTAAGAGGTTTTGCCGTTGCACGGCTGCCTCTTGCCAAGGACTTAAACTCCTTCCTTTTTTCTCTAGGTGCTATCATGCTGTCTGTCAGCTGAGGCTGTGAAATTCCCCGTCTCTGTTACGCAGCAGTCCCCAGCTGCTGTTTCTGTGGACACCTATCACGTCACCTTGGCTGTGCTGCAGGCCCAGGTAACAGTTGTAAAAAGTTGGCATTGAACTTGTTCTGTTACCTGGCCCCATGCCAGTAAAGGAAGGATAACCTAATTTAGTGCAAATAAAGACTTCGGCACACTGTCACTAACGCTTGACAGGGTGGCAAATATTCCCAATTGGTGTGCTGAGTTGTGTTTTTTGTCTTGTTCTGCAGATCTTGGCTGTGTGACATAGCTGTAACAAAATCTGGAGAGATTTGAAACATGGCAGTGTTCTACACTGTGCTTTTAAGCAGATGTTTGAGAAGTGAAAAGCCCTGAGAGGTTGATTTCCCCCACAGTGCGATGGATAGAGAAAGACGTCCTGTGCACATGTATAATTATGGTGTTTTCCTGGTTGTTGGTGGGAAAAAGAAATACACGATTTGCTTCTCAGTGTTCCATTAATACGTTCACAAGAGCGCAATACAGATTTTTGATCTGTGTTGAATATTGGAGATGCTTTTCCCAGAAGCTCTGTAAGATTGCAGTGGGCAGTAACTTCACAGTCACTTATTGGCTGGATTTGGATCACTGGAATGTGAATTTGTTCCCATCATGAAGACGACAATGCTGGAGACGTTATGTTACTTGGAGATCGTGCATTCACTTGTGCTATGGGGAGACATGAGAGGAGAAGGCAGTCCCATGCTGTTGCAGGATTTGCAGTTGGAAGGTTGAGCCCCTTTGCTCTCAGAAGCTTTACTAAAACCTTCAACCTGTATTTGTCAGCTCATCCCAGTTTGATTTTGGTCCTCTGTTCTGCAGTCGTTTCAAAGCTCCTCTCTTTCCTCGATGTTTAGCACACCTGCTGCCAATCTAGTCAAGGGCAGTGACTGTGATTGCTGTTTACTATCAGAGTCCCTGGGAACCAGGTGGCCTTCGTCATGGCTCTTCAAAGTGCTCCTCTGCTTGCTGGCATTTCCTAGGTCTTCTTGTCTGTGCCTCTTGACGTTTTGGGTTGATTGATCTTGTAGAGAATTGTGTGGTGTTGTAATTTAAGTTTGGCTGCTGTGTTGTGAAACACCGGTCAGGTTACTGTGTTCCTGTCGGTCAGAATACTGCAAGTCCTCTATTCCCAAATGTGCCTTGCCTCTTTTATGAGTGTCTTCTTGGTTAGTTTCCTGGCTGCCGTGTCTGTCACCTTCAGCTAACACTGTCTGTTTGTAGTAGATAAATGTCAGTCTGTTAGTTACTTTAGAAATGTTTTATATTTAGTTCTCCTGTTTTTATGGAAGATACTGGGTCAGGAGCTCCAACTGTTTTTACAGGCGATACCGGGTCAGGGGCACCTGCTGTAGCCCTGCTACACGGGTTATTCCAGCTGCTGAATATGATGTGGGGTAAAAAGTGCCTTACGAAAACAGACACTATTCCTGACTATGGATGTTTGTTCTGGACTAGCTGGAGATCCACTTGGAGGAGATACAGAATGAGGGTCTCCTGGTGTCGTGGATGTTCAAGGACAGACCAGACTTGAACCTTTCGGTTCTTCCGAAACTTCAGCTTTGTGAGGTAAGTGGCAAAGAGTGGGAGGCTGGACTTGAGCGGACAAAGGGCAGGAGGGGCAGAAACAGCATTGAGCCAGGTGGAAGGATGCTGCGAAGGGGAGATGTTGGCAACTCGCTGTCTTGGCCCTTTAGGGATTCTTCCGCCCTGGAATTGATACTAGCTCAGCTCTGTCAACACAGCGCATCCTCAAGAGGGAGGAAGCAGTACAGACGTCTGTTGTCAGAGTTTGGTGTAACAGCCAAGTGGGATTCTGTGCATCAAAAAAGACTTACTGTTTATGTAGGTCCTCCTGCTGTTGTCAGATGTAGAGCAGCAAAATCAGCTGGGTTGGTTTGGGATTTTTTTTTTGTGGGGTGTTTTTGTTTGTTTGTTTGGGATTTTTTTTGGAGGTTAGTGTGTAGAACCTGTGGGTTTTAGAGGTTTAATGAGCTGAATGCAGACATGCTAGTGCTGTTGTAATACAAATAGGTTGGTTGATTTGTTTTATTGACACCCTCGTTGCTTTATCAGTACTATATGATTATAGTAGATAGATATATATGTATAGATAAGTTGCTTATCAGTAGATGTAGTAGATGTAGGAATTTGTCCATTCTAACGAAAGTGCGGTAGTACCATCGCATAGGGTGGTGAGGATGAGGCAAACTGTAAAAGCGGTATTGTCAAAATTTGTAACGGGTAAAGTACAGATGTACAGGCTTAGTTTGTCTCATTTAGACAGCTTGTATTTCCCTGCAGCTGTTACGTGGAGGCTTTAAGCACTGAGGAGAGTGAGTGTGGGATATGGGAAGAGTACCTGAGAGGTTATTATCGGGAGAGGGACTGTGAAGTGCCTTACAGGCTGAAGAGGAGGTTGGAACTGTATAAGGAGAAAATGTGTCTGCCTCTTTAGTGACTTTCGTGCATTTCCTCTTGATTTGTGAAGAACGAAGGGAGAGCAAATCTGTCCACCATCAAGGATCTGATCGAGGATACCATTGTCAGCACACAGCCAGCGATGATGGTAAATCTGAAGGCCTGCACTTCTGGAGCTGGTGAGGTAAGCCTCCCTCCTCGTGTCATTCCTGTCCCTCAATCACTGTGCCCCAGTGCATTTCAGAGGGCCGAAGCTTAGACAGGAATCTAAGGGTTGAGACTCATTTCTGGGCAACAGCTGCATCCTGGCTTGTGCCATCGTAGGAGTTGGGATACTATGGCACAGGGAGTAGGGATAACTAGAAACTGCTCTGAAGGGCAGATCTGTACCTCGTTTCTTCAACGCTGAGTGCCGGTGATATTGAGGTGGAGCGAGACTGCCTGAAATGCATCTTCGTTTTGGCATTCTTTCCGATGCTCTGAATGCTAAGGCTCTGTCCGGGGCAGCTTTTACAGGCATGAAATGGACCATGTTTTTTCATCTTCAATTATATGTTTGACAGCCAGCAAGCTTGTTCTTGTCTGTCTCTTCTCCTGTCTGCCTTAAATTTCCCATCTGAAATCACCTGGGGGCCCAATGGAGGTTGGTAGCTTGGGAACCTGCAGCATCTGTTGATGTCTCTGTGGGTATGCCGCTACTGTGGTGTGAGGAGATATTTAGTATATGGAAGGATGAACATCGTGCATCTCGCTGCTGCCTGCTGGTGAGTGAATGATAAAGGCATCGGTCTCGCTTTCATCGTTCCTCAGGTATCCAGCAATAAGTTGACTCGAGAGTCCCCATCCAGAGTAGCAGTGGCTCCTCTGGGTTCTAAGCTGTTGCTTCGGAATCTTCGAGTGCTGAACTTGGGCTGCGAGGGGAAGGGAGGTAAGTGTGAAAACACTGATGATCTGCAAGGGCAAGCGTGCAGGTGGTGAGACTGGAGTGAGTGGGTGTTTTGGGTGGGTTTGAGTGGAACAGAGGTGTGTGCGTCCACTGAGCCGCTACCCTTTGTTGACGAGGACATACACGTGCTCTGTCCCTCTGTTGCAGGAGTTGGGGAGATCTGCTGCTTGGCCGAGCTGGACAACCCCTTGCAGCAGAAGCGGACAAGGCCGGTGACAGCCAGCAGTGCCGGTGCTGAAGCAGAGATGGAGTGGAATGAGGAGCTGTTTCTGTAAGTGTCTGCCCTCCTTCCGGCTGGCACGACGGTTCAGGTTGGCATGGTCTCTAGGTGCCATGACTGCACTGCAGAACTGATGTGGGTGGTGCAGAGGTGAAGTCTGCACCGCAGGGCATTTGTTTGAGCTGCCCATGGGCCGGGATATCCATTCTGGCGATTATTTCCAGATTGCATACATGTTTTCCACTCCCCTGTGTTTTAACTGAATGGGCAGAAGTGCTGACTGCAGGCGGCGTGTGGGAGCATCAGGAGTGGAAGACCTGGAGTGTAAATCAGCTTTCAAGACAGATTCCCTTCTCAACTTCCCCTGGCAGGTGAACACAGCCCTGCAGGGGATGTGAACCAGAGAGCATCTCTTCTGTGTAGTGTGCTGACCCTTGTCATGTTCTCCAGCGTACTGCACACACCTGGAGCTTTGGAAAGGGTGAAAAGGCATCTGAGATCTGAGAGAAGGAAGATGGGGAACTGGTTTATTTGCTCCGTGGCCATTTTCCTAGGATTGCCTAATGGCAGCTTGTCTTTTTCTGTTTCAACAGGGAGTTGGGACCTAGGAGTAAAGAGCTGAAGCTACAGGTGCTGGGGAGCAGTGATGGAGGGGGAAGTGAGTATGGGCAGCTGTGAGAGGGATTGTAAGATGGGGAGACAAAAATGCCTAAGGACTTCCTGTCCTTTGAGCCTGTGGTAGTTCTGTGTCAGAATGATGTGTGATGACGTGTGAAAGGGATTTTTTATATCCAACTTTCCGTGAGCCTCTGAGTGAAGTAACTCTGGAGCCTGTTGTTCTTAGCGAAACGCTCTTACTCTGACCATTTTGGTACCCAGGAGGTTCCTGTGACCCACCTGTCTTCACTCTGAAGCGGGGAGAGGGATGCAGGGTTTTGCAGAAAACATTGCAGAAGGCTCTTAACTCTGTGAATTTGTAGTCGACCAGGGACTAACCGCAACCTCTATTTTTGATGGAGGCTGCACAATGGTCACCTCTTTAAGGGAGTAAATTTCTGGATTGGTTACCACCTCCCCACCTCGAACCTGGGAGCTACTGGATGGGGATCTGCTTAGCTGGCCCCCAGGGCTGTTTCCCAAAAGCGGGGGTTGCCTGGGAGAAGCCGGAGGTGCTGAGGTCATGTGGTGTGTTTTGTTTTCCTATTCCTTCCCGCAGGTGTGCTGCTGGCACATGCCACACTTTCGCTTGATTCTTTGGGCCAACAGCCATCTGGGAGACAGGTCTGCTCTCTGGCCCCAGGAGCTGGGCAGTCGCTGGCAGCTGAAGCTGCCATTATATTGGAGGTAAGCTCCCGACCCTAAAAGCTTGGCAAAAGTGCATGCTCTGGAAGTGTTCAGGATGTGAGCCTCTAGCAGGAGGCAGGTGTGATTAGGCCTGGGCTTATCACAAGGGACTGGGAGACTCTTAGGCCACGGAGGGATGTCACCTGGGCCTCGGTGCCTGAGCCTCCCTCCGCTCAGCTGACATAGCAGGGATGGCTCCTTGGTGCTCAGAGCAGTAGCTTTTCTCTCCTCATGCCTGCCTTTCGGACTGGGAGGAGGACAGTCTCTCTGAGCTGTGCTTTACTCCTTGTAGCTGCTGTTCCAGGAGCCTGCTGCATCTTTGAATGCTCAGCATGCCTCGTCTCTGCGAACCAGCATCACTCCCACTAAGAAGGTGGAGATGGACCGGACTATCATGCCTGACGGCACCATCGTGACCACTGTCACCACAATCCAGTCCCGGCCCAAGGCAGACTGCAAACTGGGTGAGGCTGCCCCGCGGCAGGCATTTTCTGTGCGTGACAGCAGCCTCTGCCACGATGTTCCCGAGTCCACTTTCGCAGGCAGCAGCAAAACTGTTTAGCTATTATATGTTGCGGTTGCTGCAGACACTCAGATTGCGTGATGCTTTTGGCTTCTGGGTTGGAATGTGGGAGACTCATGTGTGGCCTTGGTGGAGAGAACTGATGCAGCCCTGTGTTTTGAGGGGAAAGCGAGAGAGGGAGGAGCTTCTCTGACACCCTGGCAAGAGGTCCCAACTCTAACATGTATGCTGCCACGTCACATCTGCATGATGTCTGGCTAAGCATTTTGCAGCTCTTCCTCTGTTTTCTTCACTGCTAAAGAAGCTGTGGGTGCTGAACGTGGAGCCAAAAGCATGTTGACCTTGCTTACTACCAGTTGTTGGTGCTTGCAGTCTGACATCCTGATGTATGTGGTCATGGATATTCCACGAGCTGGGGCTGGGAAACAGCGTGAACAGGGTCTCGCAGCAGGAACTACTTCACGTGTCTTTTTCCAATAAGCTTCTTAGTACTTAGCTGCTGCAAAGACTCATGGAGCCAGCCTCTGCAGGCTCTCTGTGCGTGCTGGAGGCTTTCTGGGGGTGTGCACGCAGGGAGCCACAATCCAGTAGTGCCTAAGCTTCATCTCCGCTTACTGATGTCTCTGTCTCTGCCTCTCTTTCACCGTGGAGATTCACCGTCCAGGTCGCCTTCCAAGGTGGAAGTGACTGAGAAGAAGACAATAGTGCTTTTGGAGAGTGGCTGCCCTCATGGTCCCTTGTCCAGCAGTAGCCGTAAGTGCCTGGAAATCCAAGGCTTTTGCCGGTGTGATGGTGTTCCATAGCCTTTCTTGAAGAGTAGCTGTCTGAATGTGGGTCTAAACTCGTCTGCATTTGCAGAAGAGAATGTCAAAGGGTCCAAGTGAAGGTGAGGGCAGCGGGGTGATGGTGAGTGAGAGCAGGTAAAAGAAATCCCACTTTGGCTATCCAGTCCATGACTCTGGGTGTTTCCGTGCTCGACAAAAACATTCCAGGCTATCTGGACTCAAAGAACTTTGCTCGCCCTGTACTCAGGCCTCTGATTTTCTCCAAGACGGAGCACTGTGGCTGTTACGATGGTTTACAGCCAAGGCTGCCCGAACTCTTGGGAGTCTTTGGAAGTCTGTTGAGTGGGAGTGGTATTTTAATGATATGCCTGATGGAAAAGGAAACATTTACGTTGCCTAAAAGAGCTGCGAGCTACATGGAGCTTCCTTCCTTTGGTTTGTTTGGGCAAGTCCATAATAAATTATGTTCTCTGCCTTCGTCCACATGTAATTGCCTATTACAAGCACTGCTGCTGGCAAGCGACTACTTGCCCGTGCTGCTTGGTGCTACTTCAAGCGTTGATATCTTTCTTGCTTGCAGGGGATAGCCATATGCCCAATGGCTTGGATCCGGTGGCTGAGACGGCGATCAGGCAGCTAACCGAGACAAACAACAAACCTGCCAAGAAGACCCCAACAAAACGTAGCACGCTGATCATCTCGGGAGTTTCCAAGGTCTCTGGTTGAACTGGGATCCATTTCTAGCTTGGGAGGTTGTTTCTAGGGATGCATGTGTGAAACCACCCTGTCCTTCAGGGACCAGTGTGGGAAGGTTCCAGCACAGACGACTTGCTCGGCAGAACGTTTTTGCTGTTGCCTTGCAGCTTATTGCTGCTTCCCAGTGAGTGTTAAAGGTATCTTGCCAGCCTGCAGGCAGCTGCTGGTGGGAGTTCACAAAGGGCAGCCGCAGGAAGGGAGGCTGCTGCCCTAGCTGGTTCCCTTAGCTGGGAACCTTGTAGAGAATTTGAGGCGTTCTCCTTGGACTTAGCTACAGGAGTGAGAGAGGTGCTGCAGAATGCTTTGGAGTAAGCCGTGTTACATGTTTGTTACAGCAAAAGAGCGACGACTGTGCGTTGGTGCTGTCTAACACTGATGATAGGAACTGGAGCATCTGAATGTAGGTGTGGCTGGAAGAAGGGAGATGAATGCCATCCTTCAGACCCTGTCTTCGTGTCTGTCTGACCTTCTAACCCCTCTCCAGGTACCCATCACTCAAGATGAAACGGCACTTTCTCTGGGTTATGCTGCATCCCTGGAGGCCACGGCATGTGGGAATTCTGTGACAGAGCGCATAGCTGACCAGATACACGATTCTGCTGAGTCGTCACAGCTGCTGGAAGCGTCACCCTTGGGACAAAGGGCCAGTCAGGATCTGGATGAGACAACACGATCAGACATCTCAGAGAGACCGTCGGTGGATGATGTTGAGTCTGAAACTGGGTCCACAGGAGCCCTTGAGACCAGAAGCTTGAAAGATCACAAAGGTAAGGATGAACTAATAGATGTTAGCCTGTTGTACTTGAGGGCAAAGTGATGTCTGAGTTCCCCGTCCAGGAGTAGAGGCTGCAGCCAACTTTCGACGTGGCAAAGAGCAGCTTCTGCTGGAGCCTGGAAGACCCTGTCTCTCTCTCGTGCTTCCCACTGGAGAGGTTCCGTACTCCTCTAATTGCAGGTGTCCGATTCCTGTGGCCTTTTCATTTTCCCTGCTCACTTAGATGGCAGCTTGGGTGTTCCCCGGAAGCTGCTTTCATAACCTAGTCTCTGGGACTACAGGTCAGGTTTTTGTCTGTAAAGAATGATTCCTTCTCTGAATTCAGCTGCCTCTGGCACTGAAATAGAGGCCACTCCACAATGTGGATTGTACGGGCCTCGATGTCCTCCCTCTTTCTCTGCTGGCATCAGAGTAGCCAGTGCCTCTGACCTGTTGTACTGGAGGATGTCCACACAAAGTCTGATTTTAAACAGAGCTGTTCTAGCTTTGTATGGCGTGCAGGTTTTGGGCATGCCTTTTTGCACCTGTTTGGGGTTGATGGCAATTGGCATCTCCATCCTGTTCCACCCACACGAATCATCCAGAGCCGTTGCCCTTATTTGTCTCTAGGTTTGGGCATCCTGGGCATCTGTGGGCAGTGGCTCCAGGGGCTTGATGACCAGCTAACCCAGGCACCCTTGAGATGACCTCTCTAGTGTGAGAGGCCTTTTGCCTGTTGTGTGTTCCTCCCAGTGTCTCCCTGTGCAGACGTTCTCCTTTCCTGTGAGCTTTCTGTTACAATTCTGCACCCTTGTGCTAAAGGGAGGATGTTATTGTATAAAAGGAAGTTTTCATGTGTGACGGTATGCTTAGTGAAACAGGTTGGTGGTATTGAAGTCTGTCCTTACGGCTGGGAGCTGGGATTCACCGACCTTTCATGTGCTTCTGCCGATTGGGGCGGAAGAGGTCTTTGTCGCCCACTTGGGACCGTTAGAGGTGTGTTCATTGCCCCTGGTACTTGCCAGGGGAGGATGCTATCGTGGTTTCCATCTCCTTCCTTTCTGTCTCTGCAGTAAGCTTTCTTCGGAGTGGTACCAAGCTCATTTTCCGGAGAAGGAGCAAGCAGAAGGAAGCGGGCCTGAGCCAGTCACACGATGACTTGTCCAATGTCACCGCCAACTCTGCCACCAGGAGGAAAACCAGCAGCTTCTCCCGCCGGCTCATCAAGCGCTTCTCCTTCAAGTCTAAATCCAAACCCAAAGCTAGTGACAGCACAACAGTGGGTGAGAACTGAAGAAGAGAGAAGCCCGTTGGAAAGACCATGCAGAGATCCTTTTCTAGTCTCTTGTCTTACCACTCCACAGTATCTGTGCTCTGCAGTCGCGTTCCTTCCAACCCTGGCTGAGGAAAGACACCCCAGTGCTTTACCCCATTTGGGGAGCGAACGTTGCAGACCCGGGGCTTAGGCTGCTCGTCTGCCGTGACTCAGCCCTCTTTGACTGTCGTACCCCACCGTGCTCTCCTAGGAAATACAGGTGGCATGCTAATCCCTGTGAGGGTCCCAGGAGCTGCGAAAGCAACTCTGCCTGCAGAGCTATCTGGCATTGCTGGGTGCGTCCTGGAAAGGGCAGGAGGACCTCTCAAGTAGCAGCTCTCAGAGTTAAAGGCTGAGAAACTACCGGGTTAGCTATGTTGCCGAGAAGTGTGGACTGTAGCCTCGCTCACCTCTTCTTCCGCCAAGAGCAACTCGGTTGGTGGCCATCCGAAAGCACTTATTGCTTCTGCTTGGTGCTTCTGCTTGTAATCTGACTGAGAGGTGGCGTGGGGTGTTGTGTTCATAGGCTGTGAGCTGTAAAGACAGCAAGCTGTGGTTCTCAAGCTGGCTTTACCGTTGGAATCGGACAATGCTGAGGGGTGACTGCCTCTGGTGCTGTACTGGTGACGGAAGGAGTCTCTAAGAAGGAGGTTTTAACCGCGGGGCGAGTTTTTGTTGAAGCCCAGGACCTTGGATGAGTGCCTGGTTGATGCTGTCAGTGCTGACACCCCATGAGACAGTCCCCCTTCTGCATGACTGTTCTTCGGCAGGGAAAGGACTGTGGTGCACATGTGCACCAGCCTTTGTATGAGCGGAACCTTTTCACTTGGGGGCAGTTGGGTATGTTTCCAGTGGGGTGCCAGGCCATCTTCTGGATCTGTGGAACGCCTGGTCTCTGGCACTCTGGCGGGGCTCATTCTGAGGACCAGCACCATGCTGGTGATGGATGGCAAGGAAAGTGGCGATGCCAGCGAAAGGGCAGTCTGATGCAGAGCTTGAAGCCACGTGGCGAAAAGAGGCGAGAGTTTACATGTTGTTGATGATGATGAAGGGGTTTCCTGTAGCAGAAGGTGCCTTTCTTCGTTGCACCTGGTGTTTCCTTTCTTCCAGCAAACCCCAGCCACCATGTCCAAACAGTGGGCATTTCTGCAGTGGGTATTTGCAGAGGGAGAGGCGCACAGGAGAAAATTGACTCCTTGTGCTGCAGGAGGCTGCCTTTGTAGATTAATGGCTTTCTGATCTCTTGATGTGCGCACACTGTGAATATCCTCAGAGGTCCTGACCGGATAGCGTAATGACGCTCTTTGGAGGAGCGCTTGTGCCCTGTCAGTGCCCCTGGTTTGAACGGAAGCTCCTTTTCTCCTGTGGGTCATAGAGTTAAGGAGATGGGGCAAAAAGGAGGGAAAACCTCACTGAAGAGGGATTGCCCAGGCCTGGCTAGATTCGCCAGCTCTGCTCTCCTGTTTCCATATCTCCTGAGGTGGGAACTGTCCCCTCACCTTATGTGGGAGGTGACCAACTGAGTACGCAGTTGTCGTTTTATGCGTGCCATCAAGAGAATTTATCGTGTTCTTCAGAAGAACAAATCCTGGCTTACCGGTATGGCTGTTGTGTGCCATTCCCGAAGATCAGAATGTGTTCAGTATGCTGGGGCAAAAGGATTTACAGATGGGAATTTCAGGGCATGTCTTGAAAGTGTCTGGAGGTGGGAAGGGCCAGAGCTGCTCAGGGCTTGGACCGAAAGTGCCGATGCATGCCGGCATGAGGGACTCTTTCTTTTTTTTCCTGCCGATTCCCTGCAAGGTTGGACACATGCAAGAAGTCGGCTGACCAAGAACCTCTTCTCCATCTGTTTGTTTTGGTCTGGGAGTCTTTCTGTCGTACCTGAGTTCTTTCACATCTTTTAGCCTTTGTTTCTTTCCTCATCCATGCTACTGTGGCTTTGTTAGCAGTTCTGTGTGCTACAGATGTCAGAGCGCTTGCTGTTTATCATTGAAAATCACTTTCCTCGATGCGAGTAACCAGTTCCTGCTGCAATGCGGCTGGAAGTTGGCAATCTGCGGTTCACCTCTTGCGATCTGGTTTGACGTAGCCGTCGTTTGCTAAGTCGGTGCAATGTCACTCACAGCACTGTCCTTTGTAGGCACGCCTTTGTTCCCAGAGTATCAGGGTTTGGTTCCAGTTTGGCATTCTCTCTTGCAGCTACGACTCTGCCTGTGTCGCTAACAGTACTTGACACTGTTTTAAGGCTCTCTTCTTTCATTAATACTGTGTCAAGATTGCTTTGAATTGAAAAGTGCTGGCTGAACCCTAACAGTACTGCTTCTCTGGTGTGACGGCTGTGAAACCTCACCTTAGACACACTGGTTTGGATGGAAGTGGACTTTCAGAAGAGCCAGCAACCCTTCAGTTGTGGGTTTATCACAGAATGTTCTGCCAGTCTGGTTTAATCGTTCTCAAAGCTGTCTCGGTGTGGAGCAGCTGGAGGCCAATGCCAGAGGCTCCCACCCTCATCTGAAGCGTGAATCAGGCTCATGTACATGAAGAGGGCTCCAGGCTAGCAGGCATTGTTCTTGTTGCTGTATGCTGGAGGCAGAAAAGGCAAGTGAGGTTTGTGTCCAACAGATGTGCCTAGATTTCAACTGGAATATTTTGGTCTGGCTCAGAGAAAGGAGGTGATGGGAAAGCTGGGAGTAGAATGGAAGCTTGAATTCCTCACTGGCCTTGGGGACCGAAGATCCCTTTCTATTTATTCTGCGTGTTAAATGTGCAATTCCTGCCATACGTCCATGTGGTTCCCTGAATCTGTTTCCAGTTTGTTGGCTCCAGGCCATGCCTGCTGACGAATCGCAGTAGAGGTACTGCTTTTGATTTTGAGCTTTGACTTGGTAGAAGACTCATCTGGAAGGAATCTTCTGTGCTGAGGTCCACGGAACGAACAGCAAACAGGATGCACGATGGGTGGTGGGTATTTTCCCTTGAATTTTTGGCAGTGCTCTGTATCACAGGCAGTAAATTGCTACGAAAGTTTGTGTCTGGTTAGATCACTTGTGAAGGAGAGGGATATTGTCCAGTGCTGACACAGGACATCCCCAGACATTAAATCCCACACCCACTTGTGTTTCCTAGAGATGTAGTTCCTGCCATTTCATTGCTTTTCAAAGTTGTACAGTGTAAAACTGATATTATAAACTTTTATCTTCTGTATGTTTGCGGTAAGTGTGGAATATTTTTCT
Organism: Dromococcyx pavoninus; assembly: GCA_033558185.1. Lineage (NCBI taxonomy): Eukaryota > Metazoa > Chordata > Aves > Cuculiformes > Neomorphidae > Dromococcyx > Dromococcyx pavoninus. Next base: position 42,210 of record JAUMJL010000725.1, read on the forward strand.
GTATGCTTGAATAAACTGCTGTTGGAGGGACAGAGAGGGAATGACTTAGCTGTGTCCCCCAGGAGGCTTTTAGTTCTAATGCACTCTCAATTAATATATTGATCCTTTCTCTTCACATCTGCACATGGCTTCCTTTCTCACATGCACAGTTGTTCTCATCCCCCAAGTAGCAGGCTACTTGTTAGTCTCACAAAGATTTAGTTAGTTCTGTGAGCATGGGTGACTCTCCTGGCTTCCTGAAGCCAAGAACGGTAATGAATCTGCCTCATGAGGAAGGTGCGATTGTTGGTGTGAGAAACGATTCTTCTATCCTAATCTTCTCAGAAGGAAGGTCTTTGTCCTCCAGAAACCATAAAGGCAGAGTCCCAGGGAGTTTTCCGCGTGGAACTTAAAGAAATGTTTTTTGTATTTAATCCCCGTTTCTACCTGTTTAACTACTTCTGGATATCTGTGCCCTCAGCTCGGTGCTGTCACGGGGTCTGTGGCGTTTCATAAGACCCAGGACCACGGAGCAACCCCAGTGCTTACCACGGGCTGCCATCCAATTTTTTAGGCTGGAACGATCTGCGGTTGCCAGGTTGCTGTCTCAGGGTAGGCTCAGTATTTGCACCTTGTGAAACTGGTCCTTAATCCGAATGAATGGGGCAAGAGGAGCAGCAGAGCAGCTTGAAGACACGGAGGCTTCCGGGAGCTCGGCCTGCGTTCTGAATGCTGCATTTCACTGCCAGCTGTGCAAGTAGAAACGGTGACTGGTGAATTAAGCCAAAGTTATACATATTTTTATTTCTTTTGGGTTTTTTTTGCTATTGTGGCTGAGCAGAGTTACTAGAACTTATGTATGATGTGTATTTTTACTTCTCTGAAGAAAACAGATTTCTCTAGCTGTAAGTATGCTTGTAAATACATTTCTGTCTGGATACGTGCTCTCCCCCTGTTTTGGTGAGGCTTTTTAAGAGCCTCCCTGTCATAAAAGCCCTTGCGTCAGCCTGCAAGGGGTATCCTCTCGAGGCAAGAGAAAACGGGCACAGGAAGAAATGAAGGGAAATGCAAAACCTGTGTGTTTTGGGGGTACCATAGGCTTTAGCGTGATGGATGTCTGACTGAAGCCTGGTACTTGGAGAGTGTTCGAGGGCAGAGGGATTGCACATGTGTTTGTGCACAAATGTAATTAGAACGTTCTGCGAATACCTGTACCGGTCATGCTGGTGTGTGATTTCAGATGAGCAAATCACACATCATTTTGTTTAATGTTTATTTTTATGTCACACAGTTGAAAGTGACAGGACAGCAGGACCGGTGGGTGGGTCAGGAGAATGGTCTTGCCAGCCTCTGTGGCTTCCACAAAATGTTTCTTACATGACCGCTGCAGGGGCACACTTGAGCGAACAAAGTCCAACTTCTGCCCTGTGAGCATATCACGCTGCTTTTGAGGTCAGGGATGAGGCTCGCTAGAGAGCTGGTCGGAAACCAGCTCTGTGGAGGGAAGCATGATGAAAACTTCATCAAACTCTTCACAGAGGGCTGGGGGAAAATGCTGTTTCCATACTAGAACTGGGTGCATGGCAAAGCATACGCTTGCGAGTGCTTTTGTTCCGCCTTTTTTCTTTAGCGATGCTGCTTTCTTCCTGCAATGACTTCTCTCAGTTCCTTGTTGGTTAAATCTACAGAGAAGTCATTTCCCAGGTAGGTGGCTGTTGCCCGGTTCTCACCTCGGGTCATGGCAAGTGTCATGGTAGAGCAACAGTCCCAGTGGTGGCCAGCCTCCTGGGAAAGGTCTCTGTGTACTTGCAGTATTACAGCTCTTTCTACAGGCGTGACTGCTCCACGCCACCTTTCCTTGCTCGTACAGGTACTGGACCAAATACCCATACTGAATTAGAATTAGCTCCCTTCCTTGTGCGTGCTCTTTTGTACTCTGATGCCTTTTCTCTGGGAGGATCATTTTGAACCCAGATTGTTTAGAGGAATAAAAATAGGAACTGTGTAGTTACTTAAGAGATGAGAATAAAAGGACTTAATTTGGACTAAATGAATGAAGTTCTTGCGGCTTTGTAAATGTTGAAGAAATCCATTGCTGTGTAATGGCTGAACCTGTTAACTTATTAAACCACGTGGAAATAAAAACCTGCTTCCAAGTCTGATTTTTTATCTCTGCTGGAGTGGGGCGAGAAAGGCTTTGGCTTTCCAGAAGTTCAGGTAGGGAACCGGAGTGGGCAGCACACCTCTATCCTCGCCCCCCGCTGCTGCCTCCTGGCGGTCAGGGGCCTGTACTGCAGCTCGGGTGGCGCGCCTGTGTGGTGCAGCGCGAGTCCCTTCGCTGTTTGCTGCCACCAGGTGACCAGACCTGGTACTGCAGCCCCGAGCTCCTGCGTGCGCAGTGGAGCGGAAGCTTCTCAGATCACTGTTGCCCCCGTCGACCAGAATCCGGTACCGCAGCCGTGACGTCGCGCACGCTCGGTGATGCGCGAGAGCCCGAGCACCGCTCTCTGCTGCCGCTGCTCGTTTTCAGTTTTATTGGCTGATTTCCGCTGCTTTTGGCTAATTTACACTGGCTTTGGCTGATTTTCACAGTATCTTAAGGTTGGAAAGGACCTCCGAGATCATCGAGTCCAACCTATATCCTAGCACTACCACCAACACTAACACCATCATCTAAACCATGGCACTCAGTGCCTCATCCAGTCTCCCCTTAAACACCTCCAGGGTCGGCGACTCCACCACCTCCCTGGGCAGCGCATTTCAATGACCAATCACCCTTTCAGTGAAGAACTTTTTCCTAACATCAAGTCTAAACTTTCCCTGACGAAGCTCGAGTCCATGCCCTCTAGCTCTGTCACTGGTCACCTGAGAGAAGAGACCAACCCCTGCCCGACTACAACCTCCTTTTAGGTAGTTGTGGAGAGCAATGAGGTCTCCCCTGAGCCTCCTCTTCTTTAGACTAAACAGCCCCAACTCCCTCAGTTGCTCCTCGTAGGGCTTGTGCTCCAGCCCCTTCACCATCTTCGTTGCCCTCCTCTGGACACTCTCCAGCATCCTGACATCTTTCCCAAACTGAGGGGCCCAGAACTGTACACAGTATTCAAGATGAGCCCTGACCAGTGCCGCGTACAGGGGGACGATAACTTCTCTGGTCCTGCTTGCCACACTATTCCTGATGCAGGCCAGAATGCCATTGGCCTTCTTGTCCACCTGGGCACACTGCTGGCTCATGTTGAGCTTCCTGTCAACCAGCACTCCCAGGTCCCTTTCTGCCTGACTACTCTCCAGCCACTGTGTCCCCATTTCGCTCATTTTAGCTGATTTTTGACAGGTTTTCACTGGTTATGGAGGGTTTTCGATAGTTTAGGCTGATTTTTGCCGATTTTGAGAAATTTTTGCTTTTTCTGACTTATTTTCTCTTGTTTTGGCAGATGGTTTTGATTGTTTTGACCCACTTTGGCTGATTTTCACTTCTTGTGGATGACTTTCACTTGATCATGTGATTTTTGCATACTGTTTGATCAGACCGTTAGTTCATTCTGCCAGCCCTTTTGCTTGTGGATATAGGGGATATGGAATGTCCATTAAATCCTTCCTCCTTCACCTAGTCTTGTATCCCCCTGACAGTGAAGTGTGACCCATTTTCACTCTGGATCTCTTCTGGAGTGGGGAGTGAACCACTCATTTAGGCACTGTACAGTATTCTGACCTGTAGCACCCCTAATGGTCGTTGTCGTGGTAATGCCCGAGATTACCTCCACCTCAACTAACATCTAACCTTTTCCTTGAGAAACACAAAGTGGGACAATATAATCAACCTACCAGGTATGCCCAGAACTTTTCCCATCACTTAAGTGCAGCAGAGGTGCCTCATTTGGATGAGCAGTTGTCCGTCTTTATCTATAGTCGGGGCATGAAACAACTATAAGTTCAGCCTGGTAATGGGCCATCCTTGAGATATTCCTTCCGTGTACAGGTCTCACTTACCTGAGTGCCCTCGCTTTGTACGTAGCCACGGTAGCAACCAATTCCATTCTTGTTCATTAGGAGACACCTCAAGCTTACTAATTTTGGTGAGCTAGTCTACCCATTTATTAGAAGTGCTGGGATTTGTCTGTCTGTGATCATGTACTTTTACTCATCTGATGTACAAAGCACTTTCTTTTCCTGTTTGTAACAACACTTTCCAACTATCACTTTCCCATACTGGTACTCTATTGACTTTGTGCTCGTTGGCAGCCGGGTGAGTAATCCAGTCTGCGACTCTTTTATACACAGTATGTGAGTCAATATTTATATCTACTTTGCATTATTCCGTGCAGCTAACACAAGGGCCCTGAGCTCTCTGACTTGTGCGCAGCGTCCACCTTCTTCTATCTCAGTTTGTCCCTTTTTTATTTCTAAGGATACTGCTTTATAGTTCCATTTCCCATTCTCTCTTCTAGAAGATGCATCGGAAACCCTAGTCCTTTAAGATCCGATTGATTTGTTAAAAGAGGGGCCTTACGTATCAGAGAGAGATAGCTTGGAGTGGCAGTGTATACTATCCATGCATCTTCAGGGTTTTGCAACTTAGATATTTTGTGTGTACCTTCTTCAATAAGAACTAAATCCATTATTCCTTCTGAGTAAAACACGCCTTTGGGGATTCCTAATTTTAGCATCCTTTTCCACAACTCATTTCATTTGGATTCAAAGGTGGGTCTGTCAGGTGTCCTCCTTCCTACAGTTTGATCCTTTTTTGCCCATTCACTGCTTTGAACGAAACCAATCCTTTTACCATTGTTACGATTAACAGGGTCTCTAGGGCTTCAGTCTCGTAAGGTCCACCCCTTGCATCTCCTGTAACTGATCGTATCTAGGACTAACTGTGTCCAGGTATAGGGTCCACCCACCTGGGCTCATCCAGTCATTACCCTGTCCTGAATGGAGGGTACAAATGTCTCTAGAGTATCTTGTAATCATTAAACCAGCGGGCTGAATCTGTCAGGGTGCAGAGAAGCCATTGTGGGAGATTCAGCTACTCTCCCTGCGTTGTATATGGCCTGTACTAGTGCAGCCTTTTGTACAGGGGCTGTTAAGTATGAAAGCCCAGTGGATTTGATTTCCAAAGGTTCCCCTCTTTCTTAGGGGTTTAATCCCGAAGCCCAGTATGCTACTTGTGTGGTTATAAAGTGATCCCAGTCATCTGGCATTAGGGCTAAAAGGACTCCAGGGCCATAGTGCCCCTCTGCCTCAGCTGAATTTAACAGAACTCTGTCCACTTCTGTCAAAGATACCACAAATATTCTACTTCCAATTCCAAGGGCTGCCATGAATATTCCTCTTGGATGACCTGGGCTAGCTCCACAGCGCACCAGGGCGGGGGTGCAGCTGCTCACAGAACGGGTATTATCGGGCCCTTCTGTCTCTTCCATTTTAATCAGAGGTCAGAGGTGAACTTTTCCCTGATTCCTGGGGAGAGGGTCTGGATCCACAGGACCTTTGTCCACACTACAGTCCCAGATATCACTGTCCTACGTCTCGGGATCACAACACCGGGCTAATTTCTGAATCTTTGCATCATTCTTTGTGAGAGGGATTTGGGTTTACAATAAATATAGTTTATCCTGGCACTGTGTCTCTCAAGCCTCGTCATCCACTAATCTAGATTTGTACTACCCCTCTCTTGTTTCACCTCTTCCAGTACTCATGGATCCATTCGCCCATGTCTGCTCTGCAGCATTTGTGGTGACGTGTGGTCGTAGAGGGTGGGAGCACAATCTCAGATATTTATATGTATTTCAATATTATCTAATTATTTTCATCATTAGTACAATTATTACCATAATCTCATTAAAGTTGTAGCTTTAGTTTCCACTCTGCAAGCAAACCTTTTTCCTGTCATTTTCATTTTCCCTTCACCTTGGGGTGCTGCAAAGTGAATCTGAGAGCCCAGCTGCACAGCATTGGCTACTAAAATTAGGCAGTTCAGAGCTAAACTATGACAACAGATGAAGTTATAGTAGAAAAGCATATACCACTATTTCTAGTAAAGGTCTACTTCTCCCTTCAGTGTTTCTTTTGATGTAAATGTAAGGCAGATCCAATAATTCACAAGTGTTCCTATTTATCCTTTTGTGGGGGTTTGCCCCACCCCATTCCCAGGTGGTGGGTGTGGAGGCCCAGGGATTTATAAGCCACAGGCCTTTCCTCAGGAGATCATGTAGCTTCTGGTTTCCCTTGAGGTTAGTGTTCTGCTGTTCTTTCAGTTAGTTGCAGATTTTTGAACAGGCTAAACTATTTTTATACAGTTTTTAATTTTTTTTCTTTTTTTTTGGAGAAGCAGATGTGGCTGTTGGAGGTCAGAGTTTTGTGGTGAGTCAAACTAGCCAACATATGTAGTAAAAAGTATATTTGTTGTATGCAGGGGGTGCATGTTTGTTTTCAGGTCAGTAATTTTGTACTGGATGTCTAGGGGTGGCAAGGTGCTTTTGTAGTTTACTTTTTTTTTTTTTTTTTTTTCTGGATGCTTTTTTTGCCTAGAGTTTCTGGTTATGGGACGGCCCATTGCCCTTCTTCTTTACCTGTGGAATGATACATTGTTCCTAAAGGCTTCACAGTTTGTATTGGGTGCCTTGTAGCTTAAAATAATCTGAAATTCACCTGTTTTGCCAGCCTGTAGCAGGACCTGCAGTCTGTGGGAGACATCCCACAGGTCATGAGTTCAGACCCCTGGAGGGCTCTTACCACTGACAATAGGTCTTTTCTAAGTCTGAATACTGACATTCAACATCTGTAAAAGGCTTAAAATAAAACCCCAAGGTCCCTCCATTTCCTCTAATTCCCCACTCAGTCCTTAATGGGTCAATAGGTCATAGGGGACCAAGTTCTTGGAATATTTGCAGCTCAGTAACTGAAGTTTGCAAAACTTGTTTGTGCAATGCCTTCTCTCCCTTGAGGTCAGTGTTCTGCTGTTCTTTCAGTTCGTTGCAGCTTCTTGAGCAGGCTAAACTAATTTTCTACTTTTTTGTTTTAGAGAAGCACAGGTGGTTGTTGGAGGTAAGAGCTTTGTGGTGATTCAAGGCTAACCAGCATATGTAGTAAAAAGAATATTTGTTGTGTGCAGGGGATGCACGTTTGTTTTCAGGTCAGTAATTTTGTACTGGATGTCTAGGAGTGGCAAGGTGTTTTTGTAGCTTGCATTTTTTTTGTTTTATTCTGGATGCCTTTTTTTGCCTAGAGTTTCTGGATACGGGACAGCCCATTGTCCTTCCTCTTTACCTGTGGAACGATACATTGTTCCTAAAGGCTTCACAGTTTGTATCGGGCGCCTTGTAGCTTAAAGTAATCTGAAATTCACTTGCTTTACCAGCCTGTAGCAGGGCCTGCAGTCTGTGGGAGTCATCCCAGAGGTAAGAGGGGCTACTGGTAGAACACAGGAAGGGGCTCAGGAGCTCCCAAAGAGCAGGGACATAGAAGGGTTGGGGGTGCAGATATAAGGCACGAGCTGTCAGGAAGGAGCAGCGTTGCTTCTCTGACAGCCCATGAGTACAGAAGGATTTTGTAGTGTTTTGGGACTGGGGGATGCCTGGGGAAAGGGAGATGGGCTCATCAACGTGTCGAGGATGGCTTTGGGTCTCTGATTGTTTGAGAGCTGAGTCAAGGAACAATTGTTGGGGTGGGGCTTGGCAAAGGAAAGATTGAGAATGGCAGAGACGGTTTTTAAAAGCAGCATAGGGGAGAGGGCTGTGCAGGAAGAGTCCCCTTGGGGCAGATGTAGGGAATGCTAGCATGTGCCGGGCAGAGCAGTTCTACCTGTGTCTGTCACTGTGTGGTCTGTTTGTGTCCTGTGTCTTAGAGCTTTCTTGGACCTTGCTATTTTCTTTGCGCTCAAGGAGTGCTGCACATTGCGCGGGTAACATCCTTAGGGTCTCAGATGCCTGCAGTCACTGGCAAAAAGCCACTCGAGCTTCCTCTCTTGCGTTGTGGGCTTAAAGCACAAATCAGTCTCTAGTCTTGGAAGTTCATGGTTAGTCATCTGTTGTGGTACGATTGTAGTTTGTGTCAGCAACTTTATTCTCCAGTCATGAATCTTCACAGACTGGGATTTCTTCCCTGCGTTATCTCAGTTTTAGGGCTTGAAGACAGGCTTCTCGTGCCTATGTCATCTCAGTTTTGATAGTTTCTTGTTTACAAGTCATTACCCTTGTCTGTTTCTGGCCTTGCTATAGAACCTGCTCACCTTACCCTTGTGGTCCTGTAGATCTTCTTGCCTGACCCTCTCTGGGTGGGGAGTCATTCTTATCACTGATAGTTTTCTCTTGTCATTTGAGTCGTATTGTTCGTAATGTCCTTTCGGTGTCAGTCTGTGTGTGTGTGGCTCGGAGCTGCTCTGCCTGGTGATGTAGAATCAGGGTGGAAGAGTAGTAAGAGTGTTATAAGCGAATGAAGGCAACAGAGTCCCAATCAAGTTTACTAAGTATTTATTTAGGTAGGAAAGTGAAAGCAGTGCTGGGCGGCCGGGCAGTAGCAGCTCTACCACGGCTTGCGCTTCAGATAATTCAAACAGTCCTTTTTATCCCCAGTACTACCACTGGGAAGGTTTTTTTTGGGGGGGGGGTGTCCTCTGTTCCCCCTTTGGCCTGAATTCCTGGTACCCCGGTGCTTAACAGGAGGGGGTTATGTTATCTTTTACAAAAGACAGATGGCCCCTCCAGTCTCCTTGGGAACTTTGTACCAGATACCAGCAAGGCCATAAAACTCCGGCCTGGTGCCTCCTTCTTCCTTTATCTTTTCGCACACTGCTGCTAGCTTCAGGCAATTCCTGAAAACTCTGTTGCAGAATCAGCTAAAACAGATTTTCTCTGTAAAAAGACAAAGACCGCCATAGTAACATAACATTTGCAGTTTAACATTTGCTTAAAACAATACATTTTAATAATATGATAGCTTAAACACATTCTGCTAAACAGGTTGTTCTCATCTTTGGGGCAGCTTCACTGTTCACTTTGCTCAGTTGGCTTGATCAGCAAATTACTCCTAGCTGCTTATTACAATGAAGCAAGACAGTTTCTAGTCTTCATGCTTGATTAAAAATATATGGAGATTCAAATTACCAAGGCAGCATAACATTAGAATCAAATGTACTTGAGCGAACAAAACATTATTCTTTAGGTTTGATTAACAAATATTTCAAGGTTACTTATTACAGTAGTATACATCCAATATGTTGATACGCCCAGGCTGTTTAAACATATGTTGCGCAGCCATCTCGGATCGAGTATCCCTGGCAGGTTGCATGGGCAGTCATTTCAGTAATGTTTTATGGGGATGTTTGGAACCACGTGGAGGGGCTGCAGAATAGTATGAAACAGATTGAATCTCGAACATGTTAAGGCTTGTATGTGTGGGGCTTAAGGTATAGCCCTCTTTTTTTTTGCTGGCTGTACTTGGACTCTAGATGGTATTCCTAAATGGGAGCAAGATTGCAAGAATTGTTATTGTTCACCATCTGGTTAACTTATTCAATATTGTTTTCAGATGCAGAGAGATGAGGGGGACACCAGTAGAGGAGAGCAGAGCAATAAGAAGAAGGTGACTTGGCCCATGGTGTCAGTAGAAAGATGTGACTGGTAGCCATGTGTTGAAGTTTTTGTTTTGAAAGGGTGAAGCAAAGTGAAGTATTGACACCAGAGCTCAATCAATCAAGGACAGCAACGGTAAGCGGGCTGAAGGAGCAGTTTTCTCAGGAGATGCATTACCCGTGAAGCTATGAGCACCTTTTGCTGTTTGTGTATGACAGGTGGTGTGCAAGCCTCAACATGGCACCTTGAGATGATGGAGTTTGAGAGGTTGAGCGGTAAAGGTAAGGGAGCAGGAGATGTGAATTGCTGTGGGCAACCTGTGCTTTTGGGTACTATTTGAGCACGTGCCTCTTGCTTTAATTGCAGGTGCCACACTCGGCCTCAGAGTGGCAAAGTTTCATGCCAACAAGCAGTCTGAGAAGGTGAAAAGTCTGTCAGCGAGGTTGGTGTCTAACAGCAAAGTATTATCTGGCAACCATTTACCTTTTCTTGCAGGTGCTGTGTGTGCCGCCTTTAGAACAGGAAGAACATTTGATTTGAGCAGGGCAGTAGTGAGAGGGAGCATGGGATTGATTTTCTCACAATCGCAACAGTAATTTTGTCTCTTGTTACCTTAGGTGCTTGGAGCGGGTGAGCAGAAGGCCATGGCAGTTTTGCTGCAGGGGTGTGTTGTACAAGACAGTGGCATTGACCAGTGTAATGCTGACAGTTGACAGTGTTTTAGTGCTGTATTACATTTTCTTGCAGGTGTTGAAGAAGTACCTGGTGACTGCATGATCCTCCCAGACAGCTGATGTGGGTTGAGCTTTTTCTGCCAAGGATGGCTTCAGAGCCCCAGACCTGTGAAACATAAGTTGAGGGACCAGGGCTTGGATGGGATTGGGAGGAAAGGAGAAGGTTGGGAATAGAAGGGTGGGGGTTTAAAGGCAACGTAGGGGAGATGGCTGTGCAGGAAGAGTCCCCTTGGTGCAGTTATTGGGAGGGGGTTTGACTTTTTTTTTCAGTCCATTGCTAGCACGCTGGGCAGGGCAGTTCCAGCCTATATCTGCATTGTCGTGTGGTTCATGTAGTCTGTTTCTGTGTCTCAGACTTTTCTTGTGTCTCGAGATCCTCTTTGTTTTCAAGGCATGCAGCACGTGCCTTGGGCACCATCTCTAGGGTCTTGAATTTCTGTACTCATTACACAGTGCCAATTGGGCACTGCTCTTCTTGCATGGCAATCTTAAAGCATGGGTTGGCTTCATCTCTTGGAAAATTCTGGTCACTCATCGTTTGCAGCGGTACTGCAGACCATGTCAGCATCCCTGATGATCAGTCATCTGTTTTCTTGTGTCCCTGTTCTAGGAATTTTTGTCTGCATCCTCTAGGTCTTTACGCCTTTAAGTGGGGTTTATTACATGTGCATCCTCCCAGTTGTGGCCACATCTCTTTGTAACAGGCTGTGGTCTTCCATTTTACCATGGCTGCTGTAGATTATTCCTCGCAGCCGCCATGGTCTTCCTGCCCAGTAACATCTCTGGCCTGGGAGTCATTGTTCTTACAGAGTTTATTTTGTTTCCGGACCTTGCATCCGTGGTTTCTTGTGCAGTGTTGGGCTGTGCGTGTTGTTGTGTGGTTTGGAGATGCTCTGCCTGTGGCACAGAAGCAATAGAATCATCTAGAAGAATAACACTAAGGTTCTATGGTTGATACGTTGATAAGCCCAGGCCTCGTAGGCAAAGTCTGTAAAGTCCATGCAGAACAAGCAGCCCCATGAACATCAGGCCGTGGGATTCACTGCCTTAGGGTTACGCAGACACAGGATGAGCACAGCTGCCTGTGATAAACAGCTTGAGTGAAGGGGAGCATTTTGAATCATGAGGGTGTTATATCTGGTAGGTGTGGGCTTGAGGCTGGGATTTTATTCTGACTGGCTACAGTATGAAATAGAGATAGTATTCCTAAATGGAAACAAGATGTCTGGAATTGTCCATATCACTGAGTATCAGGGTGACTTGTTTGATGTTCTGCTTTGCAGATGCAGTGGAATGAGCTGTGCACTAAAGGCAGTCAATGGAGAGGTAGGAAGAGTGCCATAGAAAGGTGGGTTGCCTGTGGTGTCAGTAGCATGATATGACTGGATGATGAAGTTCAGGCATTTGAATTTTTTTCCAATTTCAAGGTGCAGAGAAAAGTCATATACAGACACTGGAGCTGACTTGGGCAAGGAGAGCAACAGTGACTTACCTCAGGAAATGGTTTTGGTTTAGGTGTTGAGTTATCAGTGAAGATAAAAACATCTATTGTTGTTTGTATTACAGGCGGAGCGCAAGCCTTAATGTGGCAGCGTGAGACAATGGAGGCCGAGCGGGCAAGAAGTCAAGGTAATGGAGTGTGGAATAGGAATCACTGTGGGTGACCTGTGCTTTTGGGTAGAATCTGAGCATGTGTTGTATTCTTTGTTTTTTGCAGGTGCCACACACAGCCTCAGAGGGGCGAAGCTGCATGATGATGAGCTGTCAGAGAAGGTGGGCAGGCTGTTGTTTCAACCGTTGTCTAAGAGAATGATACAGCAAGTCAGTTGAGCATTTACATTTGGTTTTGCAGGTGCTGTTTGGACTGCCTTTAGAATGGGAGAAGACTTTGAGGTGAGATGGCTCATAGGGAGCACGAGCTTGGGACTGATTTCTCATAAGCCTGACAGTAACTTTCTCTCTTCTTACCTTAGGTGCGCCAGATGTTGACAGCTGCAGCGTTCAGTGTTTGGATGGACATGGAACAGGTGAGCTGAGGGCCATGGCAATTTTGCCATGAGGATGTTCCTCGTACAAGGCGTTGGCACTGAGCGGTGTGATGCCGGTTGTCAGCAGGGCTTTTGATTTGCATTTGGTTTTCTTGCAGGAGATGCAGAGGGACCCTGTGACTGCCAGGTCATTCCAGTCGGCCATTGCTGTTTGAGCTTTTTCTGCCAGGGACATCTTCAGGCCCTTGGCCCTCTGAAAGCTAAGTTGAGGGACCAGGGCAGGGAAGAGGGCAGGAGGTTGGGAACGGCAGGGAGGGTTTTTAGCCTAGAGGAGAGGGCCATGGGAGAATTGTCTCCTTTGGGCAGCCTAAGGTAGAGGTGATTACGTCTCAGCAAAACGCTAGCAAAGGCAGGGCAGTTCCACCCTGTGTCTGTGATGTGTGTTTTATATAATCTGTCTGTCTGCATCTTAGACCTTCTGCGGTCTCAATGCCCTCTTTGTACTCAAGGCCTGCAGCATGTGCATTGGGCACCAACTCTAGGGTCTTGAATGTGTGTTCTTATTGGCATAGTGCAATTCTGGAGCCACTTTTCTTGCTAAATAACTTGTTACATAACTCGGCGTACCATAGCGCAGTGTAACTTGGCATGGCGTGGCATATCTTGACATAACAGGGCTTTACGTAATGTGGCTCGCCATAGCATAACATGCTCGCTTGCTGGCTGGCATAATGTAACACACTCAGCAGCCAGCATGCAGTCATGAGATGCTCATTCAGCTTTCATCATTGTCCTTCAGCACACAGGTTGCCCCTCTGCATCTGAAAAAACACAACATCAAACAAGTCACAGTGATACTCAGTGAGAGCTGGACTATGTCAGACATGTTGTTTCCATTTAGAAATACCATCTCTATTTTACCCTGTAGCCAAGCTGAATAAAACCCAAACAAACCCAAACACTGAAACATAAAAGGGGCCGAGGGACCCCAAAAAAGGGGTTGAGGGACTCAAAAATGGGGTCCGGAAGCCAAAAATGGATTTAGGAACACAGCAATAGATTGAGGGACAAAAAAATGGGCCGCGGAAACCCAGAAAGGGGCCGCGGAAACCCAGAAAGGGATTGAGGGACCGAAAAATGGGCCGTGGGACTCAAAAATGGGGTCCGGAAACAAAAAATGGATTTAGGAACACAGCAATAGATTGAGGGACAAAAAAATGGGCCGAGGCAACCAAAAAATGGATTGGGGAAATGGGCCGAGGGACCCGAAAAATGGGCCGAGAGACTCAAAAATGGATTTGGTGACCCAAAAATGGATTGAGGAACTCAAAAACGGGCTGAGGAAACCAAACATGGACTGAAGAACCCCAATATCGGCTGATAAACCCCAATATCGGCTGATAAACCCCAAAATGGGCTGAGGAACCCAAAATGGGCTGAGGAACCCAAAATGGGCTGAGGAACCCAAAATGGGCTGAGGAACCCAAAATGGGATGAGGAACCCAAAATGGGATGAGGAACCAAAAAATGAATAGAGGAAACCAAAAATAGGCCAATGAACCCCGAAAGGGATTGAGGAACCCCGAAAGGGATTGAGGAACCCCGAAAGGGATTGAGGAACCCACAAATGGAATGAGGAAACCGAAAATCAACTGAGGGAACCTAAAATGGATTGAGGAAGTAAAAAATGGACTGAGGAACCAAAAAATGGGTTGAGGGACCAAAAAATGAACTGAGGGACTCAAAAATGGGGTCCGGAAGCCAAAAATGGATTTAGGAACACAGCAATAGATTGAGGGGTGAAAAAATGAGTTGAAGAACACAAAAACAGATTGAGGAACCCAGAAACGAACTGAGTGATGCAGAAATGGACTGAGGAACACAAAAATGAACTGAGGCACCCAGTAATGGGCTCAGAAATCAAAAAAATGGCTTGAGGAACCCAAAAATGGCAGAGGAAGGGTTGGCGTTAGGGTTAGGGTTGGGGATGAGGTTAGGGTTGCATTAGAGTTGGGGTTAGCGTTAGGGTAAGGGTTAGGTTTGGGGTTAGGGTTAGGTTTGGGTTAGGGTTAAGGTTATGGTTGTGTTAGATATGGGGTTGCATTTAGCTTTAGGGTTAGGATTAGGTTTAGGGTTTTGTTTAGGTTTAGGTTAAGGTTAGGGTTATATTTAGGGTTATAGATTCAAGGATCTAAAAATGGATTGTGGAATCCAAAAATCGGCCGAGCGAACCAAGAATGGATTGAGGGAACCAAGAATGGATAGAGGGACCCAGAAATGGGCTGAGGAACCCAAAAGTGCATTGGGGGACCCAAGAAGGGGCTGAGGGACCCAAAAACAGAATGAGGAACCCAAAAGTAGACTGCAGGACAAAAAAATGGAATGAGAGGCCAAAAAATGGATTGAGGAAACCAAAAAGGATTCAAGAAACAAAGAATGGGCCGAGGAATCAAAAAACGGATTGAGGAACCGAAAAATTGATTGAATAACCCAAAAATGCCTCGAGGGAACCCAAAAATGCCTCGAGGGAACCCAAAAATGCCTCGAGGGAACCCAAAAATGCCTCGAGGGAACCCAAAAATGCCTCGAGGGAACCCAAAAATGCCTCGAGGGAACCCAAAAATGCCTCGAGGGAACCCAAAAATGCCTCGAGGGAACCCAAAAATGCCTCGAGGGAACCCAAAAATGCCTCGAGGGAACCCAAAAATGGTCTTAGGGATCAGAAAATGGTCTTAGGGACCCCTAACATGGGCTGAGGAAGGAAGCCAAAAACGGGCTGAGGAAGGAAGCCAAAAACGAGCTGAAGAACCCCAATATCGGCCGATAAACCCCAAAATGTATTGAGGAACCAAAAATGGGCTGAGGAACCAAAAGATGAATAGAGGAAACCAAAAATAGGCCAATGACCCCCGAAAGGGATTGTGGAACCCCGAAAGGGATTGAGGAAGCCGAAAATGGGCCGAGGGACCCGCGAATGGAATGAGGTACCCGAAAATGGGCCGAGGGACCCGCGAATGGAATGAGGTACCCGAAAATGGGCCGAGGGACCCGCGAATGGAATGAGGTACCCGAAAATGGGCCGAGGGACCCGCGAATGGAATGAGGTACCCGAAAATGGACCGCGGGAACCGGCGAATGGAATGAGGTACCCGCCAAAGGACCGCGGGACCCCGCCAACGGACCGCGGGACCCCGCACATGGGCCGAGGGAACAGAAAATGGACCCGAGGGACCCCGCCCGATGGGCCGCGGGACCCCGCCCGATGGGCCGCGGGACCCCGCCCGATGGGCCGCGGGACCCCGCCCGATGGGCCGCGGGAACCCTTCAAATGGACGGTGGGAACCCGCAAATGGACCGCGGGAACCCGACAGTGGACCGCGGGACCCGACAATGGACCGCGGGACGCCTCTAATGGACCACGGGGACGCCTCTAATGGACCGCGGGAACCCGCCAATGGACCGCGGGAACCCGCCAATGGACCCGCGGGACCCCGCCCGATGGACCCGCGGGACCCCGCCCGATGGACCGAGGGACCCGCCAGTGGGCCGAGGGAACCCGCCAATGGACCGGGGGAACCGGCAATGAAGCGAGGGACCCCGCCCGATGGATCCGAGGGACCCCGCCCGATGGACCGCGGGACCCGCCAGTGGGCCGAGGGAACCCGCCAATGGACCGGGGGAACCGGCAATTGGACCACGGGACCCCTTCAAATGGACCGCGGGACCCCTTCAAATGGACCGCGGGACCCCTTCAAATGGACCGCGGGACCCCGCAAATGGACCGAGGGAACCGACAATGGACCGAGGGAACCCGCAAAAGGACCGCGGGACGCCTCTAATGGACCCGCGGGACCCCGCCCGATGGACCCGCGGGACCCCGCCCGATGGACCCGCGGGACCCCGCCCGATGGACCGCGGGACCCCGCCCGATGGACCCGCGGGACCCCGCCCGATGGACCCGCGGGGACCCGCCCGTGGGCCGAGGGAACCGGCAATTGGACCGGGGGAACCGGCAATTGGACCGGGGGAACCGGCAATTGGACCGCGGGACCCCGCCAATGGGCCGCGGGACCCCGCCAATGGACCGCGGGAACCCTTCAAATGGACAGCGTGACGCCGCAAATTGACCGCGGGACCCGGCCAATGGACGGAGGGACCCCGCAAAAGGACCGAGGGAACCCGCCAAAGGACCGAGGGAACCGTCAATGGAGTGAGGGAACCCGCCAAAGGACTGAGGGACCCCGAGAATGGACTGAGGGACCCCGAGAATGGACTGAGGGACCCCGCAAATGGACTGAGGGAACCCGCAAATGGACTGAGGGAACCCGCAAATGGACTGAGGGAACCGACAATGAACTGAGGGACCCCACAACTGGACCGCGGGACCCCGCAAATTGACCGCGGGACCCGCCCAATGGACGGCGGGACCCCGCAAACGGACGGCGGGACCCCGCAAACGGACGGCGGGACCCCGCAAACGGACGGCGGGACCCCGCCAATGGACCGCGAGGACCCCGCCAATGGACCGCGAGGACCCCGCCAATGGACCGCGGGAACCGTCAATGGACCGAGTGAACACGAAAAAGGACCGCGGGAACCCGCCAAATGGACCGCGGGAACCCGCCAAATGGACCGCGGGAACCCGCCAAATGGACCGCGGGAACCCGCCAAATGGACCGCGGGAACCCGCCAAATGGACCGCGGGACCCCGCCAATGGGCCGCGGGACCCCGCCAATGGACCGCGGGAACTGAAAATGGACCGAGGGAACCCGCAAAAGGACCGAGGGAACCCGCAAAAGGACTGAGGGAAACCGCAAAAGGACTGAGGGAACCGACAATGGACTGAGGGAACCCGCAAAAGGACGGAGGGAACCCGACAATGGACGGAGGGAACCCGACAATGGACGGAGGGAACCCGACAATGGACTGAGGGAACCCGCAAACGGACCGAGGGAACCGGCAAACGGACCGAGGGAACCGGCAAACGGACCGAGGGAACCCGGCCAATGGACCGAGGGAACCCGGCCAATGGACCGAAGGACCCGACAACGGACGGAGGGAACCCGACAACGGACGGAGGGAACCCGCAAAAGGACTGAGGGAACCGGCGAAAGGACTGAGGGAACCGGCAAATGGACTGAGGGAACCTGCAAAAGGACCGAGGGAACCCGCCAACGGACCGCGGGACCCCGCAAACTGGACCGCGGGACCCTGCAAATGGACCGCGGGACCCAGTCAACGGACCGCGGGACCCAGTCAACGGACCGCGGCAACCCGCCAACTGGACCGCGGCAACCCGCCAACTGGACCGAGGGACCCCGCCCAATGGACCGCGGGACCCGCAACTGGACCACGGGACCCCGCAACTGGACCGCGGCACCCGCAACTGGACCGCGGGACCCCGCAAATGGACGGAGGGACCCGCCAAATGGACGGAGGGACCCGCCAAATGGACGGAGGGACCCGCCAAATGGACCGAGGGACCCGGCAATGGACCGAGGGACCCCGACAATGGTCCGAGGGACCTGCAAATGGACCGAGGGACCCGACAGTGGACCGAGGGAACCCGCAAATGGACCGCGGGACCCGCAAATGGACCGCGGGACCCGCAAATGGACCGCGGGACCCGCCAATGGACCGCGGGAACCCGCCAATGGACCGCGGGAACCCGCCAATGGACCGAGGGAAGCGACAAGGGTCGGAGGGAACCCGCAAAAGGACTGAGGGAACCCGCAAAAGGACTGAGGGAACCCGCAAAAGGACTGAGGGAACCCGCAAATGGTCTGAGGGATCCGACAATGGTCTGAGGGAACTTGCAAAAAGACTGAGGGACCCGACAATGGACTGAGGTACCCGACAATGGAATGAGGCAACCCGGGAATGGACGGAGGGAACCGAAAATGGACGGAGGGAACATGCAAATGGACTGAGGGTACCTGCAAAAGGACTGAGGGTACCATGAATGGGCTGAGGGAACCCGCCACTGGACTGAGGGAACCCGCCACTGGACTAAGGGAACCCACAATGAACTGAGGGAACCCGCAAAAGGACTGAGAGAACCCGCAAAAGGACTGAGGGTCCCCGCCAACGGAACACGGGACCTCGCAAACTGGACCACGGGACCCCGCCCAATGGACCGCGGGACCCCGCCCAATGGACCGCGGGACCCCGCCCAATGGACCGCGGGACCCCGCAACTGGACCGCGGGACCCCGCAACTGGACGGAGGGACCCGGCTAATGGACGGAGGGACCCGCCAAATGGACCGAGGGACACCGCAAATGGACCGAGGGATCCGCAAATGGACCGAGGGATCCGCAAATGGACCGAGGAACCCGGCCAATGGACCGAGGGAACACGCAAATGGACCGAGGGACCCGACAATGGACCGAGGGACCCCGAAAATGGACTGAGGGACCCGGCCAATGGACCGCGGGAACGGTCAATGGACCGCGGGAACCCGCAAGAGGACTGAGGGAACCGACAATGGTCTGAGGGAACCGACAATGGTCT
This sequence comes from Dromococcyx pavoninus, assembly GCA_033558185.1. Classification (NCBI taxonomy): domain Eukaryota; kingdom Metazoa; phylum Chordata; class Aves; order Cuculiformes; family Neomorphidae; genus Dromococcyx; species Dromococcyx pavoninus. Next base: position 60,990 of record JAUMJL010000725.1, read on the forward strand.
GAGGGAACCGGCAAAAGAACTGAGGGAACCGACAATGGTCTGAGGGATCCGAATATGGTCTGAGGGACCCGACATTGGACTGAAGGACCCGCCAATGGACCGAAGGACCCGCCAATGGACCGAAGGACCCGCCAATGGACCGAGGGACCCGCCAAAAGGACCGAGGGACCCGCAAATGGAGCGAGGGACCCGCAAATGGAGCGAGGGACCCGCAAATGGAGCGAGGGACCCGGCCAATGGAGCGAGGGACCCGCAAATGGACCGAGGGACCCCGCAAATGGACCGAGGGAACCGACAATGGACCGAGGGAACCGACAATGGACCGAGGGAACCCGACAATGGACCGAGGGGCCCGACAATGGACCGAGGGGCCCGACAATGGACCGAGGGGCCCGACAATGGACCGAGGGGCCCGGCCAATGGACCGAGGGACCCGGCCAATGGACCGCGGGAACCGTCAATGGACCGCAGGAACCGACAAGGGTCGGAGGGAACCCGCAAGAGGACTGAGGGAACCGACAATGGTCTGAGGGAACCGACAATGGTCTGAGGGAACCGGCAAAAGAACTGAGGGAACCGACAATGGTCTGAGGGATCCGAATATGGTCTGAGGGACCCGACATTGGACTGAGGGACCCGCCAATGGACTGAGGGAACACGCCAATGGACTGAGGGACCCGACAAAAGGACCGAGGAAACCGCAAATGGACCGCGGGACCCCGCAAATGGACCGCGGGACCCCGCAAATGGACCGCGGGACCCCTTCAAATGGACCGCGGGACCCCTTCAAATGGACCGCGGGAACCCTCAAATGGACCGCGGGAACCCTCAGATGGTCCGAGGGAACCGACAATGAACTGAGGGACCCCGCCAACTGGACCGCGGGACCCCGCCAACTGGACCGCGGGACCCCGCCAACTAAACCGCGGGACCCCGCCAACTAAACCGCGGGACCCGCAAATGGACCGAGGGACCCCGCAAATGGACCGCGGGAACCGCCAAATGGACACCGGGACCCGGCCAGTGGACCGCGGGACCCGGCCAGTGGACCGCGGGACCCCGCAAATGGACCGCGGGACCCCGCAAATGGACCGAGGGAACCCGCAAATGGACCGAGGGAACCCGCAAATGGACCGATGGAGCCCGACAATGGACCGAGGAAGCCCGACAATGGACCGAGGGAACCGACAATGGACCGCGGGACCCCTTCAAATGGACCGGGGGACACCTTCAAATGGACCGCGGGAAGCCTCAACTGGACCGAGGGACCCCGCCAACTGGACCGAGGGACCCCGCCAACTGGACCGTGGGACCCCGAAAACTGGACCGCGGGACCCCGCCAACGGACAGCGGGACCCCGCGATCGGACCGCGGGAACCGGCTAACTGACCGCGGGACCCGGCCAGCGGACCGCGGGACCCGGCCAATGGACCGCGGGTCCCGCCAATGGACCACGGGACCCGGCCAATGGGCCGGGGGACACTCAAATGGACTGCGGGACCCTCAAATCGACCGAGGGACCCCGCAAATGGACCGAGGGACCCCGCAAATGGACCGAGGGACCCGACAATGGACCTAGGGACCCGGCCAATGGACCGAGGGACCCGGCCAATGGACCGAGGGACCCGCAAAGGGACCGAGGGAGCCGCAAAGGGACCGAGGGAACCCGACACTGGACCGAGGGAACCGCCAATGGACCGAGGGAACCGGCCAATGGACCGCGGGAACCGGCCAATGGACCGCGGGAACCCGCAAAAGGACCGAGGGAACCCGACAAGGGAAAGAGGGAACCCGCAAAAGGACTGAGGGAACCCGACAATGATCTGAGGGAACCCACAAATGGACTGAGGGAACCGACAATGGACTGAGGGAACCGACAATGGACTGAGGGAACCCGCAAAAGGACTGAGGGAACCCGCAAAAGGACTGAGGGAACCGAGAATGGACTGAGGGAACCGACAATGAACTGAGGGAACCCGCAAAAGTATTGTGGGAACCAACAATGGACTGAGGGAACCCGCAAAAGGACTGAGGGAACCGACAATAGACTGAGGGAACCGCCAAAAGGACCAAGGGAACCGCCAAAGGGACCGAGGGAACCCGACAGGGGACCGAGGGAACCCGACAGGGGACCGAGGGAACCCGCAAATAGACTGAGGGAACCCAAAATGGACTGAGGGAACCCGACAATGATCTGAGGGAACCCGCAAAAGGACTGAGGGAACCCGCAAAAGGACTGAGGGAACCCGCAAAAGGACGGAGGGAACCCGACAATGGACTGAGGGAACCGACAATGGACTGAGGGAACCGGCAAATGGACTGAGGGAACCCGCAAATGGACCGAGGGAACCGACAATGGACTGAGGGGACCCGGAAATGGACTGAGGGAACCCGCAAATGGACCGAGGGAACCGACAATGGACTGAGAGACCCCGCCAACGGACCGCGGGACCCCGCCAAATGGACCGCGGGAACCGCCAAATGGACGGATGGACCCCGCAAATGGACGGAGGGACCCGCCAATGGACCGAGGGAACCTGCCAATGGAACGACGGAACCGCCAATGGACCGAGGGAACCCGCAAAAGGACTGACGAAACCCGCAAAAGGACTGAGGGAACCGACAATGGACTGAGGGAACCCGCAAAAGGACTGAGGGAACCGATTATGGTCTGAGGGAACCCGCAAAAGGACTGAGGGAACCCGCAAAAGGACTGAGGGAACCCACAAATGGACTGAGGGAACCCGCAAATGGACAGAGGGAACCGACAATGGACTGTGGGAACCGACAATGGACTGTGGGAACCGACAATGGACTGTGGGAACCTGCAAAAGGACTGAGGGAACCCGCAAAAGGACTGAGGGAACCCGCAAAAGGACTGAGGGAACCCGCAAAAGGACTGAGGGAACCGACAATGGACTGAGGGAACCGACAATGAACTGAGGGAACCCGCAAAAGGATTGTGGGAAGCGACAATGGACTGAGGGAACCGACAATGATCTGAGGGAACCCGCAACAGGACTGAGGGAACCGACAATGCACTGAGGGAAACGACAATGGTCTGAGGGAGCCCGCAAAAGGACTGAGGGAACCGATAATGGTCTGAGGGAACCGATAATGGTCTGAGGGAACCCGCAAAGGGACTGAGGGAACCGACAATGGTCTGAGAGAACGCGCAAAAGGAGAGAGGGAACCGACAAGGGACAGAAGGACCCCACAATGGACTGAGGGAACCCGCAAATGGACTGAGGGACCCGACAAATGGCCTGAGGGAACCCGCAAATGGCCTGAGGGAACCCGCAAATGGCCTGAGGGACCCGACAATGGCCTGAGGGACCCCGCAAAAGGACTGAGGGACCCCGCAAAAGGACTGAGGGACCCCGCAAATGGACTGAGGGAAGCGACAATGGACTGAGGGAACCCGCAAATGGACTGAGGGAACCGACACTGGACCGGGTGAACCCGCAAATGGACCGCGGGACCCGCCAACGGACCGCGGGACCCCGCCAACGAACCGCGGGACACCGTCAACTGACCGCGAGACCCGCCAAATGGACGGAGGGACCCCGCCAATGGACGGAGGGACCCCGCCAATGGACGGAGGGACCCCTGAAATGGACCGAGGGAACCCTGAAATGGACCGAGGGAACCGACAATGGACCGAGGGAACCGACAATGGACCGAGGGAACCGACAATGGACCGAGGGAACCCGCAAAAGGACCGAGGGAACCGACAATGGTCTGAGGGAAACCGCAAAAAGACTGAGAGAACCGACAATGGTCTGAGGGAACCCGCAAAAGGGCTGAGGGAACTCACAAATGGACTGAGGGAACCGACAATGGTCTGAGGGACCCCGCAAAAGGACTGAGGGACCCCGCAAAAGGACTGAGGGAACCCGCAAAAGGACTGAGGGAACCGACAATGGACTGAGGGAACCCGCAAAAGGACTGAGGGAACCGACAATGGTCTGAGGGAACCCGCAAAAAGACTGAGGGAACCCAGAATGGACTGAGGGAACCGCAAAAGGACTGAGGGAACCGCAAAAGGACTGGGGGACCCCGCAAATGGACTGAGGGACCCCGCAAAAGGATTGTGGGAACCGACAATGGACTGAGGGACCCCGCAAAAGGATTGTGGGAACCGACAATGGACTGAGGGACCCCGCAAAAGGATTGTGGGAACCGACAATGGACTGAGGAAACCGACAATGATCTGAGGGTACCCGCAACAGGACTGAGGGAACCGACAATGCACTGAGGGACCCCGCAAATGGACTGAGGGACCCCGCAAATGGACTGAGGGACCCCGCAAATGGACTGAGGGACCCGACAAATGGACTGAGGGAACCCGCAAATGGACTGAGGGACCCGACAATGGACTGAGGGACCCCGAAAAAGGACTGAGGGACCCCGAAAATGGACTGAGGGAAGCGACAATGGACTGAGGGAACCCGCAAATGGACCGAGGGAACTGACAATGGACCGGGTGAACCCGCAAATGGACCGCGGGACCCCGCCAACGATCCGCGGGACCCCGTCAACTGACCGCGAGACCCGCCAAATGGACGTAGGGACCCCGCAAATGGACGTAGGGACCCCGCAAATGGACGTAGGGACCCCGCCAATGGACCGAGGGAACCCTCAAATGGACCGAGGGAACCCTCAAATGGACCGAGAGAAACGACAATGGACCGAGGGAACCCGCAAAAGGACCGAGGGAACCCGCAAAAGGACCGAGGAACCCGCAAAAGGACTGAGGGAACCGACAATGGTCTGAGGGAACCCGCAAAAAGACTGAGAGAACCGACAGTGGTCTGAGGGAACCCGCAAAAGGGCTGAGGGAACTCACAAATGGACTGAGGGAACCGACAATGGACTGAGGGAACCCGCAAAAGGACTGAGGGAACCGACAACGGTCTGAGGGAACCCGCAAAAAGACTGAGGGAACCCAGAATGGTCTGAGGGAACCCAGAATGGACTGAGGGACCCGCAAAAGGACTGAGGGACCCGCAAAAGGACTGAGGGACCCCGCAAATGGACCGCGGGAACCCTTCAAATGGACCACGGGAACCCTTCAAATGGACCGCGGGACCCTCAAATGGACCGCGGAAAGCCTCAAATGGACCGCGGGAACCGACAATGAACTGAGGGAACCGACAATGAACTGAGGGAACCCGCAAATGGACCGAGGGAACCGACAATGAACTGAGGGAACCCGCAAATGGACCGAGGGAAGCGCCAACGGACCGCGGGACCCCGGAAATGGACCGCGGGACCCGGCCAATGGACCGCGGGACCCGGCCAATGGACCGCGGGACGCTCAAATGGACCGCGGGACGCTCAAATGGACCGCGGGACGCTCAAATGGACCGCGGGACCCCGCAAATGGACCGCGGGACCCTCCAATGGACCGCGGGACGCCGCAAATGGACCGAGGGACCCGCAAATGGACCGAGGGACCCCCCAAATGGACAGCGGGACACCGCCAGTGGACCGCGGGCCACGCCAGCAAACCGCGGGACCCCGCCAATGGCCCGAGGGACCCCGCCAATGGACCGCGGGAACCGCGAAATGGAACGCGGGACCCGGCCAATGGACCGCGGGACCCTCAAATGGACCGCAAGACTCTCAAATGGACCGAGGAACCCTCAAATGTAGCGAGGGACCCCGCAAATGGACCGAGGGAACCGACAATGGACCGAAGGAACCGGCCAATGGACCGAGGGACACGCAAATGGACCGAGGGACCCCGCAAATGGACCGAGGGAACCGCAAATGGACCGAGGGAACCCGACAATGGACCGAGGGAACCGCAAATGGACCGAGGGAACCGCAAATGGACCGAGGGACCCGAAAATTGACCGAGGGAACCGCAAATGGACCGAGGGAACCCGCAAATGGACCGAGGGAACTCGCAAATGGACCGAGGGAACCCGGAAATGGACCGAGGGAACCGCAAATGGACCGAGGGAACTCGCAAATGGACCGAGGGAACGCGACACTGGACCGAGGAAACCCGACACTGGACCGAGGAAACCCGACACTGGACCGAGGAAACCCGACACTGGACCGAGGGAACCCGACACTGGACCGAGGAAACCCGCAAATGGACCGAGGGAACCGCAAATGGACCGAGGGAACCCGCCAATGGATCGAGGGAACCGACAATGGATCGAGGGAACCGACAATGGATCGAGGGAACCGACAATGGATCGAGGGAACCGACAATGGATTGAGGGACCCGCCAATGGACCGAGGGACCCCGCCAATGGACCGAGGGACCCCGCCAATGGACCGAGGGACCCCGCCAATGGACCGAGGGAACTCGCAAATGGACCGAGGGAACTCGCAAATGGACCGAGGGACCCTCAAATATACCGAGGGACCCCGCAAATGGACCGAGGGACCCGCAAATGGACCGAGGGACCCTCAAATATACCGAGGGACCCCGCAAATGGACCGAGGGAACCGACAATGGACCGAGGGACCCGGACAATGGACCGAGGGACCCGGACAATGGACCGAGGGACCCCGGAAATGGACCGAGGGAACCGCAAATGGACCGAGGGAACCCGCAAATGGACCGAGGGAACCCGACACTGGACCGAGGGAACCGCAAATGGACCGAGGGAACTCGCCAATGGACCGAGGGAACCCGGCCAATGGACCGCGGGACCCGGCCAATGGACCGCGGGACCCGGCCAATGGACCGCGGGAACCGACAAGGGTCGGAGGGAACCCGCAAGAGGACTGAGGGAACCGGCAATGGTCTGAGGGAACCGGCAATGGTCTGAGGGAACCGGCAATGGTCTGAGGGAACCGACAATGGTCTGAGGGAACCGACAATGGTCTGAGGGAAATGGCAAAAGAACTGAGGGAACCGGCAAAAGAACTGAGGGAACCGACAATGGTCTGAGGGACCCGACATTGGACTGAAGGACCCGCCAATGGACTGAGGGACCCGCCAATGGACTGAGGGACCCCGCCAATGGACTGAGGGAACCCGCCAAAAGGACCGAGGGACCCGCCAAAAGGACCGAGGGACCCGCCAAAAGGACCGAGGGACCCCGCAAAAGGACCGAGGGACCCCGCAAAAGGACCGAGGGACCCGCAAATGGACCGAGGGACCCGCAAATGGACCGCGGGACCCTCAAATGGACCGCGGGAACCCTCAAATGGTCCGAGGAAACCGACAATGAACTGAGGGAACCCGCAAATGGACCGAGGGAACCGACAATGAACTGAGGGAACCTGCAAATGGACCGAGGGAACCGACAATGAACTGAGGGACCCCACAACTGGACCGCGGGACCCTGCCAACTGGACAGCGGGACCCCGCAAAAGGACAGCGGGACCCGCAAATGGACCGAGGGACCCCGCAAATGGACCGCGCGAACCGCCAAATGGACACCGGGAACCGGCCAATGGACCGCGGGACCCGCAAATGGACCGCGGGACCCGCAAATGGACCGCGGGACCCCGCAAATGGACCGCGGGACCCGCAAATGGACCGCGGGAACCGCCAAATGGACCGCGGGACCCTCAAATGGACCGCGGGACCCTCAAATGGACCGCGGGACCCTCAAATGGACCGCGGGAACCTGCAAATTGACCGAGGGAACCGACAATGGACCGAGGGAACCCGCAAATGGACCGATGGAGCCCGACAATGGACCGAGGAAGCCCGAGAATGGACTGAGGGAACCGACAATGGACCACGGGACCCCTTCAAATGGACCGCGGGACCCCTTCAAATGGACCGCGGGAAGCCTCAAATGGACTGCGGGACCCCGCCAACGGACCGAGGGACCCCGCCAACTGGACCGTGGGACCCCGAAAACTGGACCGCGGGACCCCGCGAACGGACCGCGGGAACCGGCTAACTGACCGCGAGAACCGGCTAACTGACCGCGGGACCCCGCCAGCGGACCGCGGGACCCCTCCAATGGACCGCGGGACCCACCAATGGACCACGGGACCCGGCCAATGGGCCGGGGGAAACTCAAATGGACCGCGGGACCCTCAAACGACAGAGGAAACCCTCAAATGGACCGAGGGACCCTCAAATGGACCGAGGGACCCCGCAAATGGACCGAGGGACCCCGCAAATGGACCGAGGGACCCGACAATGGACCGAGGGACCCGCAAATGGACCGAGGGACCCCGCAAAGGGACCGAGGGAACTCGACACTGGACCGAGGGAACCGCAAATGAATGAGGGAACCCGCCAATTGACCGAGGGAACCGCCTATGGACCGAGGGAACCGCCAATGGACCGAGGGAACCGCCAATGGACCGAGGGAACCCGCCAATGGACCGAGGGAACCGCCAATGGACCGAGGGAACCGGGCAATGGACAGCGGGAACCCGGAAAAGGACCGAGGGAACCCGACAAGGGAAAGAGGGAACCGACAGTGGACTGAGGGAACCCGACAATGATCTGAGGGAACCCACAAATGGACTGAGGGAACCGACAATGGAATGAGGGAACCCGCAAAAGGACTGTGGGAACCGACAATGGACTGAGGGAACCCGCAAAAGGACTGAAGGAACCGAGAATGGACTGAGGGAACCGACAATGAACTGAGGGAACCCGCAAAAGGATTGTGGGAACCGACAATGGACTGAGGGAACCCGCAAAAGGACTGTGGGAACCGACAATAGACTGAGGGAACCGACAATGAACTGAGGGAACCGCCAAAAGGACCAAGGGAACCGCCAAAGGGACCGAGGGAACCGCCAAAGGGACCGAGGGAACCGCCAAAGGGACCGAGGGAACCCGACAAGGGACCGAGGGAACCCGACAGGGGACTGAGGGAACATGCAAATGGACTGAGGGAACCCGAAAATGGACTGAGGGAACCCGCAAATAGACTGAGGGAACCGAAAATGGACTGAGGGAACCCGCAAAAGGACGGAGGGAACCCGCAAAAGGACGGAGGGAAGCCGGAAATGGACTGAGGGAACCGACAATGGAATGAGGGGAACCGGCAAATGGACTGAGGGGACCCGGAAATGGACTGAGGGAACCCGCAAATGGACTGAGGGAACCGACAATGGACTGAGAGACCCCGCCAAATGGACCGCGGGAACCGCCAAATGGACGGAGGGACCCCGCAAATGGATGGAGGGACCACGCCAATGGACCGAGGGAACCCGCCAATGGACCGAGGGAACCCGCCAATGGACCGAGGGAACCCGCAAAAGGACTGACGAAACCCGCAAAAGGACTGAGGGAACCGACAATGGACTGAGGGAACCCGCAAAAGGACTGAGGGAACCGACACTGGTCTGAGGGAACCCGCAAAAGGACTGAGGGAACCCACAAATGGACTGAGGGAACCCACAAATGGACAGAGGGAACCGACAATGGACAGAGGGAACCCGCAAAAGGACTGAGGGAACCCGCAAAAGGACTGAGGGAACCCACAATGGACTGAGGGAACCGATAATGGACTGAGGGAACCTGCAAAAGGTCTGAGGGAACCGACAATGGACTGAGGGAACCGACAATGGACTGAGGGAACCTGCAAAAGGACTGTGGGACCCGACAATGGACTGAGGGAACCGACAATGAACTGAGGGAACCCGCAAAAGTATTGTGGGAACCGACAATGGACTGAGGGAACCGACAATGATCTGAGGGAAACGACAATGGTCTGAGGGAGCCCGCAAAAGGACTGAGGGAACCGATAATGGTCTGAGGGAACCGATAATGGTCTGAGGGAACCCGCAAAGGGACTGAGGGAACCGACAATGGTCTGAGAGAACGCGCAAAAGGAGAGAGGGAACCGACAAGGGACATAAGGACCCCACAATGGACTGAGGGACCCGACAAATGGACTGAGGGACCCGACAAATGGACTGAGGGACCCCGCAAATGGACTGAGGGACCCCGCAAAAGGACTGAGGGACCCCGCAAAAGGACTGAGGGAAGCGACAATGGACTGAGGGAACCCGCAAATGGACTGAGGGAACCGAGAATGGACCGGGTGAACCCGCAAATGGACCGCGGGACCCGACAACGGACCGCGAGACCCGCAAAATGGACGGAGGGACCCCGCCAATGGACGGAGGGACCCCGCCAATGGACGGAGGGAACCCTCAAATGGACGGAGGGAACCCGCAAAAGGACCGAGGGAACCCGCAAAAGGACTGAGGGAACCCGCAAAAGGACTGAGGGAACTCACAAATGGACTGAGGGAACTCGCAAAAGGACTGAGGGAACCGACAATGGTCTGAGGGAACCCGCAAAAGGACTAAGAGAACCGACAATGGTCTGAGGGAACCGCAAAAGGACTGAGGGAACCGCGAAAGGACTGAGGGAACCGCAAAAGGACTGAGGGACCCCGCAAATGGACTGAGGGAACCCGCAAAAGGATTGTGGGAACCGACAATGGACTGAGGGAACCGACAATGATCTGAGGGAACCCGCAACAGGACTGAGGGAACCGACAATGCACTGAGGGAACCGACAATGGTCTGAGGGAGCCCGCAAAAGGACTGAGGGAACCGATAAAGGTCTGAGGGAACCGATAATGGTCTGAGGGAACCCACAAAGGGACTGAGGGAACCGACAATGGTCTGAGAGAACGCGCAAAAGGAGAGAGGGAACCGACAAGGGACAGAAGGACCCCACAATGGACTGAGGGACCCCGCAAAAGGACTGAGGGACCCCGCAAAAGGACTGAGGGACCCCGCAAAAGGACTGAGGGACCCCGCAAATGGACTGAGGGAAGCGACAATGGACTGAGGGAACCCGCAAATGGACCGAGGGAACTGACAATGGACCGGGTGAACCCGCAAATGGACCGCGGGACCCGACAACGGACCGCGGGACCCCGCCAACGATCCGCGGGACACCGTCAACTGACCGCGAGACCCGCCAAATGGACCGCGGGATCCGCAAATGGACGTAGGGACCCCGCAAATGGACGTAGGGACCCCGCCAATGGACGGAGGGACCCCGCCAATGGACCGAGGGAACCCTCAAATGGACCGAGGGAACCCTCAAATGGACCGAGGGAACCGACAATGGACCGAGGGAACCCGCAAAAGGACCGAGGGAACCCGCAAAAGGACTGAGGGAACCGACAATGGTCTGAGGGAACCCGCAAAAAGACTGAGAGAACCGACAGTGGTCTGAGGGAACCCGCAAAAAGACTGAGGGAACTCACAAATGGACTGAGGGAACCGACAATGGACTGAGGGAACCCGCAAAAGGACTGAGGGACCCGCAAAAGGACTGAGGGACCCGCAAAAGGACTGAGGGACCCCGCAAATGGACTGAGGGACCCGCAAATGGACCGAGGGAACCCTTCAAATGGACCGCGGGAACCCTTCAAATGGACCGCGGGACCATCAAATGGACCGCGGGAAGCCTCAAATGGACCCCGGGACCCTCAAATGGACCGCGGGAACCATCAAATGGACCGCGGGACCCTCAAATGGACCGCGGAAAGCCTCAAATGGACCGCGGGAACCGACAATTAACTGAGGGAACCGACAATGGACCGAGGGAACCGACAATGAACTGAGGGAACCCGCAAATGGACCGAGGGAACCGCCAAATGGACCGCGGGACCCGGCCAATGGACCGCGAGACCCGGCCAATGGACCGCGGGACGCTCAAATGGACCGCGGGACGCTCAACTGGACCGCGGGACCCCGCCAACTGGACCGCGGGACCCCGCTAATGGACCTCGGGACCCCGCAAATGGACCGCGGGACCCCGCAAATGGACCGCGGGAACCGCCAAATGGACCGCGGGACCCGGCCAATGGACCGCGGGACCCCGCCAGCGGACCGCGGGACCCCGCCAGCGGACCGCGGGACCCCGCCAACTGGACCGCGGGACCCCGCAAACGGCCCGAGGGACCCCGCCAACGGCCCGAGGGACCCCGCCAATGGACCGCGGGAACCGCGAAATGGACCGCGGGACCCGGCCAATGGACCGCGGGACCCGGCCAATGGACCGCAAGACCCTCAAATGGACCGAGGGACCCTCAAATGTACCGAGGGACCCCGCAAATGGACCGAGGGAACCGGCCAATGGACCGAAGGAACCGGCCAATGGACCGAGGGACCCGCAAATGGACCGAGGGACCCCGCAAATGGACCGAGGGAACCGCAAATGGACCGAGGGAACACGACAATGGACCGAGGGAACCGCAAATGGACCGAGGGAACCCGCAAATGGACCGAGGGACCCGAAAATTGACCGAGGGACCCGCAAATGGACCGAGGGAACTCGCAAATGGACCGAGGGAACCCGGAAATGGACCGAGGGAACCGCAAATGGAACGAGGGAACTCGCAAATGGACCGAGGGAACGCGACACTGGACCGAGGGAACCCGACACTGGACCGAGGGAACCCGACACTGGACCGAGGGAACCCGCAAATGGACCGAGGGAACCCGCAAATGGACCGAGGGAACCGCAAATGGACCGAGGGAACCCGCCAATGGACCGAGGGAACCGACAATGGACCGAGGGAACCCGCCAATGGACCGAGGGACCCGAAAATTGACCGAGGGAACCCGCAAATGGACCGAGGGAACCCGGAAATGGACCGAGGGAACCCGCAAATGGACCGAGGGAACTCGCAAATGGACCGAGGGACCCGCAAATGGACCGAGGGACCCTCAAATATACCGAGGGACCCCGCAAATGGACCGAGGGAACCGATAATGGACCGAAGGAACCGGCCATTGGACCGAGGGACCCGCAAATGGACCGAGGGACCCGCAAATGAACCGAGGGACCCGGATAATGGACCGAGGGACCCGCAAATGGACCGAGGGAACCCGCAAATGGACCGAAAGACCCGAAAAGTTACCGAGGGAACCCGCAAATGGACCGAGGGAACCGCAAATGGACCGAGGGAACCGCAAATGGACCGAGGGAACTCGCAAATGGACCGAGGGAATCCGACACTGGACCGAGGGAACCGGACAATGGACCGAGGGAACCCGCAAAAGTACTGAGTGTACGCGCAAAAGGACTGAGGGAACCCGCAAAAGGACTGAGGGAACCCACAAATGGACTGATGGAACCGGCAATGGACTGAGGGAACCCGCAAAAGGACTGAGGGAACCGACAAAGGACTGAGGGAACCGACAATGGACAGAGGGAATCCTCAAAAGGGCTGAGGGAACCGACAATGCACTGAGGGATCCGACAATGGTCTGAGGGAACCCGCAAAAGGACTGAGGGAACCGATAATGGTCTGAGGGAACCCGCAAAAGGACTGAGGGAACCGATAATGGTCTGAGGGAACCCGCAAAAGGACTGAGGAATCCGACAATGGACTGAGGGAACCCGCAAAGGGTCTGAGGGAACCCGCAAAGGGACTGAGGGAGCCCGACAATGGACTGAGGGAACCCGCAAAAGGACTGAGGGAACCCGAAAAAGGACTGAGGGAACCCGAAAAAGGACTGAGGGAACCGACAATGGTCTGAGGGAACTCGCAAAGGGACTGAGGGAACCCGACAATGGGCTGAGGGAACCCGCAAGTGGACTGAGGGAACCCGCAAGTGGACTGAGGGGAACGACAAATAGACTGAGAGAACCCTCAAATGGACTGAGGGAACCGACAATGGACTGAGGGAACCCGCAAATGGACTGAGGGAACCCGCAAATGGACCGCGGGACCCCTTCAAATGGACCGCGGGACCCCTTCAAATGGACCGCGGGACCCCTTCAAATGGACCGCGGGAAGCCGCAAATGGACTGCGGGAAGCCTCAAATGGGCTGCAGGAAGCCTCAAATGGACTGAGGGACCCGCAAAAGGACCGAGGGAAACCGACAATGGACCGAGGGAACCCACAATGGACCGAGGGAACCCGCCTATGGACCGAGGGAACCCGCCTATGGACCGAGGGAACCCGCCTATGGACCGAGGGAACCCGCCAATGGACTGCGGGAACCCGCCAATGGACTGCGGGAACCCGCCAATGGACCGAGGGAACCCGCCAATGGACTGCGGGAACCGCCAATGGACCGAGGGAACCCGCCAATGGACCGAGAGAACCCGCCAATGGACCGAGAGAACCCGCAAATGGACCGAGGGAACCCGCAAATGGACCGAGGGACCCTGCCAACGGACCGAGGGACCCTGCCAACGGACCGCGGGACCCCGAAAACTGGACCGCGAGACCCCGAAAACTGGACCGCGGGACCCCGGCAACGGACCGCGGGACCCGGCAACGGACCGCGGGAACCGGCCAACGGACCGCGGGACCCCGCAAACGGACCGCGGAACCCCGCTAGTGGACCGCGGGACCCCGCCAACTGGATCGCGGGACCCCGCCACTGGACCGCGGGACCTGCCACTGGACCGCGGGACCCCGCAGATGGACCGAGGGACCCCGCAAATGGACCGCGGGAACCGCAAATGCACCGAGGGACCCGGCCGATGGACCGCGGGAACCGGCCAATGGACCGCGGGACCCGCCAATGGACCGCGGGACCCGGCCAATGGACCGTGGGAACCTCAAATGGACCGCGGGACCCTCAAATAGGCGGAGGAACCCTCAAATGGACAGAGGGACACTCAAATGGACCGAGGGACCCCGAAAATGGACCGAGGGAACCCGCAAATGGACCGAGGGAAACGACAATGGACCAAGGGAACCCGCAAATGGACCGAGGGAACCGACAATGAACTGAGGGACCCCGCCAATGGACCGCGGGACCCCGCAAATGGACCGAGGGACCCCGCAAATGGACCGCGGGAACCGCCAAATGGACCGTGGGACTCCACCAACGGACCGCGGGAATCCGCTAACGGACCGCGGGACCCGCCAAATGGACCGCGGGACCCGCCAAATGGACCGAGGGACCCGCAAATGGACCGAGGGACCCCGCAAATGGACCGAGGGACCCAGCAAATGGACGGAGGGAACCGAAAATGGACCGAGGGAACACGCCAATGGACCGAGGGACCGCCAATGGACCGAGGGAACCCGCCAATGGACCGAGGGTACCGCCAATGGACCGAGGGTACCGCCAATGGACCGAAAGAACCCACCAATGGACCGAGGGAACCCGACAATGGACCGAGGGAACCCGCAAAAGGACTGAGGGAACCGACAATGGACTGAGGGAACCCGCAAAAGGACAGAGGGAACTCGCAAAAGGACTGAGGGTACCCGCAGAAGGACTGAGGGAACCCACAAATGGACTGAGGGAACCGAGAATGGACTGAGGGAACCCGCGAAAGGACTGTGGGAACCGACAATGGTCTGAGGGAACCCGCAAAAAGACTGAGAGAACCGACAATGGTCTGAGGGAACCCGCAAAAGGGCTGAGGGAACTCACAAATGGACTGAGGGAACCGACAATGGACTGAGGGAACCCGCAAAAGGACTGAGAGAACCGAGAATGGTCTGAGGGAACCGCAAAAGGACTGAGGGAACCGCAAAAGGACTGAGGGAACCGCAAAAGGACTGAGGGACCCCGCAAATAGACTGAGGGAACCCGCAAAAGGATTGTGGGAACCGACAATGGACTGAGGGAACCGACAATGATCTGAGGGTACCCGCAACAGGACTCAGGGAACCGACAATGGACTGAGGGAACCGACAATGGTCTGAGGGAGCCCGCAAAAGGACTGAGGGAACCGATAATGGTCTGAGGGAACCGATAATGGTCTGAGGGAACCGATAATGGTCTGAGGGAACCCGCAAAGGGACTGAGGGAACCGACAATGGTCTGAGAGGACGCGCAAAAGGAGAGAGGGAACCGACAAGGGACAGAAGGACACCACAATGGACTGAGGGAACCCGCAAATGGACTGAGGGACCCGACAAATGGACTGAGGGACCCGACAAATGGACTGAGGGGACCCGCAAATGGACTGAGGGAACCCGCAAATGGACTGAGGGAACCCGCAAAAGGACTGAGGGACCCCGCAAATGGACTGAGGGAAGCGACAATGGACTGAGGGAACCCGCAAATGGACCGAGGGAACTGACAATGGACCGGGTGAACCCGCAAATGGACCGCGGGACCCGACAACGGACAGCGGGACCCCGCCAACGATCCGCGGGACACCGTCAACTGACCGCGAGACCCGCCAAATGGACCGCGGGACCCCGCAAATGGACGGAGGGACCCCGCAAATGGACGGAGGGACCCCGCAAATGGACGGAGGGACCCCGCCAATGGACCGAGGGAAACGCCAATGGACCGAGGGAACTCTCAAATGGACCGAGGGAACTCTCAAATGGACCGAGGGAACCCGCAAAAGGACCGAGGGAACCCGCAAAAAGACTGAGGGAACCGACAATGGTCTGAGGGAACCCGCAAAAAGAGTGAGAGAACCGACAGTGGTCTGAGGGAACCCGCAAAAGGGCTGAGGGAACTCACAAATGGACTGAGGGAACCCGCAAAAGGGCTGAGGGAACTCACAAATGGACTGAGGGAACCGACAATGGACTGAGGGAACCCGCAAAAGGACTGAGGGAACCGACAGTGGTCTGAGGGAACCCGCAAAAAGACTGAGAGAACCGACAATGGTCTGAGGGAACCCAGAATGGACTGAGGGACCCGCAAAAGGACTGAGGGACCCGCAAAAGGACTGAGGGACCCGCAAAAGGACTGAGGGACCCCACAAATGGACTGAGGGACCCGCAAATGGACTGAGGAACCCTTCAAATGAACCGAAGGAACCCTTCAAATGGACCGAGGGAACCCTTCAAATGGACCGCGGGAACCCTTCAAATGGACCGCGGGACCCTCAAATGGACCACGGGAAGCCTCAAATGGACCGCGGTAACCCTCAAATGGACCGCGGTAACCCTCAAATGGACCGCGGTAACCCTCAAATGGACCGCGGGACCCTCAAATGGACCGCGGAAAGCCTCAAATGGACCGCGGGAACCGACAATGAACTGAGGGAACCCTCAAATGGACCGAGGGAACCGACAATGAACTGAGGGAACCCGCAAATGGACCGAGGGAAGCGCCAACGGACCGCGGGACCCCGGAAATGGACCGCGGGACCCCGGAAATGGACCGCGGGACCCGCCAAATGGACCGCGGGAACCGCCAAATGGACCACGGGAACCGCCAAATGGACCGCGGGAAACGGCCAATGGACCGCGAGACCCGGCCAATGGACCGCGGGACGCTCAAATGGACCGCGGGATGCTCAAATGGACCGCGGGACCCCGCCAAATGGACCACGGGACCCCGCCAAATGGACCGCGGGAACCGCCAAATGGACCGCGGGACCCGGCCAATGGACCGCGGGACCCTCCAATGGACCGAGGGACGCCGCAAATGGACCGAGGGACCCCGCAAATGGACAGAGGGACCCCGCAAATGGACAGCGGGAACCGGCCAACGGACCGCGGGACCCCGCCAGCGGACCGCGGGACCCCGCCAACTGGACCGCGGGACCCCGCCAACGGCCCGAGGGACCCCGCCAAGGGACCGAGGGACCCCGCCAATGGACCGCGGGAACCGCGAAATGGACCGCGGGACCCGGCCAATGGACCGCGGGACCCTCAAATGGACCGCAAGACTCTCAAATGGACCGAGGGACCCTCAAATGTACCGAGGGACCCCGCAAATGTACCGAGGGAACCGACAATTGACCGAATGAACCGGCCAATGGACCGAGGGACCCCGCAAATGGATCGAGGGACCCCGCAAATGGACCGAGGGAACCGCAAATGGACCGAGGGAACCCGACAATGGACTGAGGGAACCGCAAATGGACCGAGGGAACCCGCAAATGGACCGAGGGAACCCGCAAATGGACCGAGGGACCCGAAAATTGACCGAGGGAACCGCAAATGGACCGAGGGAACTCGCAAATTGACCGAGGAAACCCGGAAATGGACCGCGGGAACCGCAAATGGAACGAGGGAACGCGACACTGGACCGAGGGAACGCGACACTGGACCGAGGGAACGCGACACTGGACCGAGGGAACCTGACACTGGACCGAGGGAACCCGCAAATGGACCGAGGGAACCCGCAAATGGACCGAGGGAACCCGCCAATGGACCGAGGGAACCGACAATGGACCGAGGGAAACCGCCAATGGACCGAGGGACCCAAAAATTGACCGAGGGACCTGCAAATGGACCGAGGGAACCCGCAAATGGACCGAGGGAACCCGCAAATGGACCGAGGGAACTCGCAAATGGACCGAGGGACCCGCAAATGGACCGAGGGACCCTCAAATATACCGAGGGACCGCAAATGGACCGAGGGACCCTCAAATATACCGAGGGACTCCGCAAATGGACCGAGGGAACCGACAATGGACCGAAGGAACCGGCCAATGGACCGAGGGACCCGCAAATGGACCGAGGGACCCGGACAATGGACCGAGGGACCCGGACAATGGACCGAGGGACCCGCAAATGGACCGAGGGAACCCGCAAATGGACCGAGGGACCCGAAAAGATACCGAGGGAACCGCAAATGGACCAAGGGAACCCGCAAATGGACCGAGGGAACTCGCAAATGGACCGAGGGAACTCGCAAATGGACCGAGGGAACCCGACACTGGACCGAGGGAACCGCAAATGGACCGAGGGAACCCGACACTGGACCGAGGGAACCGGACAATGGACCGAGGGAACCCGCAAAAGGACTGAGTGTACGCGCAAAAGGACTGAGGGAACCCGCAAAAGGACTGAGGGAACCCACAAATGGACTGATGGAACCGGCAATGGACTGAGGGAACCCGCAAAAGGACTGTGGGAACCGACAAAGGACTGAGGGAACCGACAATGGACTGAGGGAATCCTCAAAAGGACTGAGGGAACCGACAATGCACTGAGGGATCCGACAATGGTCTGAGGGGACCCGCAAAAGGACTGAGGGAACCGATAATGGTCTGAGGGAACCCGCAAAAGGACTGAGGGAACCGACAATGGACTGAGGGAACCGACAATGGACTGAGGGAACCCGCAAATGGACTGAGGGAACCCGCAAATGGACCAAGGGACCCCTTCAAATGGACCGCGGGACCCCTTCAAATGGACCGCGGGAAGCCGCAAATGGACCGCGGGAAGCCTCAAATGGACTGCAGGAAGCATCAAATGGACTGAGGGACCCGCAAAAGGACCGAGGGAACCGACAATGGACCGAGGGAACCCGCCTATGGACCGAGGGAACCCGCCAATGGACTGCGAGAACCCGCCAATGGACTGCGGGAACCCGCCAATGGACCGAGGGAACCGCCAATGGACCGAGGGAAGCGCCAACGGACCGAGGGACCCTGCCAACGGACCGCGGGACCCCGAAAACTGGACAGCGGGAACCGGCCAACGGACCGTGGGACCCCGCTAGTGGACCGCGGAACCCCGCCAACTGGACCGCGGAACCCCGCCAACTGGACCGCGGAACCCCGCCAACTGGACCGCGGGACCCCGCAACTGGACCGAGGGACCCCGCAAATGGACCGAGGGACCCCGCAAATGGACCGCGGGAACCGCAAATGCACCGAGGGAACCGGCCAATGGACCGCGGGAACCGGCCAATGGACCGCGGGACCAGCCAATGGACCGCGGGACCCGGCCAATGGACCGTGGGAACCTCAAATGGACCGCGGGACCCTCAAATAGGCCGAGGAACCCTCAAATGGACAGAGGGACCCTCAAATGGACCGAGGGACCCCGAAAATGGACCGAGGGAACCCGCAAATGGACCGAGGGAACCGACAATGGACCAAGGGAACCCGCAAATGGACCGAGGGAACCGACAATGGACTGAGGGACCCCGCCAATGGACCGCGGGACCCCGCAAATGGACCGAGGGACCCCGCAAATGGACCGCGGGAACTGCCAAATGGACCGTGGGACCCCACCAACGGACCGCGGGAATCCGCTAACGGACCGCGGGACCCCGCTAACGGACCTCGGGACCCGCCAAATGGACCGCGGGACCCGCCAAATGGACCGAGGGACCCCGCAAATGGACCGAGGGACCCAGCAAATGGACGGAGGGAACCGAAAATGGACCGAGGGAACAAGCCAATGGACCGAGGGTACCGCCAATGGACCGAGGGTACCGCCAATGGACCGAGGGTACCGCCAATGGACCGAGGGAACCCGCAAAAGGACTGAGGGAACCCGCAAAAGGACTGAGGGAACCGACAATGGACAGGGAACCCGCCAAAAAAACTGAGGGAACCCGCAAAAGGACTGAGGGTACCCGCAGAACAACTGAGGGAACCCACAAATGGACTGAGGGAACCGACAATGGACTGAGGGAACCCGCGAAATG
Organism: Dromococcyx pavoninus; assembly: GCA_033558185.1. Lineage (NCBI taxonomy): Eukaryota > Metazoa > Chordata > Aves > Cuculiformes > Neomorphidae > Dromococcyx > Dromococcyx pavoninus. The sequence goes on from JAUMJL010000725.1 coordinate 81,241, forward strand.
ATTGTGGGAACCGACAATGGACTGAGGGAACCGACAATGGACTGAGGGAACCCGCAAAAGACTGTGGGAACCGACAATGGACTAAGGGAACCGACAATGAACTGAGGGAACCCGCAAAGGGACTGAGGGAACCCGCAAAGGGACTGAGGGAACCCGCAAATGGACTGAGGGAACCAGACAATGGACTGAGGGAACCCGCAAAAGGACTGAGGGAACCGACAATGGTCTGAGGGAACTCGCAAAAGGACAGAGGGAACCGACAATGGACAGAGGGAACCCACAATGGACTGAGGGAACCCGCAAATGGACTGAGGGAACCCGAAAATGGACTGAGGGAACCGACAAATGGACTGAGGGAACCGACAATGGACTGAGGGAACCCGCAAATGGACTGAGGGAATCCGCAAATGGACGGAGGGAACCGCAAATGGACGGAGGGAACCGCAAATGGACGGAGGGAACCGGAAATGGATGGAGGGAACCGCAAATGGTCTGAGGGAACCCGCAAATGGACTGAGGGAACCGACAATGAAATGAAGTACCCACAAAAGGACTGAGGGAACCCGCAAATGGACTGAGGGAACCCGCAAATGGACTGAGAGAACCCGCAAACTTGACCGCGGGACCCCGCAAACTGGACCGCGGGCCCCCGCAAATGGACTGCGGGACCCTGCAAACGGAACGCGGGAACCGAAAACGGACCACGGGAACCCAAAATGGACCGCGGGAACAGAAAACGGACCACGGGACCCCGCCAACTGGACTGCGGGACCCCGCCAACTGGACCGCGGGACCCGCCAACTGGACCGCGGGACCCGCCAAATGGACCGAGGGAACCCGCAAATGGACCGAGGGAACCGCCAATGGACCGAGGGAACCCGCCAATGGACCGAGGGAACCCGCCAATGGACCGAGGGACCCCGCAACTGGACTGAGGGACCCCGCAACTGGACCGAGGGAACCGTCAATGGACCGAGGGAACAATCAATGGACCGGGGGAACCAGCAAATGGGCCGAGGGAACCCGAAAATGGACCGAGGGAACCGGCCAATGGATTCAGGGAACTGCCAAATGGACCGAGGTACCTGCAAATGGACCAAGGGACCCCGCAAATGGACCGAGGGAACCGTCAATGGACCGAGGGAACAATCAATGGACCGAGGGAACCCGCAAATGGACCGAGGGAACCCGCAAATGGACCGAGGGAACCCGCAAATGGATCGAGGGAACCGCAAATGCACCGAGGGAACCGCAAAGGGACCGACGGACCCGGCCAATGGACCGAGGGACCCCGCAAATGGACCGAGGGAACCGCAAATGGACCGAGGGAACCCGCAAATGGACCGAGGGAACCGACAATGGACAGAGGGAATCGACAATGGACCGAGGGAACCCGCAAATGGACCGAGGGAACCGACAATGGACCGAGGGAACCCGCAAATGGACCGAGGGAACCGACAATGAACTGAGGGAACCCGTCAATGGACCGAGGGAACAATCAATGGACCGAGGGAACCCGAAAATGGACCGAGGGAACACGAAAATGGATCGAGGGAACCGCAAATGCACCGAGGGAACCGCAAAGGGACCGACGGACCCGGCCAATGGACCAAGGGACCCCGCAAATGGACCGAGGGAACACGAAAATGGATCGAGGGAACCGCAAATGCACCGAGGGAACCGCAAAGGGACCGACGGACCCGGCCAATGGACCAAGGGACCCCGCAAATGGACCGAGGGAACCGCAAATGGACCGAGGGAACCCGCAAATGGACCGAGGGAACCGACAATGGACCGAGGGAACCGACAATGGACCGAGGGAACCCGCAAATGGACCGAGGGAACCGACAATGGACCGAGGGAACCGACAATGGACCGAGGGAACCCGCAAATGGACCGAGGGAACCGACAATGAACCGAGGGAACCCGCAAATGGACCGAGGGAGCCCGACAATGGACTGAGGGAGCCCGACAATGGACTGAGGGAGCCCGACAATGGACTGAGGGAACCGACAATGAATTGAGGGAACCCGCAAAAGAACTGAGGGAACCGACAATGAACCGAGGGAACCCGCAAAAGGACCGCGGGACCCCTTCAAATGGACCGAGGGACCCGCAAATGGACCGAGGGACCGTCAAATATACTGAGGGACCCCGCAAATGGACCGAGGGAACCGGCAATGGACCGAAGGAACCGGCCAACGGACCGAGGGACCCGCAAATGGACCGAGGGACCCGCAAATGGATAGAGGGACCCGCAAATGGACCGAGGGACCCGGACAATGGACCGAGGGACCCGCAAATGGACCGAGGGAACCCGCAAATGGACCGAGGGAACCGCAAATGGACCGAGGGAACCCGCAAATGGACCGAGGGACCCGAAAAGTTACCGAGGGAACCCGCAAATGGACCGAGGGAACCCGCAAATGGACCGAGGGAACTCGCAAATGGACCGAGGGAACCGCAAATGGACCGAGGGAACTCGCAAATGGAACGAGGGAACCCGACACTGGACCGAGGGAACCGCAAATGGACCGAGGGAACCCGACACTGGACAGAGGGAACCCGACACTGGACCGAGGGAACCGGACAATGGACAGAGGGAACCCGCGAAAGGACTGAGTGTACGCGCAAAAGGACTGAGGGAACCCGCAAGAGGACTGAGGGAACCCACAAATGGACTGATGGAACCGGCAATGGACTGAGGGAACCCGCAAAAGTACTGTGGGAACCGACAAAGGACTGAGGGAATCGACAATGGACTGAGGGAATCCTCAAAAGGACTGTGGGAACCGACAATGCACTGAGGGATCCGACAATGGTCTGAGGGAACCCGCAAAAGGACTGAGGGAACCGATAATGGTCTGAGGGAACCCGCAAAAAGACTGAGGAATCCGACAATGGACTGAGGGAACCCGCAAAAGGTCTGAGGGAACCCGCAAAGGGACTGAGGGAACCCGACAATGGACTGAGGGAACCCGCAAAAGGACTGAGGGAACCGACAATGGTCTGAGGGAACTCGCAAAGGGACTGAGGGAACCCGACAATGGGCTGAGGGAACCCGCAAGTGGACTGAGGGAACCCGCAAGTGGACTGAGGGGACCGACAAATAGACTGAGGGAACCCGCAAATGGACTGAGGGAACCGACAATGGACTGAGGGACCCCGCAAAAGGACTGAGGGAACCGACAATGGACTGAGGGAACCGACAATGGACTGAGGGAACCCGCAAATGGACTGAGGGAACCCACAAATGGACCAAGGGACCCCTTCAAATGGGCCGCGGGACCCCTTCAAATGGGCCGCGGGAAGCCGCAAATGGACCGCGGGAAGCCTCAAATGGACTGCAGGAAGCCTCAAATGGACTGAGGGACCCGCAAAAGGACCAAGGGAAACAGCAAATGGACCGAGGGAACCCGCCTATGGACCGAGGGAACCCGCCAATGGACTGCGGGAACCCGCCAATGGACTGCGGGAACCCGCCAATGGACCGACGGTACCCGCCAATGGACTGCGGGAACCGGCAATGGACCGAGGGAACCCGCCAATGGACCAAGAGAACCCGCCAATGGACCGAGAGAACCCGCAAATGGACCGAGGGAAGCGCCAACGGACCGAGGGAAGCGCCAACGGACCGAGGGACCCTGCCAACGGACCGCGGGACCCCGAAAACTGGACCGCGAGACCCCGAAAACTGGACCGCGGGACCCCGCCAACGGACAGCGGGACCCCGGCAACGGACAGCGGGAACCGGTCAACGGACCGCGGGACCCCGCAAACGGACCGCGGAACCCCGCTAGTGGACCGCGGGACCCCGCCAACTGGACCGCGGGACCCCACAACTGGACCGCGGGAACTGCATATGCACCGAGGGAACCGGCCAATGGACCGCGGGAACCGGCCAATGGACCGCGGGACCCGCCAATGGACCGCCGGACCCGACCAATGGACCGCGGGACCCGCCAATGGACCGCGGGACCCGGCCAAAGGACCGTGGGACCCCACCAACGGACCGCGGGAATCCGCTAACGGACCGCGGGACCCAGCAAATAGGCCAAGGAACCCTCAAATGGACAGAGGGACCCTCAAATGGACCGAGGGACCCCGAAAATGGACCGAGGGAAACCGCAAATGGACCGAGGGAACCGACAATGGACCAAGGGAACCCGCAAATGGACCGAGGGAACCGACAATGAACTGAGGGACCCCGGCAATGGACCGCGGGACCCCGCAAATGGACCGAGGTACCCCGCAAATGGACCGCGGGAACCGCCAAATGGACCGTGGGACCCCACCAACGGACCGCGGGAATCCGCTAACGGACCGCGGGACCCCGCTAACGGACAGCGGGACCCGCCAAATGGACCGCGGGACCCGCCAAATGGACTGAGGGACCCGAAAAATGGACCGAGGGACCCCGCAAATGGACCGAGGGACCCCGCAAATGGACCGAGGGACCCAGCAAATGGACGGAGGGAACCGAAAATGGACCGAGGGTACCGCCAATGGACCGAGGGTACCGCCAATGGACCGAGGGAACCGCCAATGGACCGAGGGAACCCGCCAATGGACCGATGGAACCCGCAAAAGGACTGAGGGAACCCGCAAAAGGACTGAGGGAACCGACAATGGACTGAGGGAACCCGCAAAAGGACTGAGGGTACCCGCAGAACAACTGAGGGAACACACAAATGGACTGAGGGAACCGACAATGGACTGAGGGAACCCGCGAAAGGACTGTGGGAACCGACAATGGACTGAGGGAACCGACAATGGACTGAGGGAACCCGCAAAAGACTGTGGGAACCGACAATGGACTAAGGGAACCGACAATGAACTGAGGGAACCCGCAAAAGTATTGTGGGAACCGACAATGGACTGAGGGAACCCGCAAAGGGACTGAGGGAAACCGCAAATGGACTGAGGGAACCCGCAAATGGACTGAGGGAACCCGACAATGGACTGAGGGAACCCGCAAAAGGACTGAGGGAACCGACAATGGTCTGAGGGAACTCGCAAAAGGACAGAGGGAACCGACAATGGACAGAGGGAACCCACAATGGACTGAGGGAACCCGCAAATGGACTGAAGGAACCTGAAAATGGACTGAGGGAACCGACAAATGGACTGAGGGAACCGACAATGGACTGAGGGAACCCGCAAATGGACTGAGGGAATCCGCAAATGGACGGAGGGAACCGCAAATGGACTGAGGGAACCCGCAAATGGACTGAGGGAACCGACAATGGACTGAGTGACCCCGCAAAAGGACTGAGTGACCCCGCAAAAGGACTGAGGGACCCGGCAAAAGGACTGAGGGACCCCGCAAATGCACTGAGGGAACCCGCAAATGGCCTGAGGGAACTGACAATGGACTGAGGGAACCCGCAAATGGACTGAGGGAACCGACAATGAACTGAGGGACCCACAAAAGGACTGATGGAAGCCGAAAAAGGACTGAGGGAACCCGCAAATGGACTGAGAGAACCCGCAAACTTGACCGCGGGACCCCGCAAACTGGACCGCGGGCCCCCGCAAATGGACTGCGGGACCCCGCAAACGGAACGCGGGAACCGAAAACGGACCACGGGAACCCAAAATGGACCGCGGGAACAGAAAACGGACCGCGGGACCCCGCCAACTGGACCGCGGGACCCGCCAACTGGACCGCGGGACCCGCCAAATGGACCGAGGGAAACGCAAATAGACCGAAGGAACCCGCAAATGGACCGAGGGAACCGCCAATGGACTGAGGGAACCCGCCAATGGACCGAGGGACCCGCCAATGGACCGAGGGACCCGCAACTGGACCGAGGGACCCGCAACTGGACCGAGGGAACCCGAAAATGGACCGAGGGACCCCGAAAATGGACCGAGGGAACACGAAAATGGATCGAGGGAACCGCAAATGCACCGAGGGAACCGCAAAGGGACCGACGGACCCGGCCAATGGACCGAGGGACCCCGCAAATGGACCGAGGGAACCGCAAGTGGACCGAGGGAACCCGCAAATGGGCCGAGGGAACCGGCAATGGACGGAGGGAACCGACAATGGACAGAGGGAACCCGCAAATGGACCGAGGGAACCGACAATGGACCGAGGGAACCCGCAAATGGACCGAGGGAACCGACAATGAACTGAGGGAAACCGCAAATAGACCGAGGGAGCCCGACAATGGACTGAGGGAGCCCGACAATGGACTGAGGGAACCGACAATGAACTGAGGGAACCCGCAAAAGAACTGAGGGAACCGACAATGAACTGAGGGAACCCGCAAAAGGACCGCGGGACCCCTTCAAATGGGCCGAGGGACCCGCAAATGGACCGAGGGATCCTCAAATATACCGAGGGACCCCGCAAATGGACCGAGGGAACCGACAATGGACCGAGGGACCCGCAAATGGACCGAGGGACCCGCAAAAGGACCGAGGGACCCGCAAATGGACCGAGGGAACCGGACAATGGACCGAGGGAACCGCAAATGGACCGAGGGATCCCGCAAATGGACCGAGGGAACCGCAAATGGACCGAGGGAACCCGCAAACGGACCGAGGGACCCGAAAAGTTACCGAGGGAATCGCAGATGGACCGAGGGAACCCGCAAATGGACCGAGGGAACCGCAAATGGACCGAGGGAACCGCAAATGGACCGAGGGAACTCGCAAATGGACCGAGGGAACCCGACACTGGACCGAGGGAACCTGACACTGGACCGAGGGAACCCGCAAATGGACCGAGGGAACCGCAAATGGACCGAGGGAACTCGCAAATGGACCGAGGGAACCCGACACTGGACCGAGGGAACCGGACAATGTACCGAGGGAACCCGCAAAAGGACTGAGTGTACGCGCAAAAGGACTGAGGGAACCCGCAAAAGGACTGAGGGAACCCACAAATGGACTGATGGAACCGGCAATGGACTGAGGGAACCCGCAAAAGGACTGTGGGAACCGACAAAGGACTGAGGGAACCGACAATGGACTGAGGGAATCCTCAAAAGGACTGAGGGAACCGACAATGCACTGAGGGATCCGACAATGGTCTGAGGGAACCCGCAAAAGGACTGAGGGAACCGATAATGGTCTGAGGGAACCCGCAAAAGGACTGAGGAATCCGACAATGGACTGAGGGAACCCGCAAAAGGTCTGAGGGAACCCGCAAAGGGACTGAGGGAACCCGACAATGGACTGAGGGAACCCGCAAAAGGACTGAGGGAACCGACAATGGTCTGAGGGAACTCGCAAAGGGACTGAGGGAACCCGACAATGGGCTGAGGGAACCCGCAAGTGGACTGAGGGAACCCGCAAGTGGACTGAGGGAACCGACAAATAGACTGAGAGAACCCTCAAATGGACTGAGGGAACCGACAATGGACTGAGGGACCCCGCAAAAGGACTGAGGGAACCGACAATGGACTGAGGGAACCCGCAAATGGACTGAGGGAACCCGCAAATGGACGAAGGGACCCCTTCAAATGGACCGCGGGACCCCTTCAAATGGACCGCGGGAAGCCTCAAATGGACCGCAGGAAGCCTCAAATGGACTGAGGGACCTGCAAAAGGACCGAGGGAACCCGCCTATGGACCGAGGGAACCCGCCAATGGACTGCGGGAACCCGCCAATGGACTGCGGGAACCCGCCAATGGACTGCGGGAACCCGCCAATGGACCGCGGGAACCGCCAATGGACCGCGGGAACCGCCAATGGACCGAGAGAACCCGCAAATGGACCGAGGGAACCCGCAAATGGACCGAGGGAAGCGCCAACGGACCGAGGGACCCTGCCAACGGACCGCGGGATCCCGAAAACTGGACCACGAGACCCCGAAAACTGGACCGCGGGACCCCGCCAACGGACAGCGGGACCCCGGCAACGGACAGCGGGAACCGGCCAACGGACCGCGGGACCCCGCAAACGGACCGCGGAACCCGCAAATGGACCGAGGGACCCCGCAAATGGACCGAGGGACCCCGCAAATGGACCGCGGGAACCGCAAATGCACCGAGGGAACCGGCTAATGGACCGCGGGAACCGGCCAATGGACCGCGGGACCCGCCAATGGACCGCGGGACTCGGCCAATGGACCGTGGGAACCTCAAATGGACCGCGGGACCCTCAAATAGGCCGAGGAACCCTCAAATGGACAGAGGGACCCTCAAAAGGACCGAGGGACCCCGAAAATGGACCGAGGGAACCCGCAAATGGACCGAGGGAGCCCTCAAAAGGACTGAGGGAACCGACAATGAACTGAGGGAACCCGCAAATGGACCGCGGGACCCCATCAAATGGACCGTGAGACCCCTTCAAATGGACTGCTGGAAGCCTCAAATGGACCGCGGGAATCCTCAAATGGACCGCGGGAAGCCTCAAATGAAACGCGGGAACCCGCAAATGAACCGCGGGAACCCGCCAATGGACCGAGGGAACCCGCCAATGGACTGCGGGAACGGCCAATGAACTGAGGGAACCCGCAAATGAACCGAGGGACCCCGCAAATGAACCGAGGGACCCCGCAAATGGACCGAGGGAAGTGCCAACGGACCGAGGGACCCCGCCAACGGATCGAGGGACCCTGCCAACGGACCGAGGGACCCCGCCAACGCACAGCGGGACCCCGCCAACGCACAGCGGGACCCCGCCAACGGACAGAGGGAACCGGCCAGCGGACCGCGGGACCCCGCCAGCGGACCGCGGGACCCCGCCAACGGCCCGAGGGACCCCGCCAATGGACCGAGGGACCCCGCCAATGGACCGCGGGAACCGCGAAATGGACCGCGGGACCCGGCCAATGGACCGCGGGAACCTCAAATGGTCCGCAAGACTCTCAAATGGACCGAGGGACCCTCAAATGTACCGAGGGACCCCGCAAATGTACCGAGGGAACCGACAATGGACCGAAGGAACCGGCCAATGGACCGAGGGACCCCGCAAATGGACCGAGGGACCCCGCAAATGGACCGAGGGAACCGCAAATGGACCGAGGGAAACCGACAATGGACTGAGGGAACCGCAAATGGACCGAGGGAACCCGCAAATGGACCGAGGAACCCGAAAATTGACCGAGGGAACCGCAAATGGACCAAGGGAACTCGCAAATGGACCGAGGGAACCCGGAAATGGACCGCAAGAACCGCAAATGGAACGAGGGAACTCGCAAATGGACCGAGGGAACGAGACACTGGACCGAGGGAACCTGACACTGGACCGAGGGAACCCGACACTGGACCGAGGGAACCCGCAAATGGACCGAGGGAACCCGCAAATGGACCGAGGGAACCCGCCAATGGACCGAGGGAACCGACAATGGACCGAGGGAACCCGCTAATGAACCGAGGGACCCAAAAATTGACCGAGGGACCTGCAAATGGAACGAGGGAACCCGCAAATGGACCGAGGGAACCCGCAAATGGACCGAGGGAACCCGCAAATGGACCGAGGGAACTCGCAAATGGACCGAGGGACCCGCAAATGGACCGAGGGACCCTCAAATATACCGAGGGACCCCGCAAATGGACCGAGGGAACCGACAATGGACCGAAGGAACCGGCCAATGGACCGAGGGACCCGCAAATGGACCGAGGGACCCAGACAATGGACCGAGGGACCCGCAAATGGACCGAGGGAACCCGCAAATGGACCGAGGGAACCGCAAATGGACCGAGGGAACCCGCAAATGGACCGAGGGACCCGAAAAGTTACCGAGGGAACCGCAAATGGACCAAGGGAACCCGCAAATGGACCGAGGGAACTCGCAAATGGACCGAGGGAACTCGCAAATGGACCGAGGGAACCCGACACTGGACCGAGGGAACCGCAAATGGACCGAGGGAACCCGACACTGGACCGAGGGAACCGGACAATGGACCGAGGGAACCCGCAAAAGGACTGAGTATACGCGCAAAAGGACTGAGGGAACCCGCAAAAGGACTGAGGGAACCCACAAATGGACTGATGGAACCGGCAATGGACTGAGGGAACCCGCAAAAGGACTGTGGGAACCGACAAAGGACTGAGGGAACCGACAATGGACTGAGGGAATCCTCAAAAGGACTGAGGGAACCGACAATGCACTGAGGGATCCGACAATGGTCTGAGGGAACCCGCAAAAGGACTGAGGGAACCGATAATGGTCTGAGGGAACCCGCAAAAGGACTGAGGAATCCGACAATGGACTGAGGGAACCCGCAAAAGGTCTGAGGGAACCCGCAAAGGGACTGAGGGAACCCGACAATGGGCTGAGGGAACCCGACAATGGGCTGAGGGAACCCGCAAGTGGACTGAGGGGACCGACAAATAGACTGAGAGAACCCTCAAATGGACTGAGGGAACCGACAATGGACTGAAGGACCCCGCAAAAGGACTGAGGGAACCGACAATGGACTGAGGGAACCGGCAATGGACTGAGGGAACCCGCAAATGGACTGAGGGAACCCGCAAATGGACCGCGGGACCCCTTCAAATGGACCGCGGGAAGCCGCAAATGGACCGCGGGAAGCCTCAAATGGACTGCAGGAACCATCAAATGGACTGAGGGACCCGCAAAAGGACCGAGGGAAACCGCAAATGGACCGAGGGAACCCGCCTATGGACCGAGGGAACCCGCCTATGGACCGAGGGAACCCGCCAATGGACTGCGGGAACCCGCCAATGGACCGAGGGAACCGGGAATGGACCGAGGGAAGCGCCAACGGACCGAGGGACCCTGCCAACGGACCGCGGGACCCCGAAAACTGGACCGCGGGACCCCGGCAACGGACAGCGGGACCCCGGCAACGGACAGCGGGAACCGGCCAACGGACCGCGGGACCCCGCTAGTGGACCGCGGAACCCCGCTAGTGGACCGCGGAACCCCGCCAACTGGACCGCGGGACCCCGCAACTGGACCGAGGGACCCCGCAAATGGACCGAGGGACCCCGCAAATGGACCGCGGGAACCGCAAATGCACCGAGGGAACCGGCCAATGGACCGCGGGACCCGCCAATGGACCGCGGGACCCAGCCAATGGGCCGTGGGACCCTCAAATGGACCGCGGGACCCTCAAATAGGCCGAGGAACCCTCAAATGGACAGAGGGACCCTCAAATGGACCGAGGGACCCCGAAAATGGACCGAGGGAACCCGCAAATGGACCGAGGGAACCGACAATGGACCAAGGGAACCCGCAAATGGACCGAGGGAACCGACAATGAACTGAGGGACCCCGCCAATGGACCGCGGGACCCCGCAAATGGACCGAGGGACCCCGCAAATGGACCGCGGGAACTGCCAAATGGACCGTGGGACCCCACCAACGGACAGCGGGAATCCGCTAACGGACCGCGGGACCCCGCTAACGGACCTCGGGACCCGCCAAATGGACCGAGGGACCCCGCAAATGGACCGAGGGACCCCGCAAATGGACCGAGGGACCCAGCAAATGGACGGAGGGAACCGAAAATGGACCGAGGGAACACGCCAATGGACCGAGGGACCGCCAATGGACCGAGGAAACCGCCAATGGACCGAGGGAACCCGCCAATGGACCGAGGGTACCGCCAATGGACCGAGGGTACCGCCAATGGACCGAGGGAACCGCCAATGGACCGAAAGAACCCGCCAATGGACCGAGGGAACCCGCAAAAGGACTGAGGGAACCCGCAAAAGGACTGAGGGAACCGACAATGGACTGAGGGAACCCGCAAAAAAACTGAGGGAACCCGCAAAAGGACTGAGGGTACCCGCAGAACAACTGAGGGAACCCACAAATGGACTGAGGGAACCGACAATGGACTGAGGGAACCCGCGAAAGTACTGTGGGAACCGACAATGGACTGAGGGAACCGACAATGGACTGAGGGAACCCGCAAAAGACTGTGGGAACCGACAATGGACTAAGGGAACCGACAATGAACTGAGGGAACCCGCAAAAGTATTGTGGGAACCGACAATGTACTGAGGGAACCCGCAAAGGGACTGAGGGAACCCGCAAATGGACTGAGGGAACCCGCAAATGGACTGAGGGAACCCGACAATGGACTGAGAGAACCCGCAAAAGGACTGAGGGAACCGACAATGGTCTGAGGGAACTCACAAAAGGACAGAGGGAACCGACAATGGACAGAGGGAACCCACAATGGACTGAGGGAACCCGCAAATGGACTGAGGGAACCGACAAATGGACTGAGGGAACCGACAATGGACTGAGGGAACCCGCAAATGGACTGAGGGAATCCGCAAATGGACGGAGGGAACCGCAAATGGATGGAGGGAACCGCAAATGGATGGAGGGAACCGCAAATGGATGGAGGGAACCGCAAATGGACTGAGGGAACCCGCAAATGGACTGAGGGAACCGACAATGAACTGAGGGACCCACAAAAGGACTGAGGGAACCCGCAAATGGACTGAGGGAACCCCCAAATTTTCTGAGAGAACCCGCAAACTTGACCGCGGGACCCCGCAAACTGGACCGCGGGCCCCCGCAAATGGACTGCGGGACCCTGCAAACGGAACGCGGGAACCGAAAACGGACCACGGGAACCCAAAATGGACCGCGGGAACAGAAAACGGACCACGGGACCCCGCCAACTGGACCGCGGGACCCCGCCAACTGGACCGCGGGACCCGCCAACTGGACCGCGGGACCCGCCAAATGGACCGAGGGAAACGCAAATAGACCGAGGGAACCCGCAAATGTACCGAGGGAACCGCCAATGGACAGAGGGAACCCGCCAATGGACCGAGGGAACCCGCCAATGGACCGAGGGACCCCGCAACTGGACCGAGGGACCCCGCAACTGGACCGAGGGAACCGTCAATGGACCGAGGGAACAATCAATGGACCGAGGGAACCAGCAAATGGACCGAGGGAACCCGAAAATGGACCGAGGGAACCGGCCAATGTATTGAGGGAACTGCCAAATGGACCGAGGTACCTGCAAATGGACCAAGGGACCCCGCAAATGGACCGAGGGACCCCGCAAATGGACCGAGGGTAACCGTCAATGGACCGAGGGAACAATCAATGGACCGAGGGAACCCGCAAATGGACCGAGGGAACCCGCAAATGGACCGAGGGAACACGAAAATGGATCGAGGGAACCGCAAATGCACCGAGGGAACCGCAAAGGGACCGATGGACCCGGCCAATGGACCGAGGGACCCCGCAAATGGACCGAGGGAACCGCAAATGGACCGAGGGAACCCGCAAATGGACCGAGGGAACCGACAATGGACAGAGGGAATCGACAATGGACCGAGGGAACCCGCAAATGGACCGAGGGAACCCGCAAATGGACCGAGGGAACCGACAATGAACTGAGGGAACCCGTCAATGGACCGAGGGAACAATCAATGGACCGAGGGAACCCGAAAATGGACCGAGGGAACACGAAAATGGATCGAGGGAACCGCAAATGCACCGAGGGAACCGCAAAGGGACCGACGGACCCGGCCAATGGACCGAGGGACCCCGCAAATGGACCGAGGGAACACGAAAATGGATCGAGGGAACCGCAAATGCACCGAGGGAACCGCAAAGGGACCGACGGACCCGGCCAATGGACCAAGGGACCCCGCAAATGGACCGAGGGAACCGCAAATGGACCGAGGGAACCCGCAAATGGACCGAGGGAACCGACAATGGACCGAGGGAACCGACAATGGACCGAGGGAACCCGCAAATGGACCGAGGGAACCGACAATGGACCGAGGGAACCCGCAAATGGACCGAGGGAACCGACAATGAACTGAGGGAACCCGCAAATGGACCGAGGGAGCCCGACAATGGACTGAGGGAGCCCGACAATGGACTGAGGGAACCGACAATGAACTGAGGGAACCCGCAAAAGAACTGAGGGAACCGACAATGAACTGAGGGAACCCGCAAAAGGACCGCGGGACCCCTTCAAATGGACCGAGGGACCCGCAAATGGACCGAGGGACCGTCAAATATACTGAGGGACCCCGCAAATGGACCGAGGGAACCGGCAATGGACCGAAGGAACCGGCCAACGGACCGAGGGACCCGCAAATGGACCGAGGGACCCGCAAATGGACCGAGGGACCCGGACAATGGACCGAGGAACCCGCAAATGGACCGAGGGAACCCGCAAATGGACCGAGGGAACCGCAAATGGACCGAGGGAACCCGCAAATGGACCGAGGGACCCGAAAAGTTACCGAGGGAACCGCAAATGGACCGAGGGAACCCGCAAATGGACCGAGGGAACCGCAAATGGACCGAGGGAACCGCAAATGGACCGAGGGAACTCGTAAATGGACCGAGGGAACCGCAAATGGACCGAGGGAACCCGACACTGGACCGAGGGAACCCGACACTGGACCGAGGGAACCCGACACTGGACCGAGGGAACCGCAAATGGACCGAGGGAACCGCAAATGGACCGAGGGAACTCGCAAATGGACCGAGGGAACCCGACACTGGACCGAGGGAACCCGACAATGGACCGAGGGAACCCGCAAAAGGACTGAGTGTACGCGCAAAAGGACTGAGGGAACCCGCAAGAGGACTGAGGGAACCCACAAATGGACTGATGGAACCGGCAATGGACTGAGGGAACCCGCAAAAGGACTGTGGGAACCGACAAAGGACTGAGGGAATCGACAATGGACTGAGGGAATCCTCAAAAGGACTGTGGGAACCGACAATGCACTGAGGGATCCGACAATGGTCTGAGGGAACCCGCAAAAGGACTGAGGGAACCGATAATGGTCTGAGGGAACCCGCAAAAGGACTGAGGAATCCGACAATGGACTGAGGGAACCCGCAAAAGGTCTGAGGGAACCCGCAAAGGGACTGAGGGAACCCGACAATGGACTGAGGGAACCCGCAAAAGGACTGAGGGAACCGACAATGGTCTGAGGGAACTCGCAAAGGGACTGAGGGAACCCGACAATGGGCTGAGGGAACCCGCAAGTGGACTGAGGGGACCGACAAATAGACTGAGGGAACCCGCAAATGGACTGAGGGAACCGACAATGGACTGAGGGACCCCGCAAAAGGACTGAGGGAACCGACAATGGACTGAGGGAACCGACAATGGACTGAGGGAACCCGCAAATGGACTGAGGGAACCCACAAATGGACCAAGGGACCCCTTCAAATGGACCGCGGGACCCCTTCAAATGGGCCGCGGGAAGCCGCAAATGGACCGCGGGAAGCCTCAAATGGACTGCAGTAAGCCTCAAATGGACTGAGGGACCCGCAAAAGGACCGAGGGAAACAGCAAATGGACCGAGGGAACCGCCTATGGACCGAGGGAACCCGCCTATGGACCGAGGGAACCCGCCAATGGACTGCGGGAACCCGCCAATGGACTGCGGGAACCCGCCAATGGACCGACGGAACCCGCCAATGGACTGCGGGAACCGGCAATGGACCGAGGGAACCCGCCAATGGACCAAGAGAACCCGCCAATGGACCGAGAGAACCCGCAAATGGACCGAGGGAAGCGCCAACGGACCGAGGGAAGCGCCAACGGACCGAGGGACCCTGCCAACGGACCGCGGGACCCCGAAAACTGGACCGCGAGACCCCGAAAACTGGACCGCGGGACCCCGCCAACGGACAGCGGGACCCCGGCAACGGACAGCGGGAACCGGTCAACGGACCGCGGGACCCCGCAAACGGACCGCGGAACCCCGCTAGTGGACCGCGGGACCCCGCCAACTGGACCGCGGGACCCCGCAAATGGACCGCGGGACCCGCAAATGGACCGAGGGACCCCGCAAATGGACCGAGGGACCCCGCAAATGGACCGCGGGAACTGCAAATGCACCGAGGGAACCGGCCAATGGACCGCGGGAACCGGCCAATGGACCGCGGGATCCGCCAATGGACCGCGGGACCCGGCCAATGGACCACGGGACCCGCCAATGGACCGCGGGACCCGGCCAAAGGACCGTGGGACCCCACCAACGGACCGCGGGAATCCGCTAACGGACCGCGGGACCCAGCAAATAGGCCGAGGAACCCTCAAATGGACAGAGGGACCCTCAAATGGACCGAGGGACCCCGAAAATGGACCGAGGGAAACCGCAAATGGACCGAGGGAACCGACAATGGACCAAGGGAACCCGCAAATGGACCGAGGGAACCGACAATGAACTGAGGGACCCCGGCAATGGACCGCGGGACCCCGCAAATGGACCGAGGTACCCCGCAAATGGACAGCGGGAACCGCCAAATGGACCGTGGGACCCCACCAACGGACCGCGGGACCCCGCTAACGGACCGCGGGACCCGCCAAATGGACCGCGGGACCCGCCAAATGGACCGAGGGACCCGCAAATGGACAGAGGGACCCCGCAAATGGACCGAGGGACCCCGCAAATGGACCGAGGGACCCAGCAAATGGACGGAGGGAACCGAAAATGGACCGAGGGAACACGCCAATGGACCGAGGGTACTGCCAATGGACCGAGGGAACCTCCAATGGACCGAGGGAACCGCCAATGGACCGAGGGAACCCGCCAATGGACCGAGGGAACCCGCCAATGGACCGAGGGAACCCGCAAAAGGACCGAGGGAACCCGCAAAAGGACTGAGGGAACCGACAATGGACTGAGGGAACCCGCAAAAGGACTGAGGGTACCCGCAGAACAACTGAGGGAACCCACAAATGGACTGAGGGAACCGACAATGGACTGAGGGAACCCGCGAAAGGACTGTGGGAACCGACAATGGACTGAGGGAACCGACAATGGACTGAGGGAACCCGCAAAAGACTGTGGGAACCGACAATGGACTAAGGGAACCGACAATGAACTGAGGGAACCCGCAAAAGTATTGTGGGAACCGACAATGGACTGAGGGAACCCGCAAAGGGACTGAGGGAAACCGCAAATGGACTGAGGGAACCCGCAAATGGACTGAGGGAACCCGACAATGGACTGAGGGAACCCGCAAAAGGACTGAGGGAACCCGCAAAAGGACTGAGGGAACTCGCAAAAGGACAGAGGGAACCCACAATGGACAGAGGGAACCCACAATGGACTGAGGGAACCCGCAAATGGACTGAGGGAACCTGAAAATGGACTGAGGGAACCCGCAAATGGACTGAGGGAACCTGAAAATGGACTGAGGGAACCGACAAATGGACTGAGGGAACCGACAATGGACTGAGGGAACCCGCAAATGGACTGAGGGAATCCGCAAATGGACGGAGGGAACCGCAAATGGACTGAGGGAACCCGCAAATGGACTGAGGGAACCGACAATGGACTGAGGGACCCCGCAAAAGGACTGAGTGACCCCGCAAAAGGACTGAGGGACCCGGCAAAAGGACTGAGGGACCCCGCAAATGCACTGAGGGAACCCGCAAATGGCCTGAGGGAACCGACAATGGACTGAGGGAACCCGCAAATGGACTGAGGGAACCGACAATGAACTGAGGGACCCACAAAAGGACTGATGGAAGCCGAAAAAGGACTGAGGGAACCCGCAAATGGACTGAGAGAACCCGCAAACTTGACCGCGGGACCCCGCAAACTGGACCGCGGGCCCCCGCAAATGGACTGCGGGACCCCGCAAACGGAACGCGGGAACCGAAAACGGACCACGGGAACCCGAAATGGACCGCGGGAACAGAAAACGGACTGCGGGACCCCGCCAACTGGACTGCGGGAACCCGCCAACTGGACCGCGGGACCCGCCAACTGGACCGCGGGACCCGGCAAATGGACCGAGGGAAACGCAAATAGACCGAGGGAACCCGCAAATGGACCGAGTGAACCGCCAATGGACTGAGGGAACCCGCCAATGGACCGAGGGACCCGCCAATGGACCGAGGGACCCGCAACTGGACCGAGCGACCCGCAACTGGACCGAGGGAACCCGAAAATGGACCGAGGGAACCCGAAAATGGACCGAGGGAACACGAAAATGGATCGAGGGAACCGCAAATGCACCGAGGGAACCGCAAAGGGACCGACGGACCCGGCCAATGGACCGAGGGACCCCGCAAATGGACCGAGGGATCCGCAAATGGACCGAGGGAACCCGCAAATGGACCGAGGGAACCGACAATGGACCGAGGGAACCGACAATGGACAGAGGGAACACGAAAATGGACCGAGGGAACCCGCAAATGGACCGAGGGAACCGACAATGAACTGATGGAAACCGCAAATGGACCGAGGGAGCCCGACAATGGACTGAGGGAGCCCGACAATGGACTGAGGGAGCCCGACAATGGACTGAGGGAACCGACAATGAACTGAGGGAACCCGCAAAAGAACTGAGGGAACCGACAATGAACTGAGGGAACCCGCAAAAGGACCGCGGGACCCCTTCAAATGGGCCGAGGGACCCGCAAATGGACCGAGGGATCCTCAAATATACCGAGGGACCCCGCAAATGGACCGAGGGAACCGACAATGGACCGAGGGACACGCAAATGGACCGAGGGACCCGCAAAAGGACCGAGGGACCCGCAAATGGACCGAGGGAACCGCAAATGGACCGAGGGAACCCGCAAACGGACCGAGAGACCCGAAAAGTTACCGAGGGAATCGCAGATGGACCGAGGGAACCCGCAAATGGACCGAGGGAACCGCAAATGGACCGAGGGAACCGCAAATGGACCGAGGGAACGCGCAAATGGACCGAGGGAACCCGACACTGGACCGAGGGAACCCGATACTGGACCGAGGGAACCCGCAAATGGACCGAGGGAACCGCAAATGGACCGAGGGAACTCGCAAATGGACCGAGGGAACCCGACACTGGACCGAGGGAACCGGACAATATACCGAGGGAACCCGCAAAAGGACTGAGTGTACGCGCAAAAGGACTGAGGGAACCCGCAAAAGGACTGAGGGAACCCACAAATGGACTGATGGAACCGGCAATGGACTGAGGGAACCCGCAAAAGGACTGTGGGAACCGACAAAGGACTGAGGGAACCGACAATGGACTGAGGGAATCCTCAAAAGGACTGAGGGAACCGACAATGCACTGAGGGATCCGACAATGGTCTGAGGGAACCCGCAAAAGGACTGAGGGAACCGATAATGGTCTGAGGGAACCCGCAAAAGGACTGAGGAATCCGACAATGGACTGAGGGAACCCGCAAATGGACTGAGGGAACCCGACAATGGACTGAGGGAACCCGCAAAAGGACTGAGGGAACCGACAATGGTCTGAGGGAACTCGCAAAGGGACTGAGGGAACCCGACAATGGGCTGAGGGAACCCGCAAGTGGACTGAGGGAACCCGCAAGTGGACTGAGGGGACCGACAAATAGACTGAGAGAACCCTCAAATGGACTGAGGGAACCCGCAAGTGGACTGAGGGAACCCGCAAGTGGACTGAGGGGACCGACAAATAGACTGAGAGAACCCTCAAATGGACTGAGGGAACCGACAATGGACTGAGGGACCCCGCAAAAGGACTGAGGGAACCGACAATGGACTGAGGGAACCCGCAAATGGAATGAGGGAACCCGCAAATGGACTGAGGGAACCCGCAAATGGACGAAGGGACCCCTTCAAATGGACCGCGGGACCCCTTCAAATGGACCGCGGGAAGCCTCAAATGGACCGCAGGAAGCCTCAAATGGACTGAGGGACCTGCAAAAGGACCGAGGGAACCCGCCTATGGACCGAGGGAACCCGCCAATGGACCGCGGGAACCCGCCAATGGACTGCGGGAACCCGCCAATGGACCGAGGGAACCGCCAATGGACCGCGGGAACCGCCAATGGACCGAGAGAACCCGCAAATGGACCGAGGGAACCCGCAAATGGACCGAGGGAAGCGCCAACGGACCGAGGGACCCTGCCAACGGACCGCGGGACCCCGAAAACTGGACCACGAGACCCCGAAAACTGGACCGCGGGACCCCGCCAACGGACAGCGGGACCCCGGCAACGGACAGCGGGAACCGGCCAACGGACCGTGGGACCCCGCAAACGGACCGCGGAACCCGCAAATGGACCGAGGGACCCCGCAAATGGACCGAGGGACCCCGCAAATGGAACGCGGGAACCGCAAATGCACCGAGGGAACCGGCTAATGGACCGCGGGAACCGGCCAATGGACCGCGGGACCCGCCAATGGACCGCGGGACTAGGCCAATGGACCGTGGGAACCTCAAATGGACCGCGGGACCCTCAAATAGGCCGAGGAACCCTCAAAGGGACAGAGGGACCCTCAAAAGGACCGAGGGACCCCGAAAATGGACCGAGGGAACCCGCAAATGGACCGAGGGAACCCGCAAAAGGACTGAGGGAACCGACAATGAACTGAGGGAACCCGCAAATGGACCGCGGGACCCCATCAAATGGACCGTGAGACCCCTTCAAATGGACCGCTGGAAGCCTCAAATGGACCGCGGGAATCCTCAAATGGACCGCGGGAAGCCTCAAATGAAACGCGGGAACCCGCAAATGAACCGCGGGAACCCGCCAATGGACCGAGGGAACCCGCCAATGGACTGCGGGAACGGCCAATGAACTGAGGGAACCCGCAAATGAACCGAGGGACCCCGCAAATGAACCGAGGGACCCCGCAAATGGACCGAGGGAAGTGCCAACGGACCGAGGGACGCCGCCAACGGACCGAGGGACCCCGCCAACGGACAGCGGGACCCCGCCAACGCACAGCGGGACCCCGCCAACGGACAGAGGGAACCGGCCAACGGACCGCGGGACCCCGCCAGCGGACCGCGGGACCCCGCCAACGGCCCGAGGGACCCCGCCAATGGACCGCGGGACCCGGCCAATGGACCGCGGGACCCTCAAATGGACCGCAAGACTCTCAAATTGACCGAGGGACCCTCAAATGTACCGAGGGACCCCGCAAATGTACCGAGGGAACCGACAATGGACCGAAGGAACCGGCCAATGGACCGAGGGACCCCGCAAATGGACCGAGGGACCCCGCAAATGGACCGAGGGAACCCGACAATGGACTGAGGGAACCGCAAATGGACCGAGGGAACCCGCAAATGGACCGAGGGAACCCGCAAATGGACCGAGGGACCCGAAAATGGACCGAGGGAACCGCAAATGGACCGAGGGAACTCGCAAATGGACCGAGGGAACCCGGAAATGGACCGCGGGAACCGCAAATGGAACGAGGGAACTCGCAAATGGACCGAGGGAACGAGACACTGGACCGAGGGAACCTGACACTGGACCGAGGGAACCCGACACTGGACCGAGGGAACCCGCAAATGGACCGAGGGAACCCGCAAATGGACCGAGGGAACCCGCAAATGGACCGAGGGAACACGCCAATGGACCGAGGGAACCGACAATGGACCGAGGGAACCCGCTAATGAACCGAGGGACCCAAAAATTGACCGAGGGACCTGCAAATGGAACGAGGGAACCCGCAAATGGACCGAGGGACCCGCAAATGGACCGAGGGACCCTCAAATATACCGCGGGACCCCGCAAATGGACCGAGGGAACCGACAATGGACCGAAGGAACCGGCCAATGGACCGAGGGACCCGCAAATGGACCGAGGGACCCGGACAATGGACCGAGGGACCCGGACAATGGACCGAGGGACCCGCAAATGGACCGAGGGAACCCGCAAATGGACCGAGGGAACCGCAAATGGACCGAGGGAACCCGCAAATGGACCGAGGGACCCGAAAAGTTACCGAGGGAACCGCAAATGGACCGAGGGAACCCGCAAATGGACCGAGGGAACTCGCAAATGGACCGAGGGAACCCGACACTGGACCGAGGGAACCCGACACTGGACCGAGGGAACCGCAAATGGACCGAGGGAACCCGACACTGGACCGAGGGAACCGGACAATGGATCGAGGGAACCCGCAAAAGGACTGAGTGTACGCGCAAAAGGACTGAGGGAACCCGCAAAAGGACTGAGGGAACCCACAAATGGACTGATGGAACCGGCAATGGACTGAGGGAACCCGCAAAAGGACTGTGGGAACCGACAAAGGACTGAGGGAACCGACAATGGACTGAGGGAATCCTCAAAAGGACTGAGGGAACCGACAATGCACTGAGGGATCCGACAATGGTCTGAGGGAACCCGCAAAAGGACTGAGGGAACCGATAATGGTCTGAGGGAACCCGCAAAAGGACTGAGGAATCCGACAATGGACTGAGGGAACCCGCAAAAGGTCTGAGGGAACCCGCAAAGGGACTGAGGGAACCCGACAATGGACTGAGGGAACCCGCAAAAGGACTGAGGGAACCGACAATGGTCTGAGGGAACTCGCAAAGGGACTGAGGGAACCCGACAATGGGCTGAGGGAACCCGCAAGTGGACTGAGGGAACCCGCAAGTGGACTGAGGGGACCGACAAATAGACTGAGAGAACCCTCAAATGGACTGAGGGAACCGACAATGGACTGAGGGACCCCGCAAAAAAACTGAGGGAACCGACAATGGACTGAGGGAACCGGCAATGGACTGAGGGAACCCGCAAATGGACTGAGGGAACCCGCAAATGGACCGCGGGACCCCTTCAAATGGACCGCGGGAAGCCTCAAATGGACTGCGGGAAGCATCAAATGGACTGAGGGACCCGCAAAAGGACCGAGGGAAACCGCAAATGGACCGAGGGAACCGACAATGGACTGAGGGAACCCGCCTATGGACCGAGGGAACCCGCCAATGGACTGCGGGAACCCGCCAATGGACTGCGGGAACCCGCCAATGGACCGAGGGAACCGCCAATGGACCGAGGGAAGCGCCAACGCACCGAGGGACCCTGCCAACGGACCGCGGGACCCCGAAAACTGGACCGCGGGACCCCGGCAACGGACAGCGGGACCCCGGCAACGGACAGCGGGAACCGGCAAACGGACCGCGGGACCCCGCTAGTGGACCGCGGAACCCCGCTAGTGGACCGCGGAACCCCGCCAACTGGACCGCGGGACCCCGCAACTGGACCGAGGGACCCCGCAAATGGACCGAGGGACCCCGCAAATGGACCGCGGGAACCGCAAATGCACCGAGGGAACCGGCCAATGGACCGCGGGAACCGGCCAATGGACCGCGGGACCCGCCAATGGGCCGCGGGACCCGGCCAATGGGCCGTGGGAACCTCAAATGGACCGCGGGACCCTCAAATAGGCCGAGGAACCCTCAAATGGACAGAGGGACCCTCAAATGGACCGAGGGACCCCGAAAATGGACCGAGGGAACCCGCAAATGGACCGAGGGAACCGACAATGGACCAAGGGAACCCGCAAATGGACCGAGGGAACCGACAATGAACTGAGGGACCCCGCCAATGAACCGCGAAACCCCGCAAATGGACCGAGGGACCCCGCAAATGGACCGCGGGAACTGCCAAATGGACCGTGGGACCCCACCAACGGACCTCGGGACCCGCCAAATGGACCGCGGGACCCGCCAAATGGACCGAGGGACCCCGCAAATGGACCGAGGGACCCCGCAAATGGACCGAGGGACCCAGCAAATGGACGGAGGGAACCGAAAATGGACCGAGGGAACACGCCAATGGACCGAGGGACCGCCAATGGACCGAGGAAACCGCCAATGGACCGAGGGAACCCGCCAATGGACCGAGGGTACCGCCAATGGACCGAGGGAACCGCCAATGGACCGAAAGAACCCGCCAATGGACCGAGGGAACCTGACAATGGACCGAGGGAACCCGCAAAAGGACTGAGGGAACCCGCAAAAGGACTGAGGGAACCGACAATGGACTGAGGGAACCCGCAAAAAAACTGAGGGAACCCGCAAAAGACTGTGGGAACCGACAATGGACTAAGGGAACCGACAATGAACTGAGGGAACCCGCAAAAGTATTGTGGGAACCGACAATGGACTGAGGGAACCCGCAAAGGGACTGAGGGAACCCGCAAATGGACTGAGGGAACCCGCAAATGGACTGAGGGAACCCGACAATGGACTGAGGGAACCCGCAAAAGGACTGAGGGAACCGACAATGGTCTGAGGGAACTCGCAAAAGGACAGAGGGAACCGACAATGGACAGAGGGAACCCACAATGGACTGAGGGAACCCGCAAATGGACTGAGGGAACCGACAAATGGACTGAGGGAACCGACAATGGACTGAGGGAACCCGCAAATGGACTGAGGGAATCCGCAAATGGACGGAGGGAACCGCAAATGGACGGAGGGAACCGCAAATGGACGGAGGGAACCGCAAATGGATGGAGGGAACCGCAAATGGACTGAGGGAACCCGCAAATGGACTGAGGGAACCGACAATGAACTGAGGGACCCACAAAAGGACTGAGGGAAGCCGAAAAAGGACTGAGGGAACCCGCAAATGGAATGAGAAAACCCGCAAACTTGACCGCGGGACCCCGCAAACTGGACCGCGGACCCCTGCAAATGGACTGCGGGACCCTGCAAACGGAACGCGGGAACCGAAAACGGACCACGGGAACCGAAAATGGACCGCGGGAACAGAAAACGGACCTCGGGACCCCGCCAACTGGACCGCGGGACCCCGCCAACTGGACCGCGGGACCCGCCAACTGGACCGCGGGACCCGCCAAATGGACCGAGGGAAACGCAAATAGACCGAGGGAACCCGCAAATGGACCGAGGGAACCGCCAATGGACAGAGGGAACCCGCCAATGGACCGAGGGAACCCGCCAATGGACCGAGGGAACCCGCCAATGGACCGAGGGACCCCGCAACTGGACCGAGGGAACCGTCAATGGACCGAGGGAACAATCAATGGACCGAGGGAACCCGCAAATGGACCGAGGGAACCCGAAAATGGACCGAGGGAAACGGCCAATGGATTGAGGGAACTGCCAAATGGACCGAGGTACCTGCAAATGGACCGAGGGACCGCAAATGGACCGAGGGAACCCGCAAATGGACCGAGGGAACCGACAATGGACCGAGGGAACCCGCAAATGGACCGAGGGAACCGACAATGGACCGAGGGAACCCGCAAATGGACCGAGGGAACTGACAATGAACTGAGGGAACCCGTCAATGAACCGAGGGAACAATCAATGGACCGAGGGAACCCGAAAATGGACCGAGGGAACCCTAAAATGGACCGAGGGAACACGAAAATGGATCGAGGGAACCGCAAATGCACCGAGGGAACCGCAAAGGGACCGACGGATCCGGCCAATGGACCAAGGGACCCCGCAAATGGACCGAGGGAACCGCAACTGGACCGAGGGAACCCGCAAATGGACCGAGGGAACCGACAATGGACCGAGGGAACCGACAATGGACCGAGGGAACCCGCAAATGGAGCGAGGGAACCGACAATGGACCGAGGGAACCCGCAAATGGACCGAGGGAACCGACAATGAACTGAGGGAACCCGCAAATGGACCGAGGGAGCCCGACAATGGACTGAGGGAGCCCGACAATGGACTGAGGGAACCGACAATGAACTGAGGGAACCCGCAAAAGAACTGAGGGAACCGACAATGAACTGAGGGAACCCGCAAAAGGACCGCGGGACCCCTTCAAATGGACCGAGGGACCCGCAAATGGACCGAGGGACCGTCAAATATACCGAGGGATCCCGCAAATGGACCGAGGGAACCGGCAATGGACCGAAGGAACCGGCCAACGGACCGAGGGACCCGCAAATGGACCGAGGGACCCGCAAATGGACCGAGGGACCCGGACAATGGACCGAGGGACCCGCAAATGGACCGAGGGAACCCGCAAATGGACCGAGGGAACCGCAAATGGACCGAGGGAACCCGCAAATGGACCGAGGGAACCGCAAATGGACCGAGGGAACCGCAAATGGACCGAGGGAACTCGCAAATGTACCGAGGGAACCGCAAATGGACCGAGGGAACTCGCAAATGGACCGAGGGAACCCGACACTGGACCGAGGGAACCGCAAATGGACCGAGGGAACTCGCAAATGGACCGAGGGAACCCGACACTGGACCGAGGGAACCGGACAATGGACCGAGGGCACCCGCAAAAGGACTGAGTGTACGCGCAAAAGGACTGAGTGTACGCGCAAAAGGACTGAGGGAACCCACAAATGGACTGATGGAACCGGCAATGGACTGAGGGAACCCGCAAAACGACTGTGGGAACCGACAAAGGACTGAGGGAATCGACAATGGACTGAGGGAATCCTCAAAAGGACTGTGGGAACCGACAATGCACTGAGGGATCCGACAATGGTCTGAGGGAACCCGCAAAAGGACTGAGGGAACCGATAATGGTCTGAGGGAACCCGCAAAAGGACTGAGGAATCCGACAATGGACTGAGGGAACCCGCAAAAGGTCTGAGGGAACCCGCAAAGGGACTGAGGGAACCCGAATATGGACTGAGGGAACCCGCAAAAGGACTGAGGGAACCGACAATGGTCTGAGGGAACTCGCAAAGGGACTGAGGGAACCCGACAATGGGCTGAGGGAACCCGCAAGTGGACTGAGGGAACCCGCAAGTAGACTGAGGGGACCGACAAATAGACTGAGGGAACCCGCAAATGGACTGAGGGAACCGACAATGGACTGAGGGACCCCGCAAAAGGACTGAGGGAACCGACAATGGACTGAGGGAACCGACAATAGACTGAGGGAACCCGCAAATGGACTGAGGGAACCCACAAATGGACCAAGGGACCCCTTCAAATGGACCGCGGGACCCCTTCAAATGGGCCGCGGGAAGCCGCAAATGGACCGCGGGAAGCCTCAAATGGACTGCAGGAAGCCTCAAATGGACTGAGGGACCCGCAAAAGGACCGAGGGAAACAGCAAATGGACCGAGGGAACCGACAATGGACCGAGGGAACCCGCCTATGGACCGAGGGAACCCGCCAATGGACTGCGGGAACCCGCCAATGGACTGCGAGAACCCGCCAATGGACTGCGGGAACCCGCCAATGGACCGACGGAACCCGCCAATGGACTGCGGGAACCGGCAATGGACCGAGGGAACCCGCCAATGGACCAAGAGAACCCGCCAATGGACCGAGAGAACCCGCAAATGGACCGAGGGAAGCGCCAACGGACCGAGGGAAGCGCCAACGGACCGAGGGACCCTGCCAACGGACCGCGGGACCCCGAAAACTGGACCGCGAGACCCCGAAAACTGGACCGCGGGACCCCGCCAATGGACAGCGGGACCCCGGCAACGGACAGCGGGAACCGGTCAACGGACCGCGGGACCCCGCAAACGGACCGCGGAACCCCGCTAGTGGACCGCGGGACCCCGCCAACTGGACCGCGGGACCCCGCAACTGCACCGCGGGACCCGCAAATGGACCGAGGGACCCCGCAAATGGACTGAGGGACCCCGCAAAAGGACCGCGGGAACTGCAAATGCACCGAGGGAACCGGCCAATGGACCGCGGGAACCGGCCAATGGACCGCGGGACCCGCCAATGGACCGCGGGACCCGGCCAAAGGACCGTGGGACCCCACCAACGGACCGCGGGAATCCGCTAACGGACCGCGGGACCCAGCAAATAGGCCGAGGAACCCTCAAATGGACAGAGGGACCCTCAAATGGACCGAGGGACCCCGAAAATGGACCGAGGGAAACCGCAAATGGACCGAGGGAACCGACAATGGACCAAGGGAACCCGCAAATGGACCGAGGGAACCGACAATGAACTGAGGGACCCCGGCAATGGACCGCGGGACCCCGCAAATGGACCGAGGTACCCCGCAAATGGACCGCGGGAACCGCCAAATGGTCCGTGGGACCCCACCAACGGACCGCGGGACCCCGCTAACGGACCGCGGGACCCCGCTAACGGACCGCGGGACCCCGCTAACGGACCGCGGGACCCGCCAAATGGACCGCGGGACCCGCCAAATGGACCGAGGGACCCGCAAATGGACCGAGGGACCCCGCAAATGGACCGAGGGACCCAGCAAATGGACGGAGGGAACCGAAAATGGACCGAGGGAACACGCCAATGGACCGAGGGTACCGCCAATGGACCGAGGGAACCGCCAATGGACCGAAAGAACCCGCCAATGGACCGAGGGAACCCGACAATGGACCGAGGGAACCCGACAATGGACCGAGGGAACCCGCAAAAGGACTGAGGGAACCCGCAAAAGGACTGAGGGAACCGACAATGGACTGAGGGAACCCGCAAAAGGACTGAGGGTACCCGCAGAACAACTGAGGGAACCCACAAATGGACTGAGGGAACCGACAATGGACTGAGGGATCCCGCGAAAGGACTGTGGGAACCGACAATGGACTGAGGGAACCGACAATGGACTGAGGGAACCCGCAAAAGACTGTGGGAACCGACAATGGACTAAGGGAACCGACAATGAACTGAGGGAACCCGCAAAAGTATTGTGGGAACCGACAATGGACTGAGGGAACCCGCAAAGGGACTGAGGGTAATTGCAAATGGACTGAGGGAACCCGCAAATGGACTGAGGGAACCCGACAATGGACTGAGGGAACCTGCAAAAGGACTGAGGGAACCGACAATGGTCTGAGGGAACTCGCAAAAGGACAGAGGGAACCGACAATGGACAGAGGGAACCCACAATGGACTGAGGGAACCCGCAAATGGACTGAGGGAACCTGAAAATGGACTGAGGGAACCGAAAAATGGACTGAGGGAACCGACAATGGACTGAGGGAACCCGCAAATGGACTGAGGGAATCCGCAAATGGACGGAGGGAACCGCAAATGGACTGAGGGAACCGACAATGGACTGAGGGACCCCGCAAAAGGACTGAGTGACCCCGCAAAAGGACTGAGGGACCCGGCAAAAGGACTGAGGTACCCCGCAAATGCACTGAGGGAACCCGCAAATGGCCTGAGGGAACCGATAATGGACTGAGGGAACCCGCAAATGGACTGAGGGAACCGACAATGAACTGAGGGACCCACAAAAGGACTGATGGAAGCCGAAAAGGACTGAGGGAACCCGCAAATGGACTGAGAGAACCCGCAAACTTGACCGCGGGACCCCGCAAACTGGACCGCGGGCCCCCACAAATGGACTGCCGGACCCCGCAAACGGAACGCGGGAACCGAAAACGGACCACGGGAACCGAAAATGGACCGCGGGAACAGAAAACGGACCTCGGGACCCCGCCAACTGGACCGCGGGACCCCGCCAACTGGACCGCGGGACCCGCCAACTGGACCGCGGGACCCGCCAAATGGACCGAGGGAAACGCAAATACACCGAGGGAACCCGCAAATGGACCGAGGGAACCGCCAATGGACTGAGGGAACCCGCCAATGGACCGAGGGACCCGCCAATGGACCGAGGGACCCGCAACTGGACCGAGGGACCCGCAACTGGACCGAGGGAACCCGCAACTGGACCGAGGGAACCCGAAAATGGACCGAGGGAACACGAAAATGGATCGAGGGAACCGCAAATTCACCGAGGGAACCGCAAAGCGACCGACGGACCCGGCCAATGGACCGAGGGACCCCGCAAATGGACCGAGGGAACCGCAAATGGACCGAGGGAACCCGCAAATGGACCGAGGGAACCGACAATGGACCGAGGGAACCGACAATGGACAGAGGGAACCCGCAAATGGACCGAGGGAACCGACAATGAACCGAGGGAACCCGCAAATGGACCGAGGGAACCGACAATGAACTGAGGGAACCCGCAAATGGACCGAGGGAGCCCGACAATGGACTGAGGGAGCCCGACAATGGACTGAGGGAACCGACAATGAACTGAGGCAACCCGCAAAAGAACTGAGGGAAACGACAATGAACTCAGGGAACCCGCAAAAGGACCGCGGGACCCCTTCAAATGGGCCGAGGGACCCGCAAATGGACCGAGGGATCCTCAAATATACCGAGGGACCCCGCAAATGGACCGAGGGAACCGACAATGGACCGAGGGACCCGCAAATGGACCGAGGGACCCGCAAAAGGACCGAGGGACCCGCAAATGGACCGAGGGAACCGGACAATGGACCGAGGGAACCGCAAATGGACCGAGGGAACCCGCAAATGGACCGAGGGAACCGCAAATGGACCGAGGGAACCCGCAAACGGACCGAGGGACCCGAAAAGTTACCGAGGGAATCGCAGATGGACCGAGGGAACCCGCAAATGGACCGAGGGAACCGCAAATGGACCGAGGGAACCGCAAAAAGGACTGAGGGAACTCGCAAATGGACCGAGGGAACCCGACACTGGACCGAGGGAACCCGACACTGGACCGAGGGAACCGGCAACTGGACCGAGGGAACCGCAAATGGACCGAGGGAACTCGCAAATGGACCGAGGGAACCCGACACTGGACCGAGGGAACCGGACAATGTACCGAGGGAACCCGCAAAAGGACTGAGTGTACGCGCAAAAGGACTGAGGGAACCCACAAATGGACTGATGGAACCGGTAATGGACTGAGGGAACCCGCAAAAGGACTGTGGGAACCGACAAAGGACTGAGGGAACCGACAATGGACTGAGGGAATCCTCAAAAGGACTGAGGGAACCGACAATGCACTGAGGGATCCGACAATGGTCTGAGGGAACCCGCAAAAGGACTGAGGGAACCGATAATGGTCTGAGGGAACCCGCAAAAGGACTGAGGAATCCGACAATGGACTGAGGGAACCCGCAAAAGGTCTGAGGGAACCCCCAAAGGGACTGAGGGAACCCGACAATGGACTGAGGGAACCCGCAAAAGGACTGAGGGAACCCGCAAAAGGACTGAGGGAACCGACAATGGTCTGAGGGAACTCGCAAAGGGACTGAGGGAACCCGACAATGGGCTGAGGGAACCCGCAAGTGGACTGAGGGAACCCGCAAGTGGACTGAGGGGAACGACAAATAGACTGAGAGAACCCTCAAATGGACTGAGGGAACCGACAATGGACTGAGGGACCCCGCAAAAGGACTGAGGGAACCGACAATGGACGGAGGGAACCGGAAATGGACTGAGGGAACCGACAATGGACTGAGGGAACCCGCAAATGGACCAAGGGACCCCTTCAAATGGACCGCGGGACCCCTTCAAATGGACCGCGGGAAGCCGCAAATGGACTGCGGGAAGCCTCAAATGGACTGCAGGAAGCCTCAGATGGACTGAGGGACCCGCAAAAGGACCGAGGGAAACCGACAATGGACTGAGGGAACGGACAATGGACCGAGGGAACCCGCCTATGGACCGAGGGAACCCGCCAATGGACTGCGAGAACCAGCCAATGGACTGCGGGAACCCGTCAATGGACAGCGGGAACCCGCCAATGGACCGAGGGAACCCGCCAATGGACTGCGGGAACCGCCAATGGACCGAGGGAACCCGCCAATGGACCAAGAGAACCCGCCAATGGACCGAGAGAACCCGCAAATGGACCGAGGGAACCCGCAAATGGACCGAGGGAAGCGCCAACGGACCGAGGGACCCTGCCAATGGACCGCGGGACCCCGAAAACTGGACCGCGAGACCCCGAAAACTGGACCGCGGGACCCCGGCAACGGACAGCGGGACCCCGGCAACGGACAGCGGGAACCGGCCAACGGACCGCGGGACCCCGCAAACGGACCGCGGAACCCCGCTAGTGGACCGCGGGACCCCGCCAACTGGACCGCGGGACCCCGCAACTGGACCGCGGGACCCGCAAATGGACCGCGGGACCCCGCAAATGGACCGAGGGACCCCGCAAATGGACCGCGGGAACCGCAAATGCACCGAGGGACCCGGCCGATGGACCGCGGGAACCGGCCAATATACCGCGGGACCCGCCAATGGACCGCGGGACCCGGCCAATGGATTGTGGGAACCTCAAATGGACCGCGGGACCCTCAAATAGGCGGTGGAACCCTCAAATGGACAGAAGGACCCTCAAATGGACCGAGGGACCCCGAAAATGGACCGAGGGAACCCGCAAATGGACCGAGGGAACCGACAATGGACCAAGGGAACCCGCAAATGGACCGAAGGAACCGACAATGGACCAAGGGAACCCGCAAATGGACCGAGGGAACCGACAATGAACTGAGGGACCCCGCCAATGGACCGCGGGACCCCGCAAATGGACCGAGGGACCCCGCAAATGGACCGCGGGAACCGCCAAATGGACCGTGGGACTCCACCAACGGACCGCGGGAATCCGCTAACTGACCGCGGGACCCCGCTAACGGACCGCGGGACCCGCCAAATGGACCGCGGGACCCGCCAAATGGACCGAGGGACCCGCAAATGGACCGAGGGACCCCGCAAATGGACCGAGGGACCCCGCAAATGCATGGAGGGACCCAGCAAATGGACGGAGGGAACCGAAAATGGACCGAGGGAACACGCCAATAGACCGAGGGACCGCCAATGGACCGAGGGAACCCGCCAATGGACCGAGGGAACCCGCCATTGGACCGAGGGTACCGCCAATGGACCGAGGGTACCGCCAATGGACCGAGGGAACCGCCAATGGTCCGAAAGAACCCACCAATGGACCGAGGGAACCCGCAAAAGGACTGAGGGAACCGACAATGGACTGAGGGAACCCGCAAAAGGACTGAGGGAACCCGCAAAAGGACTGAGGGTACCCGCAGAAGGACTGAGGGAACCCACAAATGGACTGAGGGAACCGACAATGGACTGAGGGAACCCGCGAAAGGACTGTGGGAACCGACAATGGTCTGAGGGAACCCGAAAAAAGACTGAGAGAACCGACAATGGTCTGAGGGAACCCGCAAAAGGGCTGAGGGAACTCACAAATGGACTGAGGGAACCGACAATGGACTGAGGGAACCCGCAAAAGGACTGAGAGAACCGACAATGGTCTGAGGGAACCGCAAAAGGACTGAGGGAACCGCAAAAGGACTGAGGGAACCGCAAAAGGACTGAGGGACCCCGCAAATGGACTGAGGTAACCCGCAAAAGGATTGTGGGAACCGACAATGGACTGAGGGAACTGACAATGATCTGAGGGTACCCGCAACAGGACTCAGGGAACCGACAATGCACTGAGGGAACCGACAATGGTCTGAGGGAGCCCGCAAAAAGACTGAGGGAACCGATAATGGTCTGAGGGAACTGATAATGGTCTGAGGGAACCCGCAAAGGGACTGAGGGAACCGACAATGGTCTGAGAGAACGCGCAAAAGGAGAGAGGGAACCGACAAGGGACAGAAGGACCCCACAATGGACTGAGGGAACCCGCAAATGGACTGAGGGACCCGACAAATGGACTGAGGGACCCGACAAATAGACTGAGGGGACCCGCAAATGGACTGAGGGAACCCGCAAATGGACTGAGGGACCCGACAATGGACTGAGGGACCCCGCAAAAAGACTGAGGGACCCCGCAAATGGACTGAGGGAAGCGACAATGGACTGAGGGAACCCGCAAATGGACCGAGGGAACTGACAATGGACCGGGTGAACCCGCAAATGGACCGCGGGACCCGACAACGGACAGCGGGACCCCGCCAACGATCCGCGGGACACCGTCAACTGACCGCGAGACCCGCCAAATGGACCGCGGGACCCCGCAAATGGACGGAGGGACCCCGCAAATGGACGGAGGGACCCCGCCAATGGACCGAGGGAAACGCCAATGGACCGAGGGAACTCTCAACTGGACCGAGGGAACCGACAATGGACCGAGGGAACTGACAATGGACCGAGGGAACCCGCAAAAGGACCGAGGGAACCCGTAAAAGGACCGAGGGAACCCGCAAAAAGACTGAGGGAACCGACAATGGTCTGAGGGAACCCGCAAAAAGAGTGAGAGAACCGACAGTGGTCTGAGGGAACCCGCAAAAGGGCTGAGGGAACTCACAAATGGACTGAGGGAACCCGCAAATGGGCTGAGGGAACTCACAAATGGACTGAGGGAACCGACAATGGACTGAGGGAACCCGCAAAAGGACTGAGGGAACCGACAATAGTCTGAGGGAACCCGCAAAAAGACTGAGAGAACCGACAATGGTCTGAGGGAACCCAGAATGGACTGAGGGATCCGCAAAAGGACTGAGGGACCCGCAAAAGGACTGAGGGACCCGCAAAAGGACTGAGGGACCCCGCAAATGGACTGAGGGACCCGCAAATGGACTGAGGAACCCTTCAAATGGATCGAGGGAACCCTTCAAATGGACCGAGGGAACCCTTCAAATGGACCGCGGGAACCCTTCAAATGGACCGCGGGACCCTCAAATGGACCACGGGAAGCCTCAAATGGACCCCGGGACCCTCAAATGGACCGCGGTAACCCTCAAATGCACCGCGGGACCCTCAAATGGACCGCGGAAAGCCTCAAATGGACCGCGGGAACCGACAATGAACTGAGGGAACCGACAATGAACTGAGGGAACCCTCAAATGGACCGAGGGAACCGACAATGAACTGAGGGAACCCGCAAATGGACCGAGGGAAGCGCCAACGGACCGCGGGACCACGCCAACTGGACCGCGGGACCCCGGAAATGGACCGCGGGACCCGCCAAATGGACCGCGGGAACCGGCAAATGGACCGCGGGAACCGCCAAATGGACCGCGGGAAACGGCCAATGGACCGCGAGACCCGGCCAATGGACCGCGGGACGCTCAAATGGACCGCGGGATGCTCAAATGGACCGCGGGACCCCGCCAATGGACCGCGGGACCCCGCGATGGACCGCGGGACCCCGCCAAATGGACCGCGGGAACCGCCAAAGGACCGCGGGACCCGGCCAATGGACCGCGGGACCCTCCAATGGACCGCGGGACCCTCCAAGTGACCGAGGGACGCCGCAAATTGACCGAGGGACGCCGCAAATGGACAGAGGGACCCCGCAAATAGACAGCGGGAACCGGCCAACGGACCGCGGGACCCCGCAGGCGGACCGCGGGACCCCGCCAGCGGACCGCGGGACCCCGCCAACTGGACCGCGGGACCCCGCCAACGGCCCGAGGGACCCCGCCAATGGACCGAGGGACCCCGCCAATGGACCGCGGGAACCGCGAAATGGACCGCGGGACCCGGCAAATAGACCGCGGGACCCTCAAATGGACCGCAAGACTCTCAAATGGACCGAGGGACCCTCAAATGTACCGAGGGACCCCGCAAATGTACCGAGGGAACCGACAATGGACCGAAGGAACCGGCCAATAGACCGAGGGACCCCGCAAATGGACCGAGGGACCCCGCAAATGGACCGAGGGAACCGCAAATGGACCGAGGGAACCCGACAATGGACTGAGGGAACCGCAAATGGACCGAGGGACCCGAAAATTGACCGAGGGAAGCGCAAATGGACCGAGGGAACTCGCAAATGGACCGAGGGAACCCGGAAATGGACCGCGGGAACCGCAAATGGAACGAGGGAACTCGCAAAAGGATCGAGGGAACCTGACACTGGACCGAGGGAACCCGACACTGGACCGAGGGAACCCGACACTGGACCGAGGAAACCCGCAAATGGACCGAGGGAACCCGTAAATGAACCGAGGGAACCCGCCAATGGACCGAGGGCACCGACAATGGACCGAGGGAACCCGCCAATGGACCGAGGGACCCAAAAATTGACCGAGGGACCTGCAAATGGACCGAGGGAACCCGCAAATGGACCGAGGGAACCCGCAAATGGACCGAGGGAACTCGCAAATGGACCGAGGGACCCGCAAATGGACCGAGGGACCCTCAAATATACCGAGGGACCCCGCAAATGGACCGAGGGAACCGACAATGGACCGAAGGAACCGGCCAATGGACCGAGGGACCCGCAAATGGA
This sequence comes from Dromococcyx pavoninus, assembly GCA_033558185.1. Classification (NCBI taxonomy): domain Eukaryota; kingdom Metazoa; phylum Chordata; class Aves; order Cuculiformes; family Neomorphidae; genus Dromococcyx; species Dromococcyx pavoninus. The sequence continues at coordinate 116,851 of JAUMJL010000725.1, forward strand.
CCGAGGGACCCGGACAATGGACCGAGGGACCCGGACAATGGATCGAGGGACCCGCAAATGGACTGAGGGAACCCGCAAATGGACCGAGGGAACCCGCAAATGGACCGAGGGACCTGAAAAGTTACCGAGGGAACCGCAAATGGACCAAGGGAACCCGCAAATGGACCGAGGGAACTCGCAAATGGACCGAGGGAACTCGCAAATGGACCGAGGGAACCCGACACTGGACCGAGGGAACCCGACACTGGACCGAGGGAACCGCAAATGGACCGAGGGAACCCGACACTGGACCGAGGGAACCGGACAATGGACCGAGGGAACCCGCAAAAGGACTGAGTGTACGCGCAAAAGGACTGAGGGAACCCGCAAAAGGACTGTGGGAACCGACAAAGGACTGAGGGAACCGACAATGGACTGAGGGAACCCGCCAATGGACTGCGAGAACCCGCCAATGGACTGCGGGAACCCGCCAATGGACCGACGGAACCCGCCAATGGACTGCGGGAACCGCCAATGGACCGAGGGAACCCGCCAATGGACCAAGAGAACACGCCAATGGACCGAGAGAACCCGCAAATGGACCGAGGGAACCCGCAAATGGACCGAGGGAAGCGCCAACGGACCGAGGGAAGCGCCAACGGACCAAGGGACCCTGCCAACGGACCGCGGGACCCCGAAAACTGGACCGCGAGACCCCGAAAACTGGACCGCGGGACCCCGCCAACGGACAGCGGGACCCCGGCAACGGACAGCGGGAACCGGTCAACGGACCGCGGGACCCCGCAAACGGACCGCGGAACCCCGCTAGCGGACCGCGGGACCCCGCCAACTGGACCGCGGGACCCCGCAACTGGACCGCGGGACCCGCAAATGGACCGAGGGACCCCGCAAATGGACCGAGAGACCCCGCAAATGGACAGCGGGAACTGCAAATGCACCGAGGGAACCGGCCAATGGACCGCGGGAACCGGCCAATGGACCGCGGGACCCGCCAATGGACCGCGGGACCCGGCCAAAGGACCGTGGGACCCCACCAACGGACCGCGGGAATCCGCTAACGGACCGCGGGACCCAGCAAATAGGCCGAGGAACCCTCAAATGGACAGAGGGACCCTCAAATGGACCGAGGGACCCCGAAAATGGACCGAGGGAACCCGCAAATGGACCGAGGGAACCGACAATGGACCAAGGGAACCCGCAAATGGACCGAGGGAACCGACAATGAACTGAGGGACCCCGGCAATGGACCGCGGGACCCCGCAAATGGACCGAGGTACCCCGCAAATGGACCGCGGGAACCGCCAAATGGACCGCGGGACCCCACCAACGGACCGCGGGAATCCGCTAACGGACCGCGGGACCCCGCTAACGGACCGCGGGACCCGCCAAATGGACCGAGGGACCCCGCAAATGGACCGAGGGTCCCCGCAAATGGACCGAGGGACCCAGCAAATGGACGGAGGGAACCGAAAATGGACCGAGGGAACACGCCAATGGACCGAGGGTACCGCCAATGGACCGAGGGTACCGCCAATGGACCGAGGGAACCGCCAATGGACCGAAAGAACCCGCCAATGGACCGAGGGAACCGGACAATGGACCGAGGGAACCCGCAAAAGGACTGAGGGAACCCGCAAAAGGACTGAGGGAACCGACAATGGACTGAGGGAACCCGCAAAAGGACTGAGGGTACCCGCAGAACAACTGAGGGAACCCACAAATGGACTGAGGGAACCGACAATGGACTGAGGGAACCCGCGAAAGGACTGTGGGAACCGACAATGGACCGAGGGAACCCGACAATGGACCGAGGGAACCCGCAAAAGACTGTGGGAACTGACAATGGACTAAGGGAACAGACAATGAATTGAGGGAACCCGCAAAAGTATTGTGGGAACCGACAATGGACTGAGGGAAACCGCAAAGGGACTGAGGGAAACCGCAAATGGACTGAGGGAACCCGCAAATGGACTGAGGGAACCCGACAATGGACTGAGGGAACACGCAAAAGGACTGAGGGAACCGACAATGGTCTGAGGGAACTCGCAAAAGGACAGAGGGAACCGACAATGGACAGAGGGAACCCACAATGGACTGAGGGAACCCGCAAATGGACTGAGGGAACCTGAAAATGGACTGAGGGAACCGACAAATGGACTGAGGGAACCGACAATGGACTGAGGGAACCCGCAAATGGACTGAGGGAATCCGCAAATGGACGGAGGGAACCGTAAATGGACTGAGGGAACCCGCAAATGGACTGAGGGAACCGACAATGGACTGAGGGACACCGCAAAAGGACTGAGTGACCCCGCAAAAGGACTGAGGGACCCGGCAAAAGGACTGAGGGACCCCGCAAATGCACTGAGGGAACCCGCAAATGGCCTGAGGGAACCGACAATGGACTGAGGGAACCCGAAAATGGACTGAGGGAACCGACAATGAACTGAGGGACCCACAAAAGGACTGATGGAAGCCGAAAAAGGACTGAGGGAACCCGCAAATGGACTGAGAGAACCCGCAAACTTGACCGCGGGACCCCGCAAACTGGACCGCGGGCCCCCGCAAATGGACTGCCGGACCCCGCAAACGGAACGCGGGAACCGAAAACGGACCACGGGAACCCAAAATGGACCGCGGGAACAGAAAACGGACATCGGGACCCCGCCAACTGGACCGCGGGACCCCGCCAACTGGACCGCGGGACCCGCCAACTCGCGGGACCCGCCAAATGGACCGAGGGAAACGCAAATAGACCGAGGGAACCCGCAAATGGACCGAGGGAACCACCAATGGACTGAGGGAACCCGCCAATGGACCGAGGGACCCGCAACTGGACCGAGGGACCCGCAACTGGACCGAGGGACCCGCAACTGGACCGAGGGAACCCGAAAATGGACCGAGGGAACCCGAAAATGGACCGAGGGAACCCGGAAATGGACCGAGGGAACCGACAATGGACAGAGGGAACCCGCAAATGGACCGAGGGAACCCGCAAATGGACCGAGGGAACCCGCAAATGGACCGAGGGAACCCGCAAATGGACCGAGGGAGCCCGACAATGGACTGAGGGAGCCCGACAATGGACTGAGGGAGCCCGACAATGGACTGAGGGAACCGACAATGAACTGAGGGAACCCGCAAAAGAACTGAGGGAACCGACAATGAACTGAGGGAACCCGCAAAAGGACCGCGGGACCCCTTCAAATGGGCCGAGGGACCCGCAAATGGACCGAGGGATCCTCAAATATACCGAGGGACCCCGCAAATGGACCGAGGGACCCGCAAATGGACCGAGGGAACAGGACAATGGACCGAGGGAACCGCAAATGGACCGAGGGATCCCGCAAATGAACCGAGGGAACCGCAAATGGACCGAGGGAACCCGCAAACGGGCCGAGGGACCCGAAAAGTTACCGAGGGAACCGCAGATGGACCGAGGGAACCCGCAAATGGACCGAGGGAACCGCAAATGGACCGAGGGAACCGCAAATGGACCGACGGAACTCCCAAATTGACCGAGGGAACCCGACAATGGATCGAGGGAACCCGACACTGGACCGAGGGAACCCGCAAATGGACCGAGGGAACCGCAAATGGACCGAGGGAACTCGCAAATGGACTGAGGGAACCCGACACTGGACCGAGGGAACCGGACAATGTACCGAGGGAACCCGCAAAAGGACTGAGTGTACGCGCGAAAGGACTGAGGGAACCCGCAAAAGGACTGAGGGAACCCACAAATGGACTGATGGAACCGGCAATGGACTGAGGGAACCCGCAAAAGGACTGTGGGAACCGACAAAGGACTGAGGGAACCGACAATGGACTGAGGGAACTCGCAAAGGGACTGAGGGAACCCGACAATGGGCTTAGGGAACCCGCAAGTGGACTGAGGGAACCCGCAAGTGGACTGAGGGGACCGACAAATAGACTGAGAGAACCCTCAAATGGACTGAGGGAACCGACTATGGACTGAGGGACCCCGCAAAAGGACTGAGGGAACCGACAATGGACTGAGGGAACCGACAATGGACTGAGGGAACCCGCAAATGGACCAAGGGACCCCTTCAAATGGACCGCAGGACCCCTTCAAATGGGCCGCGGGAAGCCGCAAATGGACCGCGGCAAGCCTCAAAAGTACTGCAGGAAGCCTCAAATGGACTGAGGGACCCGCAAAAGGACCGAGGGAAACAGCAAATGGACCGAGGGAACCGACAATGGACCGAGGGAACCCGCCTATGGACCGAGGGAACCCGCCAATGGACTGCGAGAACCCGCCAATGGACTGCGGGAACCCGCCAATGGACTGCGAGAACCCGCCAATGGACTGCGGGAACCCGCCAATGGACCGACGGAACCCGCCAATGGACTGCGGGAACCGCCAATGGACCGAGGGAACCCGCCAATGGACCAAGAGAACCCGCCAATGGACCGAGAGAACCCGCAAATGGACCGAGGGAACCCGCAAATGGACCGAGGGAAGCGCCAACGGACCGAGGGAAGCGCCAACGGACCGAGGGACCCTGCCAACGGACCGCGGGACCCCGAAAACTGGACCGCGAGACCCCGAAAACTGGACCGCGGGATCCCGCCAACGGACAGCGGGACCCCGGCAACGGACAGCGGGAACCGGTCAACGGACCGCGGGACCCCGCAAACGGACCGCGGAACCCCGCTAGTGGACCGCGGGACCCCGCCAACTGGACCGCGGGACCCCGCAACTGGACCGCGGGACCCGCAAATGGACCGAGGGACCCCGCAAATGGACCGAGAGACCCCGCAAATGGACCGCGGGAACTGCAAATGCACCGAGGGAACCGGCCAATGGACCGCGGGAACCGGCCAATGGACCGCGGGACCCGCCAATGGACCGCGGGACCCGGCCAAAGGACCGTCGGATCCCACCAACGGACCGCGGGAATCCGCTAACGGACCGCGGGACCCAGCAAATAGGCCGAGGAACCCTCAAATGGACAGAGGGACCCTCAAATGGACCGAGGGACCCCGAAAATGGACCGAGGGAACCCGCAAATGGACCGAGGGAACCGACAATGGACCAAGGGAACCAGCAAATGGACCGAGGGAACCGACAATGAACTGAGGGACCCCGGCAATGGACCGCGGGACCCCGCAAATGGACCGAGGTACCCCGCAAATGGACCGCGGGAACCGCCAAATGGACCGTGGGACCCCACCAACGGACCGCGGGAATCCGCTAACGGACCGCGGGACCCCGCTAACGGACCGCGGGACCCGCCAAATGGACCGCGGGACCCGCCAAATGGACCGAGGGACCCCGCAAATGGACCGAGGGACCCCGCAAATGGACCGAGGGACCCAGCAAATGGACGGAGGGAACCGAAAATGGACCGAGGGAACACGCCATGGACCGAGGGACCGCCAATGGACCGAGGAAACCGCCAATGGACCGAGGGAACGCGCCAATGGACCGAGGGTACCGCCAATGGACCGAGGGTACCGCCAATGGACCGAGGGAACCGCCAATGGATCGAAAGAACCCGCCAATGGACCGAGGGAACCCGACAATGGACCGAGGGAACCCGCAAAAGACTGTGGGAACTGACAATGGACTAAGGGAACAGACAATGAATTGAGGGAACCCGCAAAAGTATTGTGGGAACCGACAATGGACTGAGGGAACCCGCAAAGGGACTGAGGGAAACCGCAAATGGACTGAGGGAACCCGCAAATGGACTGAGGGAACCCGACAATGGACTGAGGGAACACGCAAAAGGACTGAGGGAACCGACAATGGTCTGAGGGAACTCGCAAAAGGACAGAGGGAACCGACAATGGACAGAGGGAACCCACAATGGACTGAGGGAACCCGCAAATGGACTGAGGGAACCTGAAAATGGACTGAGGGAACCGACAAATGGACTGAGGGAACCGACAATGGACTGAGGGAACCCGCAAATGGACTGAGGGAATCCGCAAATGGACGGAGGGAACCGTAAATGGACTGAGGGAACCCGCAAATGGACTGAGGGAACCGACAATGGACTGAGGGACACCGCAAAAGGACTGAGTGACCCCGCAAAAGGACTGAGGGACCCGGCAAAAGGACTGAGGGACCCCGCAAATGCACTGAGGGAACCCGCAAATGGCCTGAGGGAACCGACAATGGACTGAGGGAACCCGAAAATGGACTGAGGGAACCGACAATGAACTGAGGGACCCACAAAAGGACTGATGGAAGCCGAAAAAGGACTGAGGGAACCCGCAAATGGACTGAGAGAACCCGCAAACTTGACCGCGGGACCCCGCAAACTGGACCGCGGGCCCCCGCAAATGGACTGCCGGACCCCGCAAACGGAACGCGGGAACCGAAAACGGACCACGGGAACCCAAAATGGACCGCGGGAACAGAAAACGGACATCGGGACCCCGCCAACTGGACCGCGGGACCCCGCCAACTGGACCGCGGGACCCGCCAACTCGCGGGACCCGCCAAATGGACCGAGGGAAACGCAAATAGACCGAGGGAACCCGCAAATGGACCGAGGGAACCACCAATGGACTGAGGGAACCCGCCAATGGACCGAGGGACCCGCAACTGGACCGAGGGACCCGCAACTGGACCGAGGGACCCGCAACTGGACCGAGGGAACCCGAAAATGGACCGAGGGAACCCGAAAATGGACCGAGGGAACCCGGAAATGGACCGAGGGAACCGACAATGGACAGAGGGAACCCGCAAATGGACCGAGGGAACCCGCAAATGGACCGAGGGAACCCGCAAATGGACCGAGGGAGCCCGACAATGGACTGAGGGAGCCCGACAATGGACTGAGGGAGCCCGACAATGGACTGAGGGAACCGACAATGAACTGAGGGAACCCGCAAAAGAACTGAGGGAACCGACAATGAACTGAGGGAACCCGCAAAAGGACCGCGGGACCCCTTCAAATGGGCCGAGGGACCCGCAAATGGACCGAGGGATCCTCAAATATACCGAGGGACCCCGCAAATGGACCGAGGGACCCGCAAATGGACCGAGGGAACAGGACAATGGACCGAGGGAACCGCAAATGGACCGAGGGATCCCGCAAATGAACCGAGGGAACCGCAAATGGACCGAGGGAACCCGCAAACGGACCGAGGGACCCGAAAAGTTACCGAGGGAACCGCAGATGGACCGAGGGAACCCGCAAATGGACCGAGGGAACCGCAAATGGACCGAGGGAACCGCAAATGGACCGACGGAACTCCCAAATTGACCGAGGGAACCCGACAATGGATCGAGGGAACCCGACACTGGACCGAGGGAACCCGCAAATGGACCGAGGGAACCGCAAATGGACCGAGGGAACTCGCAAATGGACTGAGGGAACCCGACACTGGACCGAGGGAACCGGACAATGTACCGAGGGAACCCGCAAAAGGACTGAGTGTACGCGCGAAAGGACTGAGGGAACCCGCAAAAGGACTGAGGGAACCCACAAATGGACTGATGGAACCGGCAATGGACTGAGGGAACCCGCAAAAGGACTGTGGGAACCGACAAAGGACTGAGGGAACCGACAATGGACTGAGGGAACTCGCAAAGGGACTGAGGGAACCCGACAATGGGCTTAGGGAACCCGCAAGTGGACTGAGGGAACCCGCAAGTGGACTGAGGGGACCGACAAATAGACTGAGAGAACCCTCAAATGGACTGAGGGAACCGACTATGGACTGAGGGACCCCGCAAAAGGACTGAGGGAACCGACAATGGACTGAGGGAACCGACAATGGACTGAGGGAACCCGCAAATGGACCAAGGGACCCCTTCAAATGGACCGCAGGACCCCTTCAAATGGGCCGCGGGAAGCCGCAAATGGACCGCGGCAAGCCTCAAAAGTACTGCAGGAAGCCTCAAATGGACTGAGGGACCCGCAAAAGGACCGAGGGAAACAGCAAATGGACCGAGGGAACCGACAATGGACCGAGGGAACCCGCCTATGGACCGAGGGAACCCGCCAATGGACTGCGAGAACCCGCCAATGGACTGCGGGAACCCGCCAATGGACTGCGAGAACCCGCCAATGGACTGCGGGAACCCGCCAATGGACCGACGGAACCCGCCAATGGACTGCGGGAACCGCCAATGGACCGAGGGAACCCGCCAATGGACCAAGAGAACCCGCCAATGGACCGAGAGAACCCGCAAATGGACCGAGGGAACCCGCAAATGGACCGAGGGAAGCGCCAACGGACCGAGGGAAGCGCCAACGGACCGAGGGACCCTGCCAACGGACCGCGGGACCCCGAAAACTGGACCGCGAGACCCCGAAAACTGGACCGCGGGATCCCGCCAACGGACAGCGGGACCCCGGCAACGGACAGCGGGAACCGGTCAACGGACCGCGGGACCCCGCAAACGGACCGCGGAACCCCGCTAGTGGACCGCGGGACCCCGCCAACTGGACCGCGGGACCCCGCAACTGGACCGCGGGACCCGCAAATGGACCGAGGGACCCCGCAAATGGACCGAGAGACCCCGCAAATGGACCGCGGGAACTGCAAATGCACCGAGGGAACCGGCCAATGGACCGCGGGAACCGGCCAATGGACCGCGGGACCCGCCAATGGACCGCGGGACCCGGCCAAAGGACCGTCGGATCCCACCAACGGACCGCGGGAATCCGCTAACGGACCGCGGGACCCAGCAAATAGGCCGAGGAACCCTCAAATGGACAGAGGGACCCTCAAATGGACCGAGGGACCCCGAAAATGGACCGAGGGAACCCGCAAATGGACCGAGGGAACCGACAATGGACCAAGGGAACCAGCAAATGGACCGAGGGAACCGACAATGAACTGAGGGACCCCGGCAATGGACCGCGGGACCCCGCAAATGGACCGAGGTACCCCGCAAATGGACCGCGGGAACCGCCAAATGGACCGTGGGACCCCACCAACGGACCGCGGGAATCCGCTAACGGACCGCGGGACCCCGCTAACGGACCGCGGGACCCGCCAAATGGACCGCGGGACCCGCCAAATGGACCGAGGGACCCCGCAAATGGACCGAGGGACCCCGCAAATGGACCGAGGGACCCAGCAAATGGACGGAGGGAACCGAAAATGGACCGAGGGAACACGCCATGGACCGAGGGACCGCCAATGGACCGAGGAAACCGCCAATGGACCGAGGGAACCCGCCAATGGACCGAGGGTACCGCCAATGGACCGAGGGTACCGCCAATGGACCGAGGGAACCGCCAATGGATCGAAAGAACCCGCCAATGGACCGAGGGAACCCGACAATGGACCGAGGGAACCCGCAAAAGGACTGAGGGAACCCGCAAAAGGACTGAGGGAACCGACAATGTACTGAGGGAACCCGCAAAAGGACTGAGGGTACCCGCAGAACAACTGATGGAACCCACAAATGGACTGAGGGAACCGACAATGGACTGAGGGAACCCGCGAAAGGACTGTGGGAACTGACAATGGACTGAGGGAACCGACAATGGACTGAGGGAACCCGCAAAAGACTGTGGGAACCGACAATGGACTAAGGGAACCGACAATGAATTGAGGGAACCCGCAAAAGTATTGTGGGAACCGACAATGGACTGAGGGAACCCGCAAAGGGACTGAGGGAAACCGCAAATGGACTGAGGGAACCCGCAAATGGACTGATGGAACCCGACAATGGACTGAGGGAACACGCAAAAGGACTGAGGGAACCGACAATGGTCTGAGGGAACTCGCAAAAGGACAGAGGGATCCGACAATGGACAGAGGGAACCCACAATGGACTGAGGGAACCCGCAAATGGACTGAGGGAACCTGAAAATGGACTGAGGGAACCGAAAAATGGACTGAGGGAACCGACAATGGACTGAGGGAACCCGCAAATGGACTGAGGGAATCCGCAAATGGACGGAGGGAACCGCAAATGGACTGAGGGAACCCGCAAATGGACTGAGGGAACCGACAATGGACTGAGGGACCCCGCAAAAGGACTGAGTGACCCCGCAAAAGGACTGAGGGACCCGGCAAAAGGACTGAGGGACCCCGCAAATGCACTGAGGGAACCCGCAAATGGCCTGAGGGAACCGACAATGGACTGAGGGAACCCGAAAATGGACTGAGGGAACCGACAATGAACTGAGGGACCCACAAAAGGACTGATGGAATCCGAAAAAGGACTGAGGGAACCCGCAAATGGACTGAGAGAACCCGCAAACTTGACCGCGGGACCCCGCAAACTGGACCGCGGGCCCCCGCAAATGGACTGCCGGACCCCGCAAACGGAACGCGGGTACCGAAAACGGACCACGGGAACCCAAAATGGACCGCGGGAACAGAAAACGGACCTCGGGACCCCGCCAACTGGACCGCGGGACCCCGCCAACTGGACCGCGGGACCCGCCAACTCGCGGGACCAGCCAAATGGACCGAGGGAAACGCAAATATACCGAGGGAACCCGCAAATGGACCGAGGGAACCACCAATGGACTGAGGGAACCCGCCAATGGACCGAGGGACCCGCAACTGGACCGAGGGACCCGCAACTGGACCGAGGGACCCGCAACTGGACCGAGGGAACCCGAAAATGGACCGAGGGAACCCGGAAATGGACCGAGGGAACCGACAATGGACAGAGGGAACCCGCAAATGGACCGAGGGAACCGACAATGGACCGAGGGAACCCGCAAATGGACCGAGGGAACCGACAATGAACTGAGGGAACCCGCAAATGGACCGAGGGAGCCCGACAATGGACTGAGGGAGCCCGACAATGGACTGAGGGAGCCCGACAATGGACTGAGGGAACCGACAATGAACTGAGGGAACCCGCAAAAGAACTGAGGGAACCGACAATGAACTGAGGGAACCCGCAAAAGGACCGCGGGACCCCTTCAAATGGGCCGAGGGACCCGCAAATGGACCGAGGGATCCTCAAATATACCGAGGGACCCCGCAAATGGACCGAGGGACCCGCAAATGGACCGAGGGAACAGGACAATGGACCGAGGGAACCGCAAATGGACCGAGGGAACCCGCAAATGGACCGAGGGAACCGCAAATGGACCGAGGCAACCCGCAAACGGACCGAGGGACCCGAAAAGTTACCGAGGGAACCGCAGATGGACCGAGGGAACCCGCAAATGGACCGAGGGAACCGCAAATGGACCGAGGGAACCGCAAATGGACCGACGGAACTCCCAAATGGACCGAGGGAACCCGACACTGGATCGAGGGAACCCGACACTGGACCGAGGGAACCCACAAATGGACCGAGGGAACCGCAAATGGACCGAGGGAACTCGCAAATGGACCGAGGGAACCCGACACTGGACCGAGGGAACCGGACAATGTACCGAGGGAACCCGCAAAAGGACTGAGTGTACGCGCAAAAGGACTGAGGGAACCCGCAAAAGGACTGAGGGAACCCACAAATGGACTGATGGAACCGGCAATGGACTGAGGGAACCCGCAAAAGGACTGTGGGAACCGACAAAGGACTGAGGGAACCGACAATGGACTGAGGGAATCCTCAAAAGGACTGTGGGAACCGACAATGCACTGAGGGATCCGACAATGGTCTGAGGGAACCCGCAAAAGGACTGAGGGAACAGATAATGGTCTGAGGGAACCCGCAAAAGGACTGAGGAATCCGACAATGGACTGAGGGAACCCGCAAAAGGTCTGAGGGAACCCGCAAAGGGACTGAGGGAACCCGACAATGGACTGAGGGAACCCGCAAAAGGACTGAGGGAACCGACAATGGTCTGAGGGAACTCGCAAAGGGACTGAGGGAACCCGACAATGGGCTGAGGGAACCCGCAAGTGGACTGAGGGAACCCGACAATGGGCTGAGGGAACCCGCAAGTGGACTGAGGGAACCCGCAAGTGGACTGAGGGGACCGACAAATAGACTGAGAGAACCCTCAAATGGACTGAGGGAACCGACAATGGACTGAGGGACCCCGCAAAAGGACTGAGGAAACCGACAATGGACTGAGGGAACCGACAATGGACTGAGGGAACCCGCAAATGGACTGAGGGAACCCGCAAATGGACCAAGGGACCCCTTCAAATGGACCGCGGGACCCCTTCAAATGGACCGCGGGAAGCCTCAAATGGACCGCAGGAAGCCTCAAATGGACTGAGGGACCCGCAAAAGGACCGAGGGAAACCGCAAATGGACCGAGGGAACCCGCCTATGGACCGAGGGAACCCGCCAATGGACTGCGGGAACCCGCCAATGGACTGCGGGAACCCGCCAATGGACCGAGGGAACCGCCAATGGACCGAGAGAACCTGCAAATGGACCGAGGGAACCCGCAAATGGACCGAGGGAAGCGCCAACGGACCGAGGGACCCTGCCAACAGACCGCGGGACCCCTAAAACTGGACCGCGAGACCCCGAAAACTGGACCGCGGGACCCCGGCAACGGACAGCGGGACCCCGGCAACGGACAGCGGGACCCCGGCAACGGACAGCGGGAACCGGCCAACGGACCGCGGGACCCCGCAAACGGACCGCGGAACCCGCAAATTGACCGAGGGACCCCGCAAATGGACCGAGGGACCCCGCAAATGGACCGCGGGAACCGCAAATGCACCGAGGGAACCGGCTAATGGACCGCGGGAACCGGCCAATGGACCGCGGGACCCGCCAATGGACCGCGGGACTCGGCCAATGGACCGTGGGAACCTCAAATGGACCGCGGGACCCTCAAATAGGCCGAGGAACCCTCAAATGGACAGAGGGACCCTCAAATGGACCGAGGGAACCCGCAAATGGACCGAGGGAACCCGCAAAAGGACTGAGGGAACCGACAATGAACTGAGGGAACCCGCAAATGGACCGCGGGACCCCTTCAAATAGACCGTGAGACCCCTTCAAATGGACCTCTGGAAGCCTCAAATGGAACGCGGGAATCCTCAAATGGACCGCGGGAAGCCTCAAATGAAACGCGGGAACCCGCAAATGAACCGCGGGAACGCGCCAATGGACCGAGGGAACCCGCCAATGGACTGCGGGAACGGCCAATGAACTGAGGGAACCCGCAAATGAACCGAGGGACCCCGCAAATGAACCGAGGGACCCCGCAAATGGACCGAGGGAAGTGCCAATGGACCGAGGGACCCCGCCAACGGACCGAGGGACCCCGCCAACGGACAGCGGGACCCCGCCAACGCACAGCGGGACCCCGCCAACGGACCGCGGGACCCCGCCAGCGGACCGCGGGACCCCGCCAGCGGACCGCGGGACCCCACCAGCGGACCTCGGGACCCCGCCAACTGGACCGCGGGACCCCGCCAATGGACAGCGGGTCCCGCAAATGGATAGAGGGACCCCGCAAATGGACCGCGGGACCTGGCCAATGGACAGCGGGACCCGGCCAATGGACCGCGGGACTCTCACATGGACCGAGGGACCCTCAAATGGACCGAGGGACTCCGCAAATGGACCGAGGGAACCGACAATGGACCGAAGGAACCGCCCAATGGACCGAGGGACCCGCCAAATGGACCAAGGGAACCCGCAAATGGACCGAGGGAAGCGCCAACGGACCGAGGGAAGCGCCAACGGACCGAGGGACCCTGCCAACGGACCGCGGGACCCCGAAAACTGGACCGCGAGACCCCGAAAACTGGACCGCGGGACCCCGCCAACGGAGAGCGGGACCCCGGCAACGGACAGCGGGAACCGGTCAACGGACCGCGGGACCCCGCAAACGGACCGCGGAACCCCGCTAGTGGACCGCGGGACCCCGCCAACTGGACCGCGGGACCCCGCAACTGGACCGCGGGACCCGCAATTGGACCGAGGGACCCCGCAAATGGACCGAGGGACCCCGCAAATGGACCGCGGGAACTGCAAATGCACCGAGGGAACCGGCCAATGGACCGCGGGAACCGGCCAATGGACCGCGGGACCCGCCAATGGACCGCGGGACCCGGCCAAAGGACCGTGGGACCCCACCAACGGACCGCGGGAATCCGCTAACGGACCGCGGGACCCAGCAAATAGGCCGAGGAACCCTCAAATGGACAGAGGGACCCTCAAATGGACCGAGGGACCCCGAAAATGGACCGAGGGAACCCGCAAATGGACCGAGGGAACCGACAATGGACCAAGGGAACCCGCAAATGGACCGAGGGAACCGACAATGAACTGAGGGACCCCGGCAATGGACCGCGGGACCCCGCAAATGGACCGAGGTACCCCGCAAATGGACCGCGGGAACCGCCAAATGGACCGTGGGACCCCACCAACGGACCGCGCGAATCCGTTAACGGACCACGGGACCCCGCTAACGGACCGCGGGACCCGCCAAATGGACCGCGGGACCCGCCAAATGGACCGAGGGACCCGCAAATGGACCGAGGGACCCCGCAAATGGACCGAGGGACCCAGCAAATGGACGGAGGGAACCGAAAATGGACCGAGGGAACACGCCAATGGACCGAGGGTACCGCCAATGGACCGAGGGAACCGCCAATGGACCGAAAGAACCCGCCAATGGACCGAGGGAACCCGCCAATGGACCGAGGGAACCCGACAATGGACCGAGGGAACCCGCAAAAGGACTGAGGGAACCCGCAAAAGGACTGAGGGAACCGACAATGGACTGAGGGAACCCGCAAAAGGACTGAGGGTACCCGCAGAACAACTGAGGGAACCCACAAATGGACTGAGTGAACCGACAATGGACTGAGGGAACCCGCGAAAGGACTGTGGGAACCGACAATGGACTGAGGGAACCGACAATGGACTGAGGGAACCCGCAAAAGACTGTGGGAACCGACAATGGACTAAGGGAACCGACAATGAACTGAGGGAACCCGCAAAAGTATTGTGGGAACCGACAATGGACTGAGGGAACCCGCAAAGGGACTGAGGGAAACCGCAAATGGACTGAGGGAACCCGCAAATGGACTGAGGGAACCCGACAATGGACTGAGGGAACCCGCAAAAGGACTGAGGGAACCGACAATGGTCTGAGGGAACTCGCAAAAGGACAGAGGGAACCGACAATGGACAGAGGGAACCCACAATGGACTGAGGGAACCCGCAAATGGACTGAGGGAACCTGAAAATGGACTGAGGGAACCGACAAATGGACTGAGGGAACCGACAATGGACTGAGGGAACCCGCAAATGGACTGAGGGAATCCGCAAATGGACGGAGGGAACCGCAAATGGACTGAGGGAACCCGCAAATGGACTGAGGGAACCGCAAATGGACTGAGGGACCCCGCAAAAGGACTGAGTGACCCCGCAAAAGGACTGAGGGACCCGGCAAAAGGACTGAGGGACCCCGCAAATGCACTGAGGGAACCCGCAAATGGCCTGAGGGAACCGACAATGGACTGAGGGAACCCGAAAATGGACTGAGGGAACCGACAATGAACTGAGGGACCCACAAAAGGACTGATGGAAGCCGAAAAAGGACTGAGGGAACCCGCAAATGGACTGAGAGAACCCGCAAACTTGACCGCGGGACCCCGCAAACTGGACCGCGGGCCCCCGCAAATGGACTGCCGGACCCCGCAAACGGAACGCGGGATCGAAAACGGACCACGGGAACCCAAAATGGACCGCGGGAACAGAAAACGGACCTCCGGACCCCGCCAACTGGACCGCGGGACCCCGCCAACTGGACCGCGGGACCCGCCAACTGGACCGCGGGACCCCGCCAACTGGACCGCGGGAAACGCAAATAGACCGAGGGAACCCGCAAATGGACCGAGGGAACCGCCAATGGACTGAGGGAACCCGCCAATGGACCGAGGGACCCGCAACTGGACCGAGGGACCCGCAACTGGACCGAGGGACCCCGAAAATCGACCGAGGGAACCCGAAAATGGACCGAGGGAACCCGCAAATGGACCGAGGGAACCCGCAAATGGACCGAGGGAACCGACAATGGACCGAGGGAACCGACAATGGACAGAGGGAACCCGCAAATGGACCGAGGGAACCGACAATGGACCGAGGGTACCCGCAAATGGACCGAGGGAACCGACAATGAACTGAGGGAACGCGCAAATGGACCGAGGGAGCCCGACAATGGACTGAGGGAGCCCGACAATGGACTGAGGGAACCGACAATGGACTGAGGGAACCGACAATGAACTGAGGGAACCCGCAAAAGAACTGAGGGAACCGACAATGAACTGAGGGAACCCGCAAAAGGACCGCGGGACCCCTTCAAATGGGCCGAGGGACCCGCAAATGGACCGAGGGATCCTCAAATATACCGAGGGACCCCGCAAATGGACCGAGGGACCCGCAAATGGACCGAGGGAAACGGACAATGGACCGAGGGAAACGCAAATGGACCGAGGGAACCCGCAAACGGACCGAGGGACCCGAAAAGTTACCGAGGGAACCGCAGATGGACCGAGGGAACCCGCAAATGGACCGAGGGAACCGCAAATGGACCGAGGGAACCGCAAATGGACCGAGGGAACCGCAAATGGACCGACGGAACTCCCAAATGGACCGAGGGAACCCGACACTGGATCGAGGGAACCCGACACTGGACCGAGAGAACCCGTAAATGGACCGAGGGAACCGCAAATGGACCGAGGGAACTCGCAAATGGACCGAGGGAACCCGACACTGGACCGAGGGAACCGGACAATGTACCGAGGGAACCCGCAAAAGGACTGAGTGTACGCGCAAAAGGACTGAGGGAACCCGCAAAAGGACTGAGGGAACCCACAAATGGACTGATGGAACCGGCAATGGACTGAGGGAACCCGCAAAAGGACTGTGGGAACCGACAAAGACTGAGGGAACCGACAATGGACTGAGGGAATCCTCAAAAGGACTGAGGGAACCGACAATGCACTGAGGGATCCGACAATGGTCTGAGGGAACCCGCAAAAGGACTGAGGGAACCGATAATGGTCTGAGGGAACCCGCAAAAGGACTGAGGAATCCGACAATGGACTGAGGGAACCCGCAAAAGGTCTGAGGGAACCCGCAAAGGGACTGAGGGAACCCGACAATGGACTGAGGGAACCCGCAAAAGGACTGAGGGAACCGACAATGGTCTGAGGGAACTCGCAAAGGGACTGAGGGAACCCGACAATGGGCTGAGGGAACCCGCAAGTGGACTGAGGGAACCCGCAAGTGGACTGAGGGGACCGACAAATAGACTGAGAGAACCCTCAAATGGACTGAGGGAACCGACAATGGACTGAGGGACCCCGCAAAAGGACTGAGGGAACCGACAATGGACTGAGGGAACCGACAATGGACTGAGGGAACCCGCAAATGGACTGAGGGAACCCGCAAATGGACCAAGGGACCCCTTCAAATGGACCGCGGGACCCCTTCAAATGGACCGCGGGAAGCCTCAAATGGACCGCAGGAAGCCTCAAATGGACTGAGGGACCCGCAAAAGGACCGAGGGAAACCGCAAATGGACCGAGGGAACCCGCCTATGGACCGAGGGAACCCGCCAATGGACTGCGGGAACCCGCCAATGGACCGCGGGAACCGCCAATGGACCGAGAGAACCTGCAAATGGACCGAGGGAACCCGCAAATGGACCGAGGGAAGCGCCAACGGACCGAGGGACCCTGCCAACGGACCGCGGGACCCCGAAAACTGGACCACGAGACCCCGAAAACTGGACCGCGGGACCCCGCCAACGGACAGCGGGACCCCGCGATCGGACCGCGGGAACCGGCTAACTGACCGCGGGACCCGGCCAGCGGACCGCGGGACTCGGCCAATGGACCGCGGGACCCGCCAATGGACCACGGGACCCGGCCAATGGGCCGGGGGACAGTCAAATGGACTGCGGGACCCTCAAATCGACAGAGGAAACCCGCAAATGGACCGAGGGACCCCGCAAATGGACTGCGGGACCCTCAAATCGACAGAGGAAACCCGCAAATGGACCGAGGGACCCCGCAAATGGACCGAGGGACCCGACAATGGACCTAGGGACCCGACAATGGACCGAGGGACCCGGCCAATGGACCGAGGGACGCGCAAAGGGATCGAGGGAACCCGACACTGGACCGAGGGAACCGCAAATGAACGAGGGAACCCGCCAATGGACCGAGGGACCCGCCAATGGACCGAGGGAACCCGCCAATGGACCGAGGGAACCGCCAATGGACCGAGGGAACCGCCCAATGGACCGCGGGAACCGGCCAATGGACCGCGGGAACCCGCAAAAGGACCGAGGGAACCCGACAAGGGAAAGAGGGAACCCGCAAAAGGACTGAGGGAACCGACAATGGACTGAGGGAACCCGACAATGATCTGAGGGAACCCACAAATGGACTGAGGGAACCGACAATGGACTGAGGGAACCGACAATGGACTGAGGGAACCGACAATGGACTGAGGGAACCCGCAAAAGGACTGAGGGAACCGAGAATGGACTGAGGGAACCGACAATGAACTGAGGGAACCCGCAAAAATATTGTGGGAACCGACAATGGACTGAGGGAACCCGCAAAAGGACTAAGGGAACCGACAATAGACTGAGGGAACCGCCAAAAGGACCAAGGGAACCGCCAAAGGGACAGAGGGAACCCGACAAGGGACTGAGGGAACCCGACAGGGGACCGAGGGAACCCGACAGGGGACCGAGGGAACCCGCAAATAGACTGAGGGAACCCGCAAAAGGACTGAGGGAACCGAAAATGGACTGAGGGAACCCGACAATGATCTGAGGGAACCCGCAAAAGGACTGAGGGAACCGACAATGGACGGAGGGAACCCGCAAAAGGACGGAGGGAACCCGACAATGGACTGAGGGAAGCCGGAAATGGACTGAGGGAACCGACAATGGACTGAGGGAACCGGCAAATGGACTGAGGGAACCCGCAAATGGACCGAGGGAACCGACAATGGACTGAGGGGACCCGGAAATGGACTGAGGGAACCCGCAAATGGACCGAGGGAACCGACAATGGACTGAGAGACCCCGCCAACGGACCGCGGGACTCCGCCAAATGGACCGCGGGAACCGCCAAATGGACGGATGGACCCCGCAAATGGACGGAGGGACCCGCCAATGGACCGAGGGAACCCGCCAATGGACCGAGGGACCCGCCAATGGACCGAGGGACCCGCCAATGGACCGAGGGAACCCGCCAATGGACCGAGGGAACCCGCAAAAGGACTGACGAAACCCGCAAAAGGACTGAGGGAACCGACAATGGACTGAGGGAACCCGCAAAAGGACTGAGGGAACCGATTATGGTCTGAGGGAACCCGCAAAAGGACTGAGGGAACCGACACTGGTCTGAGGGAACCCGCAAAAGGACTGAGGGAACCGGCAATGGACTGAGGGAACCCGCAAAAGGACTGTGGGAACCGACAAAGACTGAGGGAACCGACAATGGACTGAGGGAATCCTCAAAAGGACTGAGGGAACCGACAATGCACTGAGGGATCCGACAATGGTCTGAGGGAACCCGCAAAAGGACTGAGGGAACCGATAATGGTCTGAGGGAACCCGCAAAAGGACTGAGGAATCCGACAATGGACTGAGGGAACCCGCAAAAGGTCTGAGGGAACCCGCAAAGGGACTGAGGGAACCCGACAATGGACTGAGGGAACCCGCAAAAGGACTGAGGGAACCGACAATGGTCTGAGGGAACTCGCAAAGGGACTGAGGGAACCCGACAATGGGCTGAGGGAACCCGCAAGTGGACTGAGGGAACCCGCAAGTGGACTGAGGGGACCGACAAATAGACTGAGAGAACCCTCAAATGGACTGAGGGAACCGACAATGGACTGAGGGACCCCGCAAAAGGACTGAGGGAACCGACAATGGACTGAGGGAACCGACAATGGACTGAGGGAACCCGCAAATGGACTGAGGGAACCCGCAAATGGACCAAGGGACCCCTTCAAATGGACCGCGGGACCCCTTCAAATGGACCGCGGGAAGCCTCAAATGGACCGCAGGAAGCCTCAAATGGACTGAGGGACCCGCAAAAGGACCGAGGGAAACCGCAAATGGACCGAGGGAACCCGCCTATGGACCGAGGGAACCCGCCAATGGACTGCGGGAACCCGCCAATGGACCGCGGGAACCGCCAATGGACCGAGAGAACCTGCAAATGGACCGAGGGAACCCGCAAATGGACCGAGGGAAGCGCCAACGGACCGAGGGACCCTGCCAACGGACCGCGGGACCCCGAAAACTGGACCACGAGACCCCGAAAACTGGACCGCGGGACCCCGCCAACGGACAGCGGGACCCCGCGATCGGACCGCGGGAACCGGCTAACTGACCGCGGGACCCGGCCAGCGGACCGCGGGACTCGGCCAATGGACCGCGGGACCCGCCAATGGACCACGGGACCCGGCCAATGGGCCGGGGGACAGTCAAATGGACTGCGGGACCCTCAAATCGACAGAGGAAACCCGCAAATGGACCGAGGGACCCCGCAAATGGACTGCGGGACCCTCAAATCGACAGAGGAAACCCGCAAATGGACCGAGGGACCCCGCAAATGGACCGAGGGACCCGACAATGGACCTAGGGACCCGACAATGGACCGAGGGACCCGGCCAATGGACCGAGGGACGCGCAAAGGGATCGAGGGAACCCGACACTGGACCGAGGGAACCGCAAATGAACGAGGGAACCCGCCAATGGACCGAGGGACCCGCCAATGGACCGAGGGAACCCGCCAATGGACCGAGGGAACCGCCAATGGACCGAGGGAACCGCCCAATGGACCGCGGGAACCGGCCAATGGACCGCGGGAACCCGCAAAAGGACCGAGGGAACCCGACAAGGGAAAGAGGGAACCCGCAAAAGGACTGAGGGAACCGACAATGGACTGAGGGAACCCGACAATGATCTGAGGGAACCCACAAATGGACTGAGGGAACCGACAATGGACTGAGGGAACCGACAATGGACTGAGGGAACCGACAATGGACTGAGGGAACCCGCAAAAGGACTGAGGGAACCGAGAATGGACTGAGGGAACCGACAATGAACTGAGGGAACCCGCAAAAATATTGTGGGAACCGACAATGGACTGAGGGAACCCGCAAAAGGACTAAGGGAACCGACAATAGACTGAGGGAACCGCCAAAAGGACCAAGGGAACCGCCAAAGGGACAGAGGGAACCCGACAAGGGACTGAGGGAACCCGACAGGGGACCGAGGGAACCCGACAGGGGACCGAGGGAACCCGCAAATAGACTGAGGGAACCCGCAAAAGGACTGAGGGAACCGAAAATGGACTGAGGGAACCCGACAATGATCTGAGGGAACCCGCAAAAGGACTGAGGGAACCGACAATGGACGGAGGGAACCCGCAAAAGGACGGAGGGAACCCGACAATGGACTGAGGGAAGCCGGAAATGGACTGAGGGAACCGACAATGGACTGAGGGAACCGGCAAATGGACTGAGGGAACCCGCAAATGGACCGAGGGAACCGACAATGGACTGAGGGGACCCGGAAATGGACTGAGGGAACCCGCAAATGGACCGAGGGAACCGACAATGGACTGAGAGACCCCGCCAACGGACCGCGGGACTCCGCCAAATGGACCGCGGGAACCGCCAAATGGACGGATGGACCCCGCAAATGGACGGAGGGACCCGCCAATGGACCGAGGGAACCCGCCAATGGACCGAGGGACCCGCCAATGGACCGAGGGACCCGCCAATGGACCGAGGGAACCCGCCAATGGACCGAGGGAACCCGCAAAAGGACTGACGAAACCCGCAAAAGGACTGAGGGAACCGACAATGGACTGAGGGAACCCGCAAAAGGACTGAGGGAACCGATTATGGTCTGAGGGAACCCGCAAAAGGACTGAGGGAACCGACACTGGTCTGAGGGAACCCGCAAAAGGACTGAGGGAACCCACAAATGGACTGAGGGAACCCACAAATGGACTGAGGGAACCCACAAATAGACAGAGGGAACCGACAATGGACAGAGGGAACCCGCAAAAGGACTGAGGGAACCCGCAAAAGGACTGTGGGAACCGACAATGGACTGAGGGAACCGATAATGGACTGAGGGAACCCGCAAAAGGACTGAGGGAACCCGCAAAAGGACTGAGGGAACCTGCAAAAGGACTGAGGAAACCTGCAAAAGGACTGTGGGAACCGACAATGGACTGAGGGAACCGACAATGAACTGAGGGAACCCGCAAAAGGATTGTGGGAAGCGACAATGGACTGAGGGAACCGAAAATGATCTGAGGGAACCCGCAACAGGACTGAGGGAACCGACAATGCACTGAGGGAAACGACAATGGTCTGAGGGAGCCCGCAAAAGGACTGAGGGAACCGATAATGGTCTGAGGGAACCGATAATGGTCTGAGGGAACCTGCAAAGGGACTGAGGGAACCGACAATGGTCTGAGAGAACGCGCAAAAGGAGAGAGGGAACCGACAAGGGACAGAAGGACCCCACAATGGACTGAGGGAACCCGCAAATGGACTGAGGGACCCGACAAATGGACTGAGGGAACCCGCAAATGGACTGAGGGAACCCGCAAATGGACTGAGGGACCCGACAATGGCCTGAGGGACCCCGCAAAAGGACTGAGGGACCCCGCAAAAGGACTGAGGGACCCCGCAAATGGACTGAGGGAAGCGACAATGGACTGAGGGAACACGCAAATGGACTGAGGGAACCGACAATGGACCGGGTGAACCCGCAAATGGACCGCGGGACCCGCCAACGGACCGCGGGACCCCGCCAACGAACCGCGGGACACCGTCAACTGACCGCGAGACCCGCCAAATGGACGGAGGGACCCCGCAAATGGACGGAGGGACCCCGCCAATGGACCGAGGGAAACGCCAATGGACCGAGGGAACCCTGAAATGGACCGAGGGAACCCTGAAATGGACCGAGGGAACCGACAATGGACCGAGGGAACCGACAATGGACCGAGGGAACCCGCAAAAGGACCGAGGGAACCCGCAAAAGGACTGAGGGAACCGACAATGGTCTGAGGGAAACCGCAAAAAGACTGAGAGAACCGACAATGGTCTGAGGGAACCCGCAAAAGGGTTGAGGGAACTCACGAATGGACTTAGGGAACCGACAATGGACTGAGGGAACCCGCAAAAGGACTGAGGGAATCGACAATGGACTGAGGGAACCCGCAAAAGGACTGAGGGAACCGACAATGGTCAGAGGGAACCCGCAAAAAGACTGAGAGAACCGACAATGGTCTGAGGGAACCCAGAATGGACTGAGGGAACCGCAAAAGGACTGAGGGAACCGCAAAAGGACTGAGGGACCCCGCAAATGGACTGAGGCACCCCGCAAAAGGATTGTGGGAACCGACAATGGACTGAGGGAACCGACAATGATCTGAGGGTACCCGCAACAGGACTGAGGGAACCGACAATGCACTGAGGGAACCGACAATGGTCTGAGGGAGCCCGCAAAAGGACTGAGGGAACCGATAATGGTCTGAGGGAACCCGCAAATGGACTGAGGGACCCCGCAAATGGACTGAGGGACCCGACAAATGGACTGAGGGAACCCGCAAATGGACTGAGGGAACCCGCAAATGGACTGAGGGACCCGACAATGGACTGAGGGACCCCGCAAAATAACTGAGGGACCCCGAAAATGGACTGAGGGAAGCGACAATGGACTGAGGGAACCCGCAAATGGACCGAGGGAACTGACAATGGACCGGGTGAACCCGCAAATGGACCGCGGGACCCCGCCAACGATCCGCGGGACACCGTCAACTGACCGCGAGACCCGCCAAATGGACCGCGGGACCCGCAAATGGACGGAGGGACCCCGCAAATGGACGTAGGGACCCCGCAAATGGACCGAGGGACCCGCCAATGGACCGAGGGAACCCTCAAATGGACCGAGGGAACCCTCAAATGGACCGAGGGAACCCACAAAAGGACCGAGGGAACCCGCAAAAGGACCGAGGGAACCCGCAAAAAGACTGAGGGAACCGACAATGGTCTGAGGGAACCCGCAAAAAGACTGAGAGAAACGACAGTGGTCTGAGGGAACCCGCAAAAGGGCTGAGGGAACTCACAAATGGACTGAGGGAACCGACAATGGACTGAGGGAACCCGCAAAAGGACTGAGGGAACCGACAACGGTCTGAGGGAACCCGCAAAAAGACTGAGAGAACCGACAATGGTCTGAGGGAACCCAGAATGGACTGAGGGACCCGCAAAAGGACTGAGGGACCCGGAAAAGGACTGAGGGACCCGCAAAAGGACTGAGGGACCCCGCAAATGGACTGAGGGACCCGCAAATGGACTGAGGAACCCTTCAAATGGACCGCGGGAACCCTTCAAATGGACCGCGGGAACCCTTCAAATGGACCGCGGGACCCTCAAATGGACCGCGGAAAGCCTCAAATGGACCGCGGGAACCGACAATGAACTGAGGGAACCGACAATGAACTGAGAAAACCCGCAAATGGACCGAGGGAACCGACAATGAACTGAGGGAACCCGCAAATGGACCGAGGGAAGCGCCAACGGACCGCGGGACCTCGGAAATGGACCGCGGGACCCGCCAAATGGACCGCGGGACCCGGCCAATGGACCGCGGGACGCTCAAATGGACCGCGGAACGCTCAAATGGACCGCGGGACGCTCAAATGGACCGCGGGACCCCGCCAACTGGAACGCGGGACCCCGCAAATGGACCGCGGGACCCCGCAAATGGACCGCGGGATCCTCCAATGGACCGCGGGACCCTCCAATGGACCGCGGGACGCCGCAAATGGACCGAGGGACCCGCAAATGGACCGAGGGACCCGCAAATGGACCGAGGGACCCCCCAAATGGACAGCGGGACCCGGCCAGCGGATCGCGGGACCCCGCCAGCGGACCGCGGGACCCCGCCAGCGGACCGCGGGACCCCGCCAACGGCCCGAGGGACCCCGCCAATGGCCCGAGGGACCCCGCCAATGGACCGCGGGAACCGCGAAATGGAACGCGGGACCCGGCCAATGGACCGCGGGACCCTCAAATGGACCGCAAGACTCTCAAATGGACCGAGGAACCCTCAAATGTAGCGAGGGACCCCGCAAATGGACCGAGGGAACCGACAATGGACCGAAGGAACCGGCCAATGGACCGAGGGACCCGCAAATGGACCGAGGGACCCCGCAAATGGACCGAGGGAACCGCAAATGGACCGAGGGAACCCGACAATAGACCGAGGGAACCGCAAATGGACCGAGGGAACCCGCAAATGGACCGAGGGACCCGAAAATTGACCGAGGGAACCGCAAATGGACCGAGGGAACTCGCAAATGGACCGAGGGAACCCGACAATGGACCGAGGGAACCGCAAATGGAACGAGGGAACTCGCAAATGGACCGAGGGAACGCGACACTGGACCGAGGGAACCCGACACTGGACCGAGGGAACCCGACACTGGACCGAGGAAACCCGCAAATGGACCGAGGGACCCGAAAATTGACTGAGGGAACCGCAAATGGACCGAGGGAACCCGCCAAAGGATCGAGGGAACCGACAATGGACCGAGGGAACCCGCCAATGGACCGAGGGACCCGAAAATGGACCGAGGGAACCTGCAAATGGACCGAGGGAACCCGCAAATGGACCGAGGGAACTCGCAAATGGACCGAGGGAACTCGCAAATGGACCGAGGGACCCGCAAATGGACCGAGGGACCCTCAAATATACCGAGGGACCCCGCAAATGGACCGAGGGAACCGACAATGGACCGAAGGAACCGGCCAATGGACCGACGGACCCGCAAATGGACCGAGGGACCCGCAAATGGACCGAGGGACCCGGACAATGGACCGAGGGAACCCGGAAATGGACCGAGGGAACCCGCAAATGGACCGAGGGAACTGCAAATGGACCGAGGGAACCCGCAAATGGACCGAGGGAACCGCAAATGGACCGAGGGAACCCGCAAATGGACCGAGGGACCCGAAAAGTTACCGAGGGACCCGCAAATGGACCGAGGGAACCGCAAATGGACCGAGGGAACCGCAAATGGACCGAGGGAACTCGCAAATGGACCGAGGGAACCCGACACTGGACCGAGGGAACCGACAATGGACCGAGGGAACCCGGCCAATGGACCGCGGGACCCGGCCAATGGACTGCGGGAACCGTCAATGGACCGTGGGAACCGACAAGGGTCAGAGGGAACCCGCAAGAGGACTGAGGGAACCGACAATGGTCTGAGGGAACCGACAATGGTCTGAGGGAAATGGCAAAAGAACTGAGGGAACCGGCAAAAGAACTGAGGGAACCGACAATGGTCTGAGGGATCCGAATATGGTCTGAGGGACCCGACATTGGACTGAAGGACCCGCCAATGGACTGAGGGACCCGCCAATGGACTGAGGGACCCCGCCAATGGACTGAGGGACCCGCCAATGGACTGAGGGAACCCGCCAATGGACCGAGGGACCCGCCAAAAGGACCGAGGGACCCGCCAGAAGGACCGAGGGACCCGCAAAAGGACCGAGGGACCCCGCAAAAGGACCGAGGGACCCGCAAATGGAACGAGGGACCCGCAAATGGACCGAGGAACCCGCAAATGGACCGCGGAACCCTCAAATGGACCGCGGGAACCCTCAAATGGTCCGAGGGAACCGACAATGAACTGAGGGAACCTGCAAATGGACCGAGGGAACCGACAATGAACTGAGGGAACCCACAACTGGACCGCGGGACCCTGCCAACTGGACAGCGGGACCCCGCCAACTGGACCGCGGGACCCCGCAAAAGGACAGCGGGACCCGCAAATGGACCGAGGGACCCCGCAAATGGACCGCGCGAACCGCCAAATGGACACCGGGAACCGGCCAATGGACCGCGGGACCCTCAAATGGACCGCGGGACCCTCAAATGGACCGCGGGACCCTGCAAATGGACCGCGGGAACTCGCAAATGGACCGCGGGACCCCGCAAATGGACCGCGGGACCCGCAAATGGACCGCGGGAACCGCCAAATGGACACCGGGACCCGGCCAATGGACCGCGGGACCCTCAAATGGACCGCGGGACCCTCAAATGGACCGCGGGAACCCGCAAATGGACCGAGGGAACCGACAATGGACCGAGGGAACCCGCAAATTGACCGAGGGAACCGACAATGGACCGAGGGAACCCGCAAATGGACCGATGGAGCCCGACAATGGACCGAGGAAGCCCGAGAATGGACTGAGGGAACCGACAATGGACCACGGGACCCCTTCAAATGGACCGCGGGACCCCTTCAAATGGACCGCGGGAAGCCTCAAATGGACTGCGGGACCCCGCCAACGGACCGAGGGACCCCGCCAACTGGACCGTGGGACCCCGAAAACTGGACCGCGGGACCCCGCGAACGGACCGCGGGAACCGGCTAACTGACCGCGAGAACCGGCTAACTGACCGCGGGACCCCGCCAGCGGACAGCGGGACCCCGCCAGCGGACCGCGGGACCCCGCCAGCGGACCGCGGGGCCCCGCCAATGGACCGCGGGACCCACCAATGGACCACGGGACCCGGCCAATGGGTCGGGGGACACTCAAATGGACCGCGGGACCCTCAAACGACAGAGGAAATTCGCAAATGGACCGAGGGACCATCAAATGGACCGAGGGACCCTCAAATGGACCGAGGGACCCCGCAAATGGACCGAGGGACCCGACAATGGACCGAGGGACCCGACCAATGGACCGAGGGACCCGCAAATGGACCGAGGGACCCCGCAAAGGGACCGAGGGAACCCGACACTGGACCGAGGGAACCCGACACTGGACCGAGGGAACCGCAAATGAACAAGGGAACCCGCCAATGGACCGAGGGAACCGCCAATGGACCGAGGGAACCGCCAATGGACCGAGGGAACCGCCAATGGACCGAGGGAACCCGCCAATGGACCGAGGGAACCGCCAATGGACAGAGGGAACCCGCCAATGGACCGAGGGAACCGCCAATGGACCGAGGGAACCGGGCAATGGACAGCGGGAACCCGCAAAAGGACCGAGGGAACCCAACAAGGGAAAGAGGGAACCCGCAAAAGGACTGAGGGAACCGACAGTGGCCCGAGGGAACCCGCCAATGATCTGAGGGAACCCACAAATGGACTGAGGGAACCGACAATGGACTGAGGGAACCCGCAAAAGGACTGTGGGAACCGACAATGGACTGAGGGAACCCGCAAAAGGACTGAGGGAACCGAGAATTGACTGAAGGAACCGACAATGAACTGAGGGAACCCGCAAAAGGATTGTGGGTACCGACAATGGACTGAGGGAACCGACAATGAACTGAGGGAACCGCCAAAAGGACCAAGGGAACCGCCAAAGGGACCGAGGGAACCCGACAAGGGACCGAGGGAACCCGACAGGGGACTGAGGGAACATGCAAATGGACTGAGGGAACCCGAAAATAGACTGAGGGAACCGAAAATGGATTGAGGGAACCGAAAATGGACTGAGGGAACCCGCAAAAGGACGGAGGGAACCCGCAAAAGGACGGAGGGAACCCGCAAAAGGACGGAGGGAAGCCGGAAATGGACTGAGGGAACCGACAATGGAATGAGGGGAACCGGCAAATGGACTGAGGGGACCCGGAAATGGACTGAGGGAACCCGCAAATGGACTGAGGGAACCGACAATGGACTGAGAGACCCCGCCAAATGGACCGCGGGAACCGCCAAATGGACCGCGGGAACCGCCAAATGGACGGAGGGACCCCGCAAATGGACGGAGGGACCCGCAAATGGACGGAGGGACCCGCAAATGGATGGAGGGACCACGCCAATGGACCGAGGGAACCGCCAATGGACCGAGGGAACCGCCAATGGACCGAGGGAACCCGCCAATGGACTGAGGGAACCCGCCAATGGACCGAGGGAACCCGCAAAAGGACTGACGAAACCCGCAAAAGGACTGAGGGAACCCGACAATGGACTGAGGGAACCCGCAAAAGGACTGAGGGAACCGACAATGGAGTGAGGGAACCCGCAAAAGGACTGAGGGAACCGACACTGGTCTGAGGGAACCCGCAAAAGGACTGAGGGAACCCACAAATGGACTGAGGGAACCCACAAATGGACAGAGGGAACCGACAATGGACAGAGGGAACCCGCAAAAGGACTGAGGGAACCCGCAAAAGGACTGTGGGAACCGACAATGGACTGAGGGAACCGATAATGGACTGAGGGAAGCCGCAAAAGGTCTGAGGGAACCGACAATGGACTGAGGGAACCGACAATGGACTGAGGGAACCTGCAAAAGGACTGTGGGAACCGACAATGGACTGAGGGAACCGACAATGAACTGAGGGAACCCGCAAAAGTATTGTGGGAACCGACAATGGACTGAGGGAACCGACAATGGACTGAGGGAACCGACAATGATCTGAGGGAACCCGCAACAGGACTGAGGGAACCTACAATGCACTGAGGGAAACGACAATGGTCTGAGGGAGCCCGCAAAAGGACTGAGGGAACCGATAATGGTCTGAGGGAACCGATAATGGTCTGAGGGAACCCGCAAAGGGACTGAGGGAACCGACAATGGTCTGAGAGAACGCGCAAAAGGAGAGAGGGAACCGAGAAGGGACAGAAGGACCCCACAATGGACTGAGGGAACCCGCAAATGGACTGAGGGAACCCGACAAATGGACTGAGGGACCCGACAAATGGACTGAGGGACCCCGCAAAAGGACTGAGGGACCCCGCAAAAGGACTGAGGGAAGCGACAACGGACTGAGGGAACCCGCAAATGGACTGAGGGAACCGAGAATGGACCGGGTGAACCCGCAAATGGACCGCGGGACCCGACAACGGACCGCGGGACACCGTCAACTGACCGCGAGACCCGCCAAATGGACGGAGGGACCCCGCCAATGGACGGAGGGACCCCGCCAATGGACCGAGGGAACTTTCAAATGGACCGAGGGAACCCTCAAATGGACCGAGGGATCCCGCAAAAGGACCGAGGGAACCCGCAAAAGGACTGAGGGAACCCGCAAAAAGACTGAGGGAACTCACAAATGGACTGAGGGAACCGACAATGGACTGAGGGAACCCGCAAAAGGACTGAGGGAACCGACAATGGTCTGAGGGAACCCGCAAAAAGACTAAGAGAACCGACAATGGTCTGAGGGAACCCAGAATGGACTGAGGGAACCGCAAAAGGACTGAGGGAACCGCAAAAGGACTGAGGGACCCCGCAAATGGACTGAGGGAACCCGCAAAAGGATTGTGGGAACCGACAATGGACTGAGGGAACCGACAATGATCTGAGGGTACCCGCAACAGGACTGAGGGAACCGACAGTGCACTGAGGGAACCGACAATGGTCTGAGGGAGCCCGCAAAAGGACTGAGGGAACCGATAATGGTCTGAGGGAACCGATAATGGTCTGAGGGAACCCGCAAAGGGACTGAGGGAACCGACAATGGTCTGAGAGAACGCGCAAAAGGAGAGAGGGAACCGACAAGGGACAGAAGGACCCCACAATGGACTGAGGGAACCCGCAAATGGACTGAGGGAACCCGCAAATGGACTGAGGGACCCGACAATGGACTGAGGGACCCCGCAAAAAGACTGAGGGACCCCGCAAAAGGACTGAGGGACCCCGCAAATGGAGTGAGGGAAGCGACAATGGACTGAGGGAACCCGCAAATGGACCGAGGGAACTGACAATGGACCGGGTGAACCCGCAAATGGACCGCGGGACCCGACAACGGACCGCGGGACCCCGCCAACGATCCGCGGGACACCGTCAACTGACCGCGAGACCCGCCAAATGGACCGCGGGATCCGCAAATGGACGGAGGGACCCCGCAAATGGACGTAGGGACCCCGCAAATGGACGTAGGGACCCCGCCAATGGACCGAGGGAACACTCAAATGGACCGAGGGAACCCTCAAATGAACCGAGGGAACCGAAAATGGACCGAGGGAACCCTCAAATGGACCGAGGGAACCGACAATGGACCGAGGGAACCCGCAAAAGGACCGAGGGAACCCGCAAAAAGACTGAGGGAACCGACAATGGTCTGAGGGAACCCGCAAAAAGACTGAGAGAACCGACAGTGGTCTGAGGGAACCCGCAAAAAGACTGAGGGAACTCACAAATGGACTGAGGGAACCGACAATGGACTGAGGGAACCCGCAAAAGGACTGAGGGACCCGCAAAAGGACTGAGGGACCCGCAAAAGGACTGAGGGACCCCGCAAATGGACTGAGGGACGCGCAAATGGACCGAGGGAACCCTTCAAATGGACCGCGGGAACCCTTCAAATGGACCGCGGGACCATCAAATGGACCGCGGGAAGCCTCAAATGGACCCCGGGACCCTCAAATGGACCGCGGGAAACATCAAATGGACCGCGGGACCCTCAAATGGACCGCGGAAAGCCTCAAATAGACCGCGGGAACCGACAATGAACTGAGGGAACCGACAATGGACCGAGGGAACCGACAATGAACTGAGGGAACCCGCAAATGGACCGAGGGAAGCGCCAACTGGACCGCGGGACCCCGCCAACTGGACCGCGGGACCCCGGAAATGGACCGCGGGAACCGCCAAATGGACCGCGGGACCCGGCCAATGGACCGCGAGACCCGGCCAATGGACCGCGGGACGCTCAAATGGACCGCGGGACGCTCAAATGGACCGCGGGACCCCGCCAACTGGACCGCGGGACCCCGCCAATGGACCGCGGGACCCTCCAATGGACCGCGGGACCCTCCAATGGACCGCGGGACCCTCCAATGGACCGCGGGACCCCGCCAGCGGACCGCGGGACCCCGCCAGCGGACCGCGGGACCCCGCCAACTGGACCGCGGGACCCCGCCAACGGCCCGAGGGACCCCGCCAATGGCCCGAGGGACCTCGCCAATGGACCGCGGGAACCGCGAAATGGACCGCGGGACCCGGCCAATGGACCGCGGGACCCGGCCAATGGACCGCAAGACCCTCAAATGGATCGAGGGACCCTCAAATGTACCGAGGGACCCCGCAAATGGACCGAGGGAACCGACAATGGACCGAAGGAACCGGCCAATGGACCGAGGGACCCACAAATGGACCGAGGGACCCCGCAAATGGACCGAGGGAACCGCAAATGGACCGAGGGAACCCGACAATGGACCGAGGGAACCGCAAATGGACCGAGGGAACCCGCAAATGGACCGAGGGACCCGAAAATTGACCGAGGGACCCGCAAATGGACCGAGGGAACTCGCAAATGGACCGAGGGAACCCGGAAATGGACAGAGGGAACCCGCCAATGGACCGAGGGAACCGCCAATGGACCGAGGGAACCGGGCAATGGACAGCGGGAACCCGCAAAAGGACCGAGGGAACCCAACAAGGGAAAGAGGGAACCCGCAAAAGGACTGAGGGAACCGACAGTGGACTGAGGGAACCCGACAATGATCTGAGGGAACCCACAAATGGACTGAGGGAACCGACAATGGACTGAGGGAACCCGCAAAAGGACTGTGGGAACCGACAATGGACTGAGGGAACCCGCAAAAGGACTGAGGGAACCGAGAATTGACTGAAGGAACCGACAATGAACTGAGGGAACCCGCAAAAGGATTGTGGGTACCGACAATGGACTGAGGGAACCGACAATGAACTGAGGGAACCGCCAAAAGGACCAAGGGAACCGCCAAAGGGACCGAGGGAACCCGACAAGGGACCGAGGGAACCCGACAGGGGACTGAGGGAACATGTAAATGGACTGAGGGAACCCGAAAATAGACTGAGGGAACCGAAAATGGATTGAGGGAACCGAAAATGGACTGAGGGAACCCGCAAAAGGACGGAGGGAACCCGCAAAAGGACGGAGGGAACCCGCAAAAGGACGGAGGGAAGCCGGAAATGGACTGAGGGAACCGACAATGGAATGAGGGGAACCGGCAAATGGACTGAGGGGACCCGGAAATGGACTGAGGGAACCCGCAAATGGACTGAGGGAACCGACAATGGACTGAGAGACCCCGCCAAATGGACCGCGGGAACCGCCAAATGGACCGCGGGAACCGCCAAATGGACGGAGGGACCCCGCAAATGGACGGAGGGACCCGCAAATGGACGGAGGGACCCGCAAATGGATGGAGGGACCACGCCAATGGACCGAGGGAACCGCCAATGGACCGAGGGAACCGCCAATGGACCGAGGGAACCCGCCAATGGACTGAGGGAACCCGCCAATGGACCGAGGGAACCCGCAAAAGGACTGACGAAACCCGCAAAAGGACTGAGGGAACCCGACAATGGACTGAGGGAACCCGCAAAAGGACTGAGGGAACCGACAATGGAGTGAGGGAACCCGCAAAAGGACTGAGGGAACCGACACTGGTCTGAGGGAACCCGCAAAAGGACTGAGGGAACCCACAAATGGACTGAGGGAACCCACAAATGGACAGAGGGAACCGACAATGGACAGAGGGAACCCGCAAAAGGACTGAGGGAACCCGCAAAAGGACTGTGGGAACCGACAATGGACTGAGGGAACCGATAATGGACTGAGGGAAGCCGCAAAAGGTCTGAGGGAACCGACAATGGACTGAGGGAACCGACAATGGACTGAGGGAACCTGCAAAAGGACTGTGGGAACCGACAATGGACTGAGGGAACCGACAATGAACTGAGGGAACCCGCAAAAGTATTGTGGGAACCGACAATGGACTGAGGGAACCGACAATGGACTGAGGGAACCGACAATGATCTGAGGGAACCCGCAACAGGACTGAGGGAACCTACAATGCACTGAGGGAAACGACAATGGTCTGAGGGAGCCCGCAAAAGGACTGAGGGAACCGATAATGGTCTGAGGGAACCGATAATGGTCTGAGGGAACCCGCAAAGGGACTGAGGGAACCGACAATGGTCTGAGAGAACGCGCAAAAGGAGAGAGGGAACCGACAAGGGACAGAAGGACCCCACAATGGACTGAGGGAACCCGCAAATGGACTGAGGGAACCCGACAAATGGACTGAGGGACCCGACAAATGGACTGAGGGACCCCGCAAAAGGACTGAGGGACCCCGCAAAAGGACTGAGGGAAGCGACAACGGACTGAGGGAACCCGCAAATGGACTGAGGGAACCGAGAATGGACCGGGTGAACCCGCAAATGGACCGCGGGACCCGACAACGGACCGCGGGACACCGTCAACTGACCGCGAGACCCGCCAAATGGACGGAGGGACCCCGCCAATGGACGGAGGGACCCCACCAATGGACCGAGGGAACTTTCAAATGGACCGAGGGAACCCTCAAATGGACCGAGGGATCCCGCAAAAGGACCGAGGGAACCCGCAAAAGGACTGAGGGAACCCGCAAAAAGACTGAGGGAACTCACAAATGGACTGAGGGAACCGACAATGGACTGAGGGAACCCGCAAAAGGACTGAGGGAACCGACAATGGTCTGAGGGAACCCGCAAAAAGACTAAGAGAACCGACAATGGTCTGAGGGAACCCAGAATGGACTGAGGGAACCGCAAAAGGACTGAGGGAACCGCAAAAGGACTGAGGGAACCGCAAAAGGACTGAGGGACCCCGCAAATGGACTGAGGGAACCGACAATGAACTGAGGGAACCCGCAAAAGGATTGTGGGAACCGACAATGGACTGAGGGAACCGACAATGATCTGAGGGTACCCGCAACAGGACTGAGGGAACCGACAGTGCACTGAGGGAACCGACAATGGTCTGAGGGAGCCCGCAAAAGGACTGAGGGAACCGATAATGGTCTGAGGGAACCGATAATGGTCTGAGGGAACCCGCAAAGGGACTGAGGGAACCGACAATGGTCTGAGAGAACGCGCAAAAGGAGAGAGGGAACCGACAAGGGACAGAAGGACCCCACAATGGACTGAGGGAACCCGCAAATGGACTGAGGGAACCCGCAAATGGACTGAGGGACCCGACAATGGACTGAGGGACCCCGCAAAAAGACTGAGGGACCCCGCAAAAGGACTGAGGGACCCCGCAAATGGAGTGAGGGAAGCGACAATGGACTGAGGGAACCCGCAAATGGACCGAGGGAACTGACAATGGACCGGGTGAACCCGCAAATGGACCGCGGGACCCGACAACGGACCGCGGTACCCCGCCAACGATCCGCGGGACACCGTCAACTGACCGCGAGACCCGCCAAATGGACCGCGGGATCCGCAAATGGACGGAGGGACCCCGCAAATGGACGTAGGGACCCCGCAAATGGACGGAGGGACCCCGCCAATGGACCGAGGGAACACTCAAATGGACCGAGGGAACCCTCAAATGAACCGAGGGAACCGAAAATGGACCGAGGGAACCCTCAAATGGACCGAGGGAACCGACAATGGACCGAGGGAACCCGCAAAAGGACCGAGGGAACCCGCAAAAAGACTGAGGGAACCGACAATGGTCTGAGGGAACCCGCAAAAAGACTGAGAGAACCGACAGTGGTCTGAGGGAACCCGCAAAAAGACTGAGGGAACTCACAAATGGACTGAGGGAACCGACAATGGACTGAGGGAACCCGCAAAAGGACTGAGGGACCCGCAAAAGGACTGAGGGACCCGCAAAAGGACTGAGGGACCCCGCAAATGGACTGAGGGACGCGCAAATGGACCGAGGGAACCCTTCAAATGGACCGCGGGAACCCTTCAAATGGACCGCGGGACCATCAAATGGACCGCGGAAAGCCTCAAATGGACCCCGGGACCCTCAAATGGACCGCGGGAAACATCAAATGGACCGCGGGACCCTCAAATGGACCGCGGAAAGCCTCAAATAGACCGCGGGAACCGACAATGAACTGAGGGAACCGACAATGGACCGAGGGAACCGACAATGAACTGAGGGAACCCGCAAATGGACCGAGGGAAGCGCCAACTGGACCGCGGGACCCGGCCAATGGACCGCGAGACCCGGCCAATGGACCGCGGGACGCTCAAATGGACCGCGGGACGCTCAAATGGACCGCGGGACCCCGCCAACTGGACCGCGGGACCCCGCCAATGGACCGCGGGACCCTCCAATGGACCGCGGGACCCTCCAATGGACCGCGGGACCCTCCAATGGACCGCGGGACCCCGCCAGCGGACCGCGGGACCCCGCCAGCGGACCGCGGGACCCCGCCAACTGGACCGCGGGACCCCGCCAACGGCCCGAGGGACCCCGCCAATGGCCCGAGGGACCTCGCCAATGGACCGCGGGAACCGCGAAATGGACCGCGGGACCCGGCCAATGGACCGCGGGACCCGGCCAATGGACCGCAAGACCCTCAAATGGATCGAGGGACCCTCAAATGTACCGAGGGACCCCGCAAATGGACCGAGGGAACCGACAATGGACCGAAGGAACCGGCCAATGGACCGAGGGACCCACAAATGGACCGAGGGACCCCGCAAATGGACCGAGGGAACCGCAAATGGACCGAGGGAACCCGACAATGGACCGAGGGAACCGCAAATGGACCGAGGGAACCCGCAAATGGACCGAGGGACCCGAAAATTGACCGAGGGACCCGCAAATGGACCGAGGGAACTCGCAAATGGACCGAGGGAACCCGGAAATGGACAGAGGGAACCGCAAATGGAACGAGGGAACTCGCAAATGGACCGAGGGAACTCGCAAATGGACAGAGGGACCCGCAAATGGACCGAGGGACCCTCAAATATACCGAGGGACCCCGCAAATGGACCGAGGGAACCGACAATGGACCGAAGGAACCGGCCAATGGACCGAGGGACCCGCAAATGGACTGAGGGACCCGCAAATGGACCGAGGGACCCGGATAATGGACCGAGGGACCCGCAAATGGACCGAGGGAACCCGCAAATGGACCGAGGGACCCAAAAAGTTACCGAGGGAACCCGCAAATGGACCGAGGGAACCCGCAAATGGACCGAGGGAACCGCAAATGGACCGAGGGAACTCGCAAATGGACCGAGGGAACCCGACACTGGACCGAGGGAACCCGCAAATGGACCGAGGGAACTCGCAAATGGACCGAGGGAACCCGACACTGGACCGAGGGAACCCGCAAATGGACCGAGGGAACCGCAAATGGACCGAGGGAACTCGCAAATGGACCGAGGGAACCCGACACTGGACCGAGGGAACCGGACAATGGACCGAGGGAACCCGCAAAAGTACTGAGTGTACGCGCAAAAGGACTGAGGGAACCCCCAAAAGGACTGAGGGAACCCACAAATGGACTGATGGAACCGGCAATGGACTGAGGGAACCCGCAAAAGGACTGTGGGAACCGACAAAGGACTGAGGGAACCGACAATGGACTGAGGGAATCCTCAAAAGGACTGAGGGAACCGACAATGCACTGAGGGATCCGACAATGGTCTGAGGGAACCCGCAAAAGGACTGAGGGAACCGATAATGGTCTGAGGGAACCCGCAAAAGTACTGAGGAATCCGACAATGGACTGAGGGAACCCGCAAAAGGTCTGAGGGAACCCGCAAAGGGACTGAGGGAACCCGACAATGGACTGAGGGAACCCGCAAAAGGACTGAGGGAACCCGCAAAAGGACTGAGGGAACCGACAATGGTCTGAGGGAACTCGCAAAGGGACTGAGGGAACCCGACAATGGGCTGAGGGAACCCGCAAGTGGACTGAGGGAACCCGCAAATGGACTGAGGGGAACGACAAATAGACTGAGAGAACCCTCAAATGGACTGAGGGAACCGACAATGGACTGAGGGACCCCGCAAAAGGACTGAGGGAACCGACAATGGACTGAGGGAACCGACAATGGACTGAGGGAACCCGCAAATGGACTGAGGGAACCCGCAAATGGACCAAGGGACCCCTTCAAATGGACCGCGGGACCCCTTCAAATGGACCGCGGGAAGCCGCAAATGGACTGCGGGAAGCCTCAAATGGACTGCAGGAAGCCTCAAATGGACTGAGGGACCCGCAAAAGGACCGAGGGAAACCGACAATGGACCGAGGGAACCGACAATGGACCGAGGGAACCCGCCTATGGACCGAGGGAACCCGCCAATGGACTGCGAGAACCCGCCAATGGACTGCGGGAACCCGCCAATGGACAGCGGGAACCCGCCAATGGACCGAGGGAACCCGCCAATGGACTGCGGGAACCGCCAATGGACCGAGGGAACCCGCCAATGGACCAAGAGAACCCGCCAATGGACCGAGAGACCCCGAAAACTGGACCGCGGGACCCCGGCAACGGACAGCGGGACCCCGGCAACGGACAGCGGGAACCGGCCAACGGACCGCGGGACCCCGCAAACGGACCGCGGAACCCCGCTAGTGGACCGCGGGACCCCGCCAACCGGACCTCGGGACCCCGCAACTGGACCGCGGGACCCGCAAATGGACCGCGGGACCCCGCAAATGGACCGAGGGACCCCGCAAATGGACCGCGGAAACCGCAAATGCACCGAGGGACCCGGCCGATGGACCGCGGGAACCGGCCAATATACCGCGAGACCCGCCAATGGACCGCGGGACCCGGCCAATGGACCGTGGGAACCTCAAATGGACCGCGGGACCCTCAAATAGGCGGAGGAACCCTCAAATGGACAGAAGGACCCTCAAATGGACCGAGGGACCCCGAAAATGGACCGAGGGAACCCGCAAATGGACCGAGGGAAACGACAATGGACCAAGGGAACCCGCAAATGGACCGAGGGAACCGACAATGGACCAAGGGAACCCGCAAATGGACCGAGGGAACCGACAATGAACTGAGGGACCCCGCCAATGGACCGCGGGACCCCGCAAATGGACCGAGGGACCCCGCAAATGGACCGCGGGAACCGCCAAATGGACCGTGGGACTCCACCAACGGACCGCGGGAATCCGCTAACGGACCGCGGGACCCCACTAACGGACCGCGGGACCCGCCAAATGGACCGCGGGACCCGCCAAATGGACCGAGGGACCCGCAAATGGACCGAAGGACCCCGCAAATGGACCGAGGGACCCCACAAATGCATGGAGGGACCCAGCAAATGGACGGAGGGAACCGAAAATGGACCGAGGGAACACGCCAATAGACCGAGGGACCGCCAATGGACCGAGGGAACCCGCCAATGGACCGAGGGAATCCGCCAATGGACCGAGGGTACCGCCAATGGACCGAGGGTGCCGCCAATGGACCGAGGGAACCGCCAATGGACCGAAAGAACCCACCAATGGACCGAGGGAACCCGACAATGGACCGAGGGAACCCGCAAAAGGACTGAGGGAACCGACAATGGACTGAGGGAACCCGCAAAAGGACTGAGGGAACCCGCAAAAGGACTGAGGGTACCCGCAGAAGGACTGAGGGAACCCACAAATGGACTGAGGGAACCGACAATGGACTGAGGGAACCCGCGAAAGGACTGTGGGAACCGACAATGGTCTGAGGGAACCCGCAAAAAGACTGAGAGAACCGACAATGGTCTGAGGGAACCCGCAAAAGGACTGAGGGAACTCACAAATGGACTGAGGGAACCGACAATGGACTGAGGGAACCCGCAAAAGGACTGAGAGAACCGACAATGGTCTGAGGGAACCGCAAAAGGACTGAGGGAACCGCAAAAGGACTGAGGGAACCGCAAAAGGACTGAGGGACCCCGCAAATGGACTGAGGGAACCCGCAAAAGGATTGTGGGAACCGACAATGGACTGAGGGAACTGACAATGATCTGAGGGTACCCGCAACAGGACTCAGGGAACCGACAATGCACTGAGGGAACCGACAGTGGTCTGAGGGAGCCCGCAAAAGGACTGAGGGAACCGATAATGGTCTGAGGGAACCGATAATGGTCTGAGGGAACCCGCAAAGGGACTGAGGGAACCGACAATGGTCTGAGAGAACGCGCAAAAGGAGAGAGGGAACCGACAAGGGACAGAAGGACCCCACAATGGACTGAGGGAACCCGCAAATGGACTGAGGGACCCGACAAATGGACTGAGGGACCCGACAAATAGACTGAGGGACCCGCAAATGGACTGAGGGAACCTGCAAATGGACTGAGGGACCCGACAATGGACTGAGGGACCCCGCAAAAGGACTGAGGGACCCCGCAAATGGACTGAGGGAAGCGACAATGGACTGAGGGAACCCGCAAATGGACCGAGGGAACTGACAATGGACCGGGTGAACCCGCAAATGGACCGCGGGACCCGACAACGGACAGCGGGACCCCGCCAACGATCCGCGGGACACCGTCAACTGACCGCGAGACCCGCCAAATGGACCGCGGGACCCCGCAAATGGACGGAGGGACCCCGCAAATGGACGGAGGGACCCCGCCAATGGACCGAGGGAAACGCCAATGGACCGAGGGAACTCTCAACTGGACCGAGGGAACCGACAATGGACCGAGGGAACCGACAATGGACCGAGGGAACCCGCAAAAGGACCGAGGGAACCCGCAAAAGGACCGAGGGAACCCGCAAAAAGACTGAGGGAACCGACAATGGTCTGAGGGAACCCGCAAAAAGAGTGAGAGAACCGACAGTGGTCTGAGGGAACCCGCAAAAGGGCTGAGGGAACTCACAAATGGACTGAGGGAACCCGCAAAAGGGCTGAGGGAACTCACAAATGGACTGAGGGAACCGACAATGGACTGAGGGAACCCGCAAAAGGACTGAGGGAACCGACAATGGTCTGAGGGAACCCGCAAAAAGACTGAGAGAACCGACAATGGTCTGAGGGAACCCAGAATGGACTGAGGGATCCGCAAAAGGACTGAGGGACCCGCAAAAGGACTGAGGGACCCGCAAAAAGACTGAGGGACCCCGCAAATGGACTGAGGGACCCGCAAATGGACTGAGGAACCCTTCAAATGGATCGAGGGAACCCTTCAAATGGACGGAGGGAACCCTTCAAATGGACCGCGGGAACCCTTCAAATGGACCGCGGGACCCTCAAATGGACCACGGGAAGCCTCAAATGGACCCCGGGACCCTCAAATGGACCGCGGTAACCCTCAAATGGACCGCGGAAAGCCTCAAATGGACCGCGGGAACCGACAATGAACTGAGGGAACCGACAATGAACTGAGGGAACCCTCAAATGGACCGAGGGAACCGACAATGAACTGAGGGAACCCG
The DNA here is from genome assembly GCA_033558185.1 of Dromococcyx pavoninus. NCBI lineage: Eukaryota > Metazoa > Chordata > Aves > Cuculiformes > Neomorphidae > Dromococcyx > Dromococcyx pavoninus. Next base: position 157,885 of record JAUMJL010000725.1, read on the forward strand.
CAAATGGACCGAGGGAAGCGCCAACGGACCGCGGGACCACGCCAACTGGACCGCGGGACCCCGGAAATGGACCGCGGGACCCGCCAAATGGACCGCGGGAACCGCCAAATGGACCGCGGGAACCGCCAAATGGACCGCGGGAAACGGCCAATGGACCGCGAGACCCGGCCAATGGACCGCGGGACGCTCAAATGGACCGCGGGATGCTCAAATGGACCGCGAAACCCCGCCAATGGACCGCGGGACCCCGCCAATGGACCGCGGGACCCCGCCAAATGGACCGCGGGAACCGCCAAAGGACCGCGGGACCCGGCCAATGGACCGCGGGACCCTCCAATGGACCGCGGGACCCTCCAAGGGACCGAGGGACGCCGCAAATGGACTGAGGGACGCCGCAAATGGACAGAGGGAGCCCGCAAATGGACCCGGGAACAGGCCAACGGACCGCGGGACCCCGCCAGCGGACCGCGGGACCCCGCCAGCGGACCGCGGGACTCCGCCAACTGGACCGCGGGACCCCGCCAACGGCCCGAGGGACCCCGCCAATGGACCGAGGGACCCCGCCAATGGACCGCGGGAACCGCGAAATGGACCGCAAGACTCTCAAATGGACCGAGGGACCCTCAAATGTACCGAGGGACCCCGCAAATGTACCGAGGGAACGGACAATGGACCGAAGGAACCGGCCAATGGAACGAGGGACCCCGCAAATGGACCGAGGGACCCCGCAAATGGGCCGAGGGAACCGCAAATGGACCGAGGGAACCCGACAATGGACTGAGGGAACCGCAAATGGACCGAGGGAACCCGCAAATGGACCGAGGGAACCCGCAAATGGACCGAGGGACCCGAAAATTGACCGAGGGAACCGCAAATGGACCGAGGGAACTCGCAAATGGACCGAGGGAACCCGGAAATGGACCGAGGGAACCGCAAATGGAACGAGGGAACTCGCAAATGGACCGAGGGAACGCGACACTGGACCGAGGGAACCTGACACTGGACCGAGGGAACCCGACACTGGACCGAGGAAACCCGCAAATGGACCGAGGGAACCCGCAAATGGACCGAGGGAACCCGCCAATGGACCGAGGGACCCAAAAATTGACCGAGGGACCTGCAAATGGACCGAGGGAACCCGCAAATGGACCGAGGGAACCCGCAAATGGACCGAGGGAACTCGCAAATGGACCGAGGGACCCGCAAATGGACCGAGGGACCCTCAAATATACCGAGGGACCCCGCAAATGGACCGAGGGAACCGACAATGGACCGAAGGAACCGGCCAATGGACCGAGGGACCCGCAAATGGACCGAGGGACCTGGACAATGGACCGAGGGACCCGGACAATGGACCGAGGGACCCGCAAATGGACCGAGGGAAACCGCAAATGGACCGAGGGAACCCGCAAATGGACCGAGGGACCTGAAAAGTTACCGAGGGAACCGCAAATGGACCAAGGGAACCCGCAAATGGACCGAGGGAACTCGCAAATGGACCGAGGGAACTCGCAAATGGACCGAGGGAACCCGACACTGGACCGAGGGAACCCGACACTGGACCGAGGGAACCGCAAATGGACCGAGGGAACCCGACACTGGACCGAGGGAACCGGACAATGGACCGAGGGAACCCGCAAAAGGACTGAGTGTACGCGCAAAAGGACTGAGGGAACCCGCAAAAGGACTGTGGGAACCGAAAAAGGACTGAGGGAACCGACAATGGACTGAGGGAATCCTCAAAAGGACTGAGGGAACCGACAATGCACTGAGGGATCCGACAATGGTCTGAGGGAACCCGCAAAAGGACTGAGGGAACCGATAATGGTCTGAGGGAACCCGCAAAAGGACTGAGGAATCCGAGAATGGACTGAGGGAACCGACAATGGACTGAGGGAACCCGCAAATGGACTGAGGGAACCCGCAAATGGACCAAGGGACCCCTTCAAATGGACCGCGGGACCCCTTCAAATGGACCTCGGGAAGCCGCAAATGGACCGCGGGAAGCCTCAAATGGACTGCAGGAAGCATCAAATGGACTGAGGGACCCGCAAAAGGACCGAGGGAAACCGCAAATGGACCGAGGGAACCGACAATGGACCGAGGGAACCCGCCTATGGACCGAGGGAACCCGCCAATGGACTGCGAGAACCCGCCAATGGACTGCGGGAACCCGCCAATGGACCGAGGGAACCGCCAATGGACCGAGGGAAGCGCCAACGGACCGAGGGACCCTGCCAACGGACCGCGGGACCCCGAAAACTGGACCGCGGGACCCCGGCAACGGACAGCGGGACCCCGGCAATGGACAGCGGGAACCGGCCAACGGACCGCGGGACCCCGCTAGTGGACCGCGGAACCCCGCTAGTGGACCGCGGAACCCCGCCAACTGGACCGCGGGACCCCGCAACTGGACCGAGGGACCCCGCAAATGGACCGAGGGACCCCGCAAATGGACCGCGGGAACCGCAAATGCACCGAGGGAACCGGCCAATGGACCGCGGGAACCGGCCAATGGACCGCGGGACCCGCCAATGGACCGCGGGACCCGGCCAATGGGCCGTGGGAACCTCAAATGGACCGCGGGACCCTCAAATAGGCCGAGGAACCCTCAAATGGACAGAGGGACCCCGAAAATGGACCGAGGGACCCCGAAAATGGACCGAGGGAACCCGCAAATGGACCGAGGGAACCGACAATGGACCAAGGGAACCCGCAAATGGACCGAGGGAACCGACAATGAACTGAGGGACCCCGCCAATGGACCGCGGGACCCCGCAAATGGACCGAGGGACCCCGCAAATGGACCGCGGGAACTGCCAAATGGACTGTGGGACCTCACCAACGGACCGCGGGAATCCGCTAACGGACCGCGGGACCCCGCTAACGGACCTCGGGACCCGCCAAATGGACCGCGGGTCGCGCCAAATGGACCGAGGGACCCCGCAAATGGACCGAGGGACCCCGCAAATGGACCGAGGGACCCAGCAAATGGACGGAGGGAACCGAAAATGGACCGAGGGAACACGCCAATGGACCGAGGGAACACGCCAATGGACCGAGGGACCGCCAATGGACCGAGGAAACCGCCAATGGACCGAGGGAACCCGCCAATGGACCGAGGGTACCGCCAATGGACCGAGGGAACCGCCAATGGACCGAAAGAACCCGCCAATGGACCGAGGGAACCAGACAATGGACCGAGGGAACCCGCAAAAGGACTGAGGGTACCCGCAGAACAACTGAGGGAACCCACAAATGGACTGAGGGAACCGACAATGGACTGAGGTAACCCGCGAAAGGACTGTGGGAACCGACAATGGACTGAGGGAACCGACAATGGACTGAGGGAACCCGCAAAAGACTGTGGGAACCGACAATGGACTAAGGGAACCGACAATGAACTGAGGGAACCCGCAAAAGTATTGTGGGAACCGACAATGGACTGAGGGAACCCGCAAATGGACTGAGGGAACCCGACAATGGACTGAGGGAACCCGCAAAAGGACTGAGGGAACCGACAATGGTCTGAGGGAACTCGCAAAAGGACAGAGGGAACCGACAATGGACAGAGGGAACCCACAATGGACTGAGGGAACCCGCAAATGGACTGAGGGAACCGACAAATGGACTGAGGGAACCGACAATGGACTGAGGGAACCCGCAAATGGACTGAGGGAATCCGCAAATGGACGGAGGGAACCGCAAATGGACGGAGGGAACCGCAAATGGATGGAGGGAACCGCAAATGGATGGAGGGAACCGCAAATGGACTGAGGGAACCCGCAAATGGACTGAGGGAACCGACAATGAACGGAGGGACCCACAAAAGGACTGAGGGAAGCCGAAAAAGGACTGAGGGAACCCGCAAATGGACTGAGAGAACCCGCAAACTTGACCGCGGGACCCCGCAAACTGGACCGCGGACCCCTGCAAATGGACTGCGGGACCCTGCAAACGGAACGCGGGAACCGAAAACGGACCACGGGAACCGAAAATGGACCGCGGGAACAGAAAACGGACCTCGGGACCCCGCCAACTGGACCGCGGGACCCCGCCAACTGGACCGCGGGACCCGCCAACTGGACCGCGGGACCCGCCAAATGGACCGAGGGAAACGCAAATAGACCGAGGGAACCCGCAAATGGACCGAGGGAACCGCCAATGGACAGAGGGAACCCGCCAATGGACCGAGGGAACCCGCCAATGGACCGAGGGACCCCGCAACTGGACCGAGGGACCCCGCAACTGGACCGAGGGAACCGTCAATGGACCGAAGGAACCGGCCAATGGACCGAGGGACCCGCAAATGGACCGAGGGACCCGCAAATGGACCGAGGGACCCGGATAATGGACCGAGGGACCCGCAAATGGACCGAGGGAACCCGCAAATGGACCGAGGGACCCAAAAAGTTACCGAGGGAACCCGCAAATGGACCGAGGGAACCCGCAAATGGACCGAGGGAACCGCAAATGGACCGAGGGAACTCGCAAATGGACCGAGGGAACCCGACACTGGACCGAGGGAACCCGCAAATGGACCGAGGGAACTCGCAAATGGACCGAGGGAACCCGACACTGGACCGAGGGAACCCGCAAATGGACCGAGGGAACCGCAAATGGACCGAGGGAACTCGCAAATGGACCGAGGGAACCCGACACTGGACCGAGGGAACCGGACAATGGACCGAGGGAACCCGCAAAAGTACTGAGTGTACGCGCAAAAGGACTGAGGGAACCCCCAAAAGGACTGAGGGAACCCACAAATGGACTGATGGAACCGGCAATGGACTGAGGGAACCCGCAAAAGGACTGTGGGAACCGACAAAGGACTGAGGGAACCGACAATGGACTGAGGGAATCCTCAAAAGGACTGAGGGAACCGACAATGCACTGAGGGATCCGACAATGGTCTGAGGGAACCCGCAAAAGGACTGAGGGAACCGATAATGGTCTGAGGGAACCGATAATGGTCTGAGGGAACCCGCAAAGGGACTGAGGGAACCGACAATGGTCTGAGAGAACGCGCAAAAGGAGAGAGGGAACCGACAAGGGACAGAAGGACCCCACAATGGACTGAGGGAACCCGCAAATGGACTGTGGGAACCCGCAAATGGACTGAGGGACCCGAGAATGGACTGAGGGACCCCGCAAAAAGACTGAGGGACCCCGCAAAAGGACTGAGGGACCCCGCAAATGGAGTGAGGGAAGCGACAATGGACTGAGGGAACCCGCAAATGGACCGAGGGAACTGACAATGGACCGGGTGAACCCGCAAATGGACCGCGGGACCCGACAACGGACCGCGGGACCCCGCCAACGATCCGCGGGACACCGTCAACTGACCGCGAGACCCGCCAAATGGACCGCGGGATCCGCAAATGGACGGAGGGACCCCGCAAATGGACGTAGGGACCCCGCAAATGGACGGAGGGACCCCGCCAATGGACCGAGGGAACACTCAAATGGACCGAGGGAACCCTCAAATGAACCGAGGGAACCGAAAATGGACCGAGGGAACCCTCAAATGGACCGAGGGAACCGACAATGGACCGAGGGAACCCGCAAAAGGACCGAGGGAACCCGCAAAAAGACTGAGGGAACCGACAATGGTCTGAGGGAACCCGCAAAAAGACTGAGAGAACCGACAGTGGTCTGAGGGAACCCGCAAAAAGACTGAGGGAACTCACAAATGGACTGAGGGAACCGACAATGGACTGAGGGAACCCGCAAAAGGACTGAGGGACCCGCAAAAGGACTGAGGGACCCGCAAAAGGACTGAGGGACCCCGCAAATGGACTGAGGGACGCGCAAATGGACCGAGGGAACCCTTCAAATGGACCGCGGGAACCCTTCAAATGGACCGCGGGACCATCAAATGGACCGCGGGAAGCCTCAAATGGACCCCGGGACCCTCAAATGGACCGCGGGAAACATCAAATGGACCGCGGGACCCTCAAATGGACCGCGGAAAGCCTCAAATAGACCGCGGGAACCGACAATGAACTGAGGGAACCGACAATGGACCGAGGGAACCGACAATGAACTGAGGGAACCCGCAAATGGACCGAGGGAAGCGCCAACTGGACCGCGGGACCCCGCCAACTGGACCGCGGGACCCCGGAAATGGACCGCGGGAACCGCCAAATGGACCGCGGGACCCGGCCAATGGACCGCGAGACCCGGCCAATGGACCGCGGGACGCTCAAATGGACCGCGGGACGCTCAAATGGACCGCGGGACCCCGCCAACTGGACCGCGGGACCCCGCCAATGGACCGCGGGACCCTCCAATGGACCGCGGGACCCTCCAATGGACCGCGGGACCCTCCAATGGACCGCGGGACCCCGCCAGCGGACCGCGGGACCCCGCCAGCGGACCGCGGGACCCCGCCAACTGGACCGCGGGACCCCGCCAACGGCCCGAGGGACCCCGCCAATGGCCCGAGGGACCTCGCCAATGGACCGCGGGAACCGCGAAATGGACCGCGGGACCCGGCCAATGGACCGCGGGACCCGGCCAATGGACCGCAAGACCCTCAAATGGATCGAGGGACCCTCAAATGTACCGAGGGACCCCGCAAATGGACCGAGGGAACCGACAATGGACCGAAGGAACCGGCCAATGGACCGAGGGACCCACAAATGGACCGAGGGACCCCGCAAATGGACCGAGGGAACCGCAAATGGACCGAGGGAACCCGACAATGGACCGAGGGAACCGCAAATGGACCGAGGGAACCCGCAAATGGACCGAGGGACTCGAAAATTGACCGAGGGACCCGCAAATGGACCGAGGGAACTCGCAAATGGACCGAGGGAACCCGGAAATGGACAGAGGGAACCCGCCAATGGACCGAGGGAACCGCCAATGGACCGAGGGAACCGGGCAATGGACAGCGGGAACCCGCAAAAGGACCGAGGGAACCCAACAAGGGAAAGAGGGAACCCGCAAAAGGACTGAGGGAACCGACAGTGGACTGAGGGAACCCGACAATGATCTGAGGGAACCCACAAATGGACTGAGGGAACCGACAATGGACTGAGGGAACCCGCAAAAGGACTGTGGGAACCGACAATGGACTGAGGGAACCCGCAAAAGGACTGAGGGAACCGAGAATTGACTGAAGGAACCGACAATGAACTGAGGGAACCCGCAAAAGGATTGTGGGTACCGACAATGGACTGAGGGAACCGACAATGAACTGAGGGAACCGCCAAAAGGACCAAGGGAACCGCCAAAGGGACCGAGGGAACCCGACAAGGGACCGAGGGAACCCGACAGGGGACTGAGGGAGCATGTAAATGGACTGAGGGAACCCGAAAATAGACTGAGGGAACCGAAAATGGATTGAGGGAACCGAAAATGGACTGAGGGAACCCGCAAAAGGACGGAGGGAACCCGCAAAAGGACGGAGGGAACCCGCAAAAGGACGGAGGGAAGCCGGAAATGGACTGAGGGAACCGACAATGGAATGAGGGGAACCGGCAAATGGACTGAGGGGACCCGGAAATGGACTGAGGGAACCCGCAAATGGACTGAGGGAACCGACAATGGACTGAGAGACCCCGCCAAATGGACCGCGGGAACCGCCAAATGGACCGCGGGAACCGCCAAATGGACGGAGGGACCCCGCAAATGGACGGAGGGACCCGCAAATGGACGGAGGGACCCGCAAATGGATGGAGGGACCACGCCAATGGACCGAGGGAACCGCCAATGGACCGAGGGAACCGCCAATGGACCGAGGGAACCCGCCAATGGACTGAGGGAACCCGCCAATGGACCGAGGGAACCCGCAAAAGGACTGACGAAACCCGCAAAAGGACTGAGGGAACCCGACAATGGACTGAGGGAACCCGCAAAAGGACTGAGGGAACCGACAATGGAGTGAGGGAACCCGCAAAAGGACTGAGGGAACCGACACTGGTCTGAGGGAACCCGCAAAAGGACTGAGGGAACCCACAAATGGACTGAGGGAACCCACAAATGGACAGAGGGAACCGACAATGGACAGAGGGAACCCGCAAAAGGACTGAGGGAACCCGCAAAAGGACTGTGGGAACCGACAATGGACTGAGGGAACCGATAATGGACTGAGGGAAGCCGCAAAAGGTCTGAGGGAACCGACAATGGACTGAGGGAACCGACAATGGACTGAGGGAACCTGCAAAAGGACTGTGGGAACCGACAATGGACTGAGGGAACCGACAATGAACTGAGGGAACCCGCAAAAGTATTGTGGGAACCGACAATGGACTGAGGGAACCGACAATGGACTGAGGGAACCGACAATGATCTGAGGGAACCCGCAACAGGACTGAGGGAACCTACAATGCACTGAGGGAAACGACAATGGTCTGAGGGAGCCCGCAAAAGGACTGAGGGAACCGATAATGGTCTGAGGGAACCGATAATGGTCTGAGGGAACCCGCAAAGGGACTGAGGGAACCGACAATGGTCTGAGAGAACGCGCAAAAGGAGAGAGGGAACCGACAAGGGACAGAAGGACCCCACAATGGACTGAGGGAACCCGCAAATGGACTGAGGGAACCCGACAAATGGACTGAGGGACCCGACAAATGGACTGAGGGACCCCGCAAAAGGACTGAGGGACCCCGCAAAAGGACTGAGGGAAGCGACAACGGACTGAGGGAACCCGCAAATGGACTGAGGGAACCGAGAATGGACCGGGTGAACCCGCAAATGGACCGCGGGACCCGACAACGGACCGCGGGACACCGTCAACTGACCGCGAGACCCGCCAAATGGACGGAGGGACCCCGCCAATGGACGGAGGGACCCCGCCAATGGACCGAGGGAACTTTCAAATGGACCGAGGGAACCCTCAAATGGACCGAGGGATCCCGCAAAAGGACCGAGGGAACCCGCAAAAGGACTGAGGGAACCCGCAAAAAGACTGAGGGAACTCACAAATGGACTGAGGGAACCGACAATGGACTGAGGGAACCCGCAAAAGGACTGAGGGAACCGACAATGGTCTGAGGGAACCCGCAAAAAGACTAAGAGAACCGACAATGGTCTGAGGGAACCCAGAATGGACTGAGGGAACCGCAAAAGGACTGAGGGAACCGCAAAAGGACTGAGGGAACCGCAAAAGGACTGAGGGACCCCGCAAATGGACTGAGGGAACCCGCAAAAGGATTGTGGGAACCGACAATGGACTGAGGGAACCGACAATGATCTGAGGGTACCCGCAACAGGACTGAGGGAACCGACAGTGCACTGAGGGAACCGACAATGGTCTGAGGGAGCCCGCAAAAGGACTGAGGGAACCGATAATGGTCTGAGGGAACCGATAATGGTCTGAGGGAACCCGCAAAGGGACTGAGGGAACCGACAATGGTCTGAGAGAACGCGCAAAAGGAGAGAGGGAACCGACAAGGGACAGAAGGACCCCACAATGGACTGAGGGAACCCGCAAATGGACTGAGGGAACCCGCAAATGGACTGAGGGACCCGACAATGGACTGAGGGACCCCGCAAAAAGACTGAGGGACCCCGCAAAAGGACTGAGGGACCCCGCAAATGGAGTGAGGGAAGCGACAATGGACTGAGGGAACCCGCAAATGGACCGAGGGAACTGACAATGGACCGGGTGAACCCGCAAATGGACCGCGGGACCCGACAACGGACCGCGGGACCCCGCCAACGATCCGCGGGACACCGTCAACTGACCGCGAGACCCGCCAAATGGACCGCGGGATCCGCAAATGGACGGAGGGACCCCGCAAATGTACGTAGGGACCCCGCAAATGGACGGAGGGACCCCGCCAATGGACCGAGGGAACACTCAAATGGACCGAGGGAACCCTCAAATGAACCGAGGGAACCGAAAATGGACCGAGGGAACCCTCAAATGGACCGAGGGAACCGACAATGGGCCGAGGGAACCCGCAAAAGGACCGAGGGAACCCGCAAAAAGACTGAGGGAACCGACAATGGTCTGAGGGAACCCGCAAAAAGACTGAGAGAACCGACAGTGGTCTGAGGGAACCCGCAAAAAGACTGAGGGAACTCACAAATGGACTGAGGGAACCGACAATGGACTGAGGGAACCCGCAAAAGGACTGAGGGACCCGCAAAAGGACTGAGGGACCCGCAAAAGGACTGAGGGACCCCGCAAATGGACTGAGGGACGCGCAAATGGACCGAGGGAACCCTTCAAATGGACCGCGGGAACCCTTCAAATGGACCGCGGGACCATCAAATGGACCGCGGGAAGCCTCAAATGGACCCCGGGACCCTCAAATGGACCGCGGGAAACATCAAATGGACCGCGGGACCCTCAAATGGACCGCGGAAAGCCTCAAATAGACCGCGGGAACCGACAATGAACTGAGGGAACCGACAATGGACCGAGGGAACCGACAATGAACTGAGGGAACCCGCAAATGGACCGAGGGAAGCGCCAACTGGACCGCGGGACCCCGCCAACTGGACCGCGGGACCCCGGAAATGGACCGCGGGAACCGCCAAATGGACCGCGGGACCCGGCCAATGGACCGCGAGACCCGGCCAATGGACCGCGGGACGCTCAAATGGACCGCGGGACGCTCAAATGGACCGCGGGACCCCGCCAACTGGACCGCGGGACCCCGCCAATGGACCGCGGGACCCTCCAATGGACCGCGGGACCCTCCAATGGACCGCGGGACCCTCCAATGGACCGCGGGACCCCGCCAGCGGACCGCGGGACCCCGCCAGCGGACCGCGGGACCCCGCCAACTGGACCGCGGGACCCCGCCAACGGCCCGAGGGACCCCGCCAATGGCCCGAGGGACCTTGCCAATGGACCGCGGGAACCGCGAAATGGACCGCGGGACCCGGCCAATGGACCGCGGGACCCGGCCAATGGACCGCAAGACCCTCAAATGGATCGAGGGACCCTCAAATGAACCGAGGGACCCCGCAAATGGACCGAGGGAACCGACAATGGACCGAAGGAACCGGCCAATGGACCGAGGGACCCACAAATGGACCGAGGGACCCCGCAAATGGACCGAGGGAACCGCAAATGGACCGAGGGAACCCGACAATGGACCGAGGGAACCGCAAATGGACCGAGGGAACCCGCAAATGGACCGAGGGACCCGAAAATTGACCGAGGGACCCGCAAATGGACCGAGGGAACTCGCAAATGGACCGAGGGAACCCGGAAATGGACAGAGGGAACCGCAAATGGAACGAGGGAACTCGCAAATGGACCGAGGGAACTCGCAAATGGACAGAGGGACCCGCAAATGGACCGAGGGACCCTCAAATATACCGAGGGACCCCGCAAATGGACCGAGGGAACCGACAATGGACCGAAGGAACCGGCCAATGGACCGAGGGACCCGCAAATGGACCGAGGGACCCGCAAATGGACCGAGGGACCCGGATAATGGACCGAGGGACCCGCAAATGGACCGAGGGAACCCGCAAATGGACCGAGGGACCCAAAAAGTTACCGAGGGAACCCGCAAATGGACCGAGGGAACCCGCAAATGGACCGAGGGAACCGCAAATGGACCGAGGGAACTCGCAAATGGACCGAGGGAACCCGACACTGGACCGAGGGAACCCGCAAATGGACCGAGGGAACTCGCAAATGGACCGAGGGAACCCGACACTGGACCGAGGGAACCCGCAAATGGACCGAGGGAACCGCAAATGGACCGAGGGAACTCGCAAATGGACCGAGGGAACCCGACACTGGACCGAGGGAACCGGACAATGGACCGAGGGAACCCGCAAAAGTACTGAGTGTACGCGCAAAAGGACTGAGGGAACCCCCAAAAGGACTGAGGGAACCCACAAATGGACTGATGGAACCGGCAATGGACTGAGGGAACCCGCAAAAGGACTGTGGGAACCGACAAAGGACTGAGGGAACCGACAATGGACTGAGGGAATCCTCAAAAGGACTGAGGGAACCGACAATGCACTGAGGGATCCGACAATGGTCTGAGGGAACCCGCAAAAGGACTGAGGGAACCGATAATGGTCTGAGGGAACCCGCAAAAGTACTGAGGAATCCGACAATGGACTGAGGGAACCCGCAAAAGGTCTGAGGGAACCCGCAAAGGGACTGAGGGAACCCGACAATGGACTGAGGGAACCCGCAAAAGGACTGAGGGAACCCGCAAAAGGACTGAGGGAACCGACAATGGTCTGAGGGAACTCGCAAAGGGACTGAGGGAACCCGACAATGGGCTGAGGGAACCCGCAAGTGGACTGAGGGAACCCGCAAATGGACTGAGGGGAACGACAAATAGACTGAGAGAACCCTCAAATGGACTGAGGGAACCGACAATGGACTGAGGGACCCCGCAAAAGGACTGAGGGAACCGACAATGGACTGAGGGAACCGACAATGGACTGAGGGAACCCGCAAATGGACTGAGGGAACCCGCAAATGGACCAAGGGACCCCTTCAAATGGACCGCGGGACCCCTTCAAATGGACCGCGGGAAGCCGCAAATGGACTGCGGGAAGCCTCAAATGGACTGCAGGAAGCCTCAAATGGACTGAGGGACCCGCAAAAGGACCGAGGGAAACCGACAATGGACCGAGGGAACCGACAATGGACCGAGGGAACCCGCCTATGGACCGAGGGAACCCGCCAATGGACTGCGAGAACCCGCCAATGGACTGCGGGAACCCGCCAATGGACAGCGGGAACCCGCCAATGGACCGAGGGAACCCGCCAATGGACTGCGGGAACCGCCAATGGACCGAGGGAACCCGCCAATGGACCAAGAGAACCCGCCAATGGACCGAGAGAACCCGCAAATGGACCGAGGGAACCCGCAAATGGAACGAGGGAAGCGCCAACGGACCGAGGGACCCTGCCAATGGACCGCGGGACCCCGAAAACTGGACCGCGAGACCCCGAAAACTGGACCGCGGGACCCCGGCAACAGACAGCGGGACCCCGGCAACGGACAGCGGGAACCGGCCAACGGACCGCGGGACCCCGCAAACGGACCGCGGAACCCCGCTAGTGGACCGCGGGACCCCGCCAACCGGACCTCGGGACCCCGCAACTGGACCGCGGGACCCGCAAATGGACCGCGGCACCCCGCAAATGGACCGAGGGACCCCGCAAATGGACCGCGGAAACCGCAAATGCACCGAGGGACCCGGCCGATGGACCGCGGGAACCGGCCAATATACCGCGAGACCCGCCAATGGACCGCGGGACCCGGCCAATGGACCGTGGGAACCTCAAATGGACCGCGGGACCCTCAAATAGGCGGAGGAACCCTCAAATGGACAGAAGGACCCTCAAATGGACCGAGGGACCCCGAAAATGGACCGAGGGAACCCGCAAATGGACCGAGGGAAACGACAATGGACCAAGGGAACCCGCAAATGGACCGAGGGAACCGACAATGGACCAAGGGAACCCGCAAATGGACCGAGGGAACCGACAATGAACTGAGGGACCCCGCCAATGGACCGCGGGACCCCGCAAATGGACCGAGGGACCCCGCAAATGGACCGCGGGAACCGCCAAATGGACCGTGGGACTCCACCAACGGACCGCGGGAATCCGCTAACGGACCGCGGGACCCCACTAACGGACCGCGGGACCCGCCAAATGGACCGCGGGACCCGCCAAATGGACCGAGGGACCCGCAAATGGACCGAAGGACCCCGCAAATGGACCGAGGGACCCCGCAAATGCATGGAGGGACCCAGCAAATGGACGGAGGGAACCGAAAATGGACCGAGGGAACACGCCAATAGACCGAGGGACCGCCAATGGACCGAGGGAACCCGCCAATGGACCGAGGGAATCCGCCAATGGACCGAGGGTACCGCCAATGGACCGAGGGTGCCGCCAATGGACCGAGGGAACCGCCAATGGACCGAAAGAACCCACCAATGGACCGAGGGAACCCGACAATGGACCGAGGGAACCCGCAAAAGGACTGAGGGAACCGACAATGGACTGAGGGAACCCGCAAAAGGACTGAGGGAACCCGCAAAAGGACTGAGGGTACCCGCAGAAGGACTGAGGGAACCCACAAATGGACTGAGGGAACCGACAATGGACTGAGGGAACCCGCGAAAGGACTGTGGGAACCGACAATGGTCTGAGGGAACCCGCAAAAAGACTGAGAGAACCGACAATGGTCTGAGGGAACCCGCAAAAGGGCTGAGGGAACTCACAAATGGACTGAGGGAACCGACAATGGACTGAGGGAACCCGCAAAAGGACTGAGAGAACCGACAATGGTCTGAGGGAACCGCAAAAGGACTGAGGGAACCGCAAAAGGACTGAGGGAACCGCAAAAGGACTGAGGGACCCCGCAAATGGACTGAGGGAACCCGCAAAAGGATTGTGGGAACCGACAATGGACTGAGGGAACTGACAATGATCTGAGGGTACCCGCAACAGGACTCAGGGAACCGACAATGCACTGAGGGAACCGACAGTGGTCTGAGGGAGCCCGCAAAAGGACTGAGGGAACCGATAATGGTCTGAGGGAACCGATAATGGTCTGAGGGAACCCGCAAAGGGACTGAGGGAACCGACAATGGTCTGAGAGAACGCGCAAAAGGAGAGAGGGAACCGACAAGGGACAGAAGGACCCCACAATGGACTGAGGGAACCCGCAAATGGACTGAGGGACCCGACAAATGGACTGAGGGACCCGACAAATAGACTGAGGGACCCGCAAATGGACTGAGGGAACCTGCAAATGGACTGAGGGACCCGACAATGGACTGAGGGACCCCGCAAAAGGACTGAGGGACCCCGCAAATGGACTGAGGGAAGCGACAATGGACTGAGGGAACCCGCAAATGGACCGAGGGAACTGACAATGGACCGGGTGAACCCGCAAATGGACCGCGGGACCCGACAACGGACAGCGGGACCCCGCCAACGATCCGCGGGACACCGTCAACTGACCGCGAGACCCGCCAAATGGACCGCGGGACCCCGCAAATGGACGGAGGGACCCCGCAAATGGACGGAGGGACCCCGCCAATGGACCGAGGGAAACGCCAATGGACCGAGGGAACTCTCAACTGGACCGAGGGAACCGACAATGGACCGAGGGAACCGACAATGGACCGAGGGAACCCGCAAAAGGACCGAGGGAACCCGCAAAAGGACCGAGGGAACCCGCAAAAAGACTGAGGGAACCGACAATGGTCTGAGGGAACCCGCAAAAAGAGTGAGAGAACCGACAGTGGTCTGAGGGAACCCGCAAAAGGGCTGAGGGAACTCACAAATGGACTGAGGGAACCCGCAAAAGGGCTGAGGGAACTCACAAATGGACTGAGGGAACCGACAATGGACTGAGGGAACCCGCAAAAGGACTGAGGGAACCGACAATGGTCTGAGGGAACCCGCAAAAAGACTGAGAGAACCGACAATGGTCTGAGGGAACCCAGAATGGACTGAGGGATCCGCAAAAGGACTGAGGGACCCGCAAAAGGACTGAGGGACCCGCAAAAAGACTGAGGGACCCCGCAAATGGACTGAGGGACCCGCAAATGGACTGAGGAACCCTTCAAATGGATCGAGGGAACCCTTCAAATGGACGGAGGGAACCCTTCAAATGGACCGCGGGAACCCTTCAAATGGACCGCGGGACCCTCAAATGGACCACGGGAAGCCTCAAATGGACCCCGGGACCCTCAAATGGACCGCGGTAACCCTCAAATGGACCGCGGAAAGCCTCAAATGGACCGCGGGAACCGACAATGAACTGAGGGAACCGACAATGAACTGAGGGAACCCTCAAATGGACCGAGGGAACCGACAATGAACTGAGGGAACCCGCAAATGGACCGAGGGAAGCGCCAACGGACCGCGGGACCACGCCAACTGGACCGCGGGACCCCGGAAATGGACCGCGGGACCCGCCAAATGGACCGCGGGAACCGCCAAATGGACCGCGGGAACCGCCAAATGGACCGCGGGAAACGGCCAATGGACCGCGAGACCCGGCCAATGGACCGCGGGACGCTCAAATGGACCGCGGGACCCCGCCAATGGACCGCGGGACCCCGCCAATGGACCGCGGGACCCCGCCAATGGACCGCGGGACCCCGCCAAATGGACCGCGGGAACCGCCAAATGGACCGCGGGACCCGGCCAATGGACCGCGGGACCCTCCAATGGACCGCGGGACCCTCCAAGGGACCGAGGGACGCCGCAAATGGACCGAGGGACGCCGCAAATGGACAGAGGGAGCCCGCAAATGGACCCGGGAACAGGCCAACGGACCGCGGGACCCCGCCAGCGGACCGCGGGACCCCGCCAACGGCCCGAGGGACCCCGCCAATGGACCGAGGGACCCCGCCAATGGACCGCGGGAACCGCGAAATGGACCGCAAGACTCTCAAATGGACCGAGGGACCCTCAAATGTACCGAGGGACCCCGCAAATGTACCGAGGGAACGGACAATGGACCGAAGGAACCGGCCAATGGAACGAGGGACCCCGCAAATGGACCGAGGGACCCCGCAAATGGGCCGAGGGAACCGCAAATGGACCGAGGGAACCCGACAATGGACTGAGGGAACCGCAAATGGACCGAGGGAACCCGCAAATGGACCGAGGGACCCGAAAATTGACCGAGGGAACCGCAAATGGACCGAGGGAACTCGCAAATGGACCGAGGGAACCCGGAAATGGACCGAGGGAACCGCAAATGGAACGAGGGAACTCGCAAATGGACCGAGGGAACGCGACACTGGACCGAGGGAACCTGACACTGGACCGAGGGAACCCGACACTGGACCGAGGAAACCCGCAAATGGACCGAGGGAACCCGCAAATGGACCGAGGGAACCCGCCAATGGACCGAGGGAACCGACAATGGACCGAGGGAACCCGCCAATGGACCGAGGGACCCAAAAATTGACCGAGGGACCTGCAAATGGACCGAGGGAACCCGCAAATGGACCGAGGGAACCCGCAAATGGACCGAGGGAACTCGCAAATGGACCGAGGGACCCGCAAATGGACCGAGGGACCCTCAAATATACCGAGGGACCCCGCAAATGGACCGAGGGAACCGACAATGGACCGAAGGAACCGGCCAATGGACCGAGGGACCCGCAAATGGACCGAGGGACCTGGACAATGGACCGAGGGACCCGGACAATGGACCAAGGGACCCGCAAATGGACCGAGGGAACCCGCAAATGGACCGAGGGAACCCGCAAATGGACCGAGGGACCTGAAAAGTTACCGAGGGAACCGCAAATGGACCAAGGGAACCCGCAAATGGACCGAGGGAACTCGCAAATGGACCGAGGGAACTCGCAAATGGACCGAGGGAACCCGACACTGGACCGAGGGAACCCGACACTGGACCGAGGGAACCGCAAATGGACCGAGGGAACCCGACACTGGACCGAGGGAACCGGACAATGGACCGAGGGAACCCGCAAAAGGACTGAGTGTACGCGCAAAAGGACTGAGGGAACCCGCAAAAGGACTGTGGGAACCGAAAAAGGACTGAGGGAACCGACAATGGACTGAGGGAATCCTCAAAAGGACTGAGGGAACCGACAATGCACTGAGGGATCCGACAATGGTCTGAGGGAACCCGCAAAAGGACTGAGGGAACCGATAATGGTCTGAGGGAACCCGCAAAAGGACTGAGGAATCCGAGAATGGACTGAGGGAACCGACAATGGACTGAGGGAACCCGCAAATGGACTGAGGGAACCCGCAAATGGACCAAGGGACCCCTTCAAATGGACCGCGGGACCCCTTCAAATGGACCTCGGGAAGCCGCAAATGGACCGCGGGAAGCCTCAAATGGACTGCAGGAAGCATCAAATGGACTGAGGGACCCGCAAAAGGACCGAGGGAAACCGCAAATGGACCGAGGGAACCGACAATGGACCGAGGGAACCCGCCTATGGACCGAGGGAACCCGCCAATGGACTGCGAGAACCCGCCAATGGACTGCGGGAACCCGCCAATGGACCGAGGGAATCGCCAATGGACCGAGGGAAGCGCCAACGGACCGAGGGACCCTGCCAACGGACCGCGGGACCCCGAAAACTGGACCGCGGGACCCCGGCAACGGACAGCGGGACCCCGGCAATGGACAGCGGGAACCGGCCAACGGACCGCGGGACCCCGCTAGTGGACCGCGGAACCCCGCTAGTGGACCGCGGAACCCCGCCAACTGGACCGCGGGACCCCGCAACTGGACCGAGGGACCCCGCAAATGGACCGAGGGACCCCGCAAATGGACCGCGGGAACCGCAAATGCACCGAGGGAACCGGCCAATGGACCGCGGGAACCGGCCAATGGACCGCGGGACCCGCCAATGGACCGCGGGACCCGGCCAATGGGCCGTGGGAACCTCAAATGGACCGCGGGACCCTCAAATAGGCCGAGGAACCCTCAAATGGACAGAGGGACCCCGAAAATGGACCGAGGGACCCCGAAAATGGACCGAGGGAACCCGCAAATGGACCGAGGGAACCGACAATGGACCAAGGGAACCCGCAAATGGACCGAGGGAACCGACAATGAACTGAGGGACCCCGCCAATGGACCGCGGGACCCCGCAAATGGACCGAGGGACCCCGCAAATGGACCGCGGGAACTGCCAAATGGACTGTGGGACCTCACCAACGGACCGCGGGAATCCGCTAACGGACCGCGGGACCCCGCTAACGGACCTCGGGACCCGCCAAATGGACCGCGGGTCGCGCCAAATGGACCGAGGGACCCCGCAAATGGACCGAGGGACCCAGCAAATGGACGGAGGGAACCGAAAATGGACCGAGGGAACACGCCAATGGACCGAGGGACCGCCAATGGACCGAGGAAACCGCCAATGGACCGAGGGAACCCGCCAATGGACCGAGGGTACCGCCAATGGACCGAGGGAACCGCCAATGGACCGAAAGAACCCGCCAATGGACCGAGGGAACCTGACAATGGACCGAGGGAACCCGCAAAAGGACTGAGGGTACCCGCAGAACAACTGAGGGAACCCACAAATGGACTGAGGGAACCGACAATGGACTGAGGGAACCCGCGAAAGGACTGTGGGAACCGACAATGGACTGAGGGAACCGACAATGGACTGAGGGAACCCGCAAAAGACTGTGGGAACCGACAATGGACTAAGGGAACCGACAATGAACTGAGGGAACCCGCAAAAGTATTGTGGGAACCGACAATGGACTGAGGGAACCCGCAAATGGACTGAGGGAACCCGACAATGGACTGAGGGAACCCGCAAAAGGACTGAGGGAACCGACAATGGTCTGAGGGAACTCGCAAAAGGACAGAGGGAACCGACAATGGACAGAGGGAACCCACAATGGACTGAGGGAACCCGCAAATGGACTGAGGGAACCGACAAATGGACTGAGGGAACCGACAATGGACTGAGGGAACCCGCAAATGGACTGAGGGAATCCGCAAATGGACGGAGGGAACCGCAAATGGACGGAGGGAACCGCAAATGGATGGAGGGAACCGCAAATGGATGGAGGGAACCGCAAATGGACTGAGGGAACCCGCAAATGGACTGAGGGAACCGACAATGAACGGAGGGACCCACAAAAGGACTGAGGGAAGCCGAAAAAGGACTGAGGGAACCCGCAAATGGACTGAGAGAACCCGCAAACTTGACCGCGGGACCCCGCAAACTGGACCGCGGACCCCTGCAAATGGACTGCGGGACCCTGCAAACGGAACGCGGGAACCGAAAACGGACCACGGGAACCGAAAATGGACCGCGGGAACAGAAAACGGACCTCGGGACCCCGCCAACTGGACCGCGGGACCCCGCCAACTGGACCGCGGGACCCGCCAACTGGACCGCGGGACCCGCCAAATGGACCGAGGGAAACGCAAATAGACCGAGGGAACCCGCAAATGGACCGAGGGAACCGCCAATGGACAGAGGGAACCCGCCAATGGACCGAGGGAACCCGCCAATGGACCGAGGGACCCCGCAACTGGACCGAGGGACCCCGCAACTGGACCGAGGGAACCGTCAATGGACCGAAGGAACCGGCCAATGGACCGAGGGACCCGCAAATGGACCGAGGGACCCGCAAATGGACCGAGGGACCCGGATAATGGACCGAGGGACCCGCAAATGGACCGAGGGAACCCGCAAATGGACCGAGGGACCCAAAAAGTTACCGAGGGAAACCGCAAATGGACCGAGGGAACCCGCAAATGGACCGAGGGAACCGCAAATGGACCGAGGGAACTCGCAAATGGACCGAGGGAACCCGACACTGGACCGAGGGAACCCGCAAATGGACCGAGGGAACTCGCAAATGGACCGAGGGAACCCGACACTGGACCGAGAGAACCCGCAAATGGACCGAGGGAACCGCAAATGGACCGAGGGAACTCGCAAATGGACCGAGGGAACCCGACACTGGACCGAGGGAACCGGACAATGGACCGAGGGAACCCGCAAAAGTACTGAGTGTACGCGCAAAAGGACTGAGGGAACCCCCAAAAGGACTGAGGGAACCCACAAATGGACTGATGGAACCGGCAATGGACTGAGGGAACCCGCAAAAGGACTGTGGGAACCGACAAAGGACTGAGGGAACCGACAATGGACTGAGGGAATCCTCAAAAGGACTGAGGGAACCGACAATGCACTGAGGGATCCGACAATGGTCTGAGGGAACCCGCAAAAGGACTGAGGGAACCGATAATGGTCTGAGGGAACCCGCAAAAGGACTGAGGAATCCGACAATGGACTGAGGGAACCCGCAAAAGGTCTGAGGGAACCCGCAAAGGGACTGAGGGAACCCGACAATGGACTGAGGGAACCCGCAAAAGGACTGAGGGAACCCGCAAAAGGACTGAGGGAACCGACAATGGTCTGAGGGAACTCGCAAAGGGACTGAGGGAACCCGACAATGGGCTGAGGGAACCCGCAAGTGGACTGAGGGAACCCGCAAGTGGACTGAGGGGAACGACAAATAGACTGAGAGAACCCTCAAATGGACTGAGGGAACCGACAATGGACTGAGGGACCCCGCAAAAGGACTGAGGGAACCGACAATGGACTGAGGGAACCGACAATGGACTGAGGGAACCCGCAAATGGACTGAGGGAACCCGCAAATGGACCAAGGGACCCCTTCAAATGGACCGCGGGACCCCTTCAAATGGACCGCGGGAAGCCGCAAATGGACTGCGGGAAGCCTCAAATGGACTGCAGGAAGCCTCAAATGGACTGAGGGACCCGCAAAAGGACCGAGGGAAACCGACAATGGACCGAGGGAACCGACAATGGACCGAGGGAACCCGCCTATGGATCGAGGGAACCCGCCAATGGACTGCGAGAACCCGCCAATGGAGTGCGGGAACCCGCCAATGGACAGCGGGAACCCGCCAATGGACCGAGGGAACCCGCCAATGGACTGCGGGAACCGCCAATGGACCGAGGGAACCCGCCAATGGACCAAGAGAACCCGCCAATGGACCGAGAGAACCCGCAAATGGACCGAGGGAACCCGCAAATGGACCGAGGGAAGCGCCAACGGACCGAGGGACCCTGCCAATGGACCGCGGGACCCCGAAAACTGGACCGCGAGACCCCGAAAACTGGACCGAGGGACCCCGGCAACGGACAGCGGGACCGCGGCAACGGACAGCGGGAACCGGCCAACGGACCGCGGGACCCCGCAAACGGACCGCGGAACCCCGCTAGTGGACCGCGGGACCCCGCTAACCGGACCTCGGGACCCCGCAACTGGACCGCGGGACCCGCAAATGGACAGCGGGACCCCGCAAATGGACCGAGGGACCCCGCAAATGGACCGCGGAAACCGCAAATGCACCGAGGGACCCGGCCGATGGACCGCGGGAACCGGCCAATATACCGCGGGACCCGCCAATGGACCGCGGGACCCGGCCAATGGACCGTGGGAACCACAAATGGACCGCGGGACCCTCAAATAGGCGGAGGAACCCTCAAATGGACAGAAGGACCCTCAAATGGACCGAGGGACCCCGAAAATGGACCGAGGGAACCCGCAAATGGACCGAGGGAAACGACAATGGACCAAGGGAACCCGCAAATGGACCGAGGGAACCGACAATGGACCAAGGGAACCCGCAAATGGACCGAGGGAACCGACAATGAACTGAGGGACCCCGCCAATGGACCGCGGGACCCCGCAAATGGACCGAGGGACCCCGCAAATGGACCGCGGGAACCGCCAAATGGACCGTGGGACTCCACCAACGGACCGCGGGAATCCGCTAACGGACCGCGGGACCCCACTAACGGACCGCGGGACCCGCCAAATGGACCGCGGGACCCGCCAAATGGACCGAGGGACCCGCAAATGGACCGAAGGACCCCGCAAATGGACCGAGGGACCCCGCAAATGCATGGAGGGACCCAGCAAATAGACGGAGGGAACCGAAAATGGACCGAGGGAACACGCCAATAGACCGAGGGACCGCCAATGGACCGAGGGAACCCTCCAATGGACCGAGGGAATCCGCCAATGGACCGAGGGTACCGCCAATGGACCGAGGGTACCGCCAATGGACCGAGGGAACCGCCAATGGACCGAAAGAACCCACCAATGGACCGAGGGAACCCGACAATGGACCGAGGGAACCCGCAAAAGGACTGAGGGAACCGACAATGGACTGAGGGAACCCGCAAAAGGACTGAGGGAACCCGCAAAAGGACTGAGGGTACCCGCAGAAGGACTGAGGGAACCCACAAATGGACTGAGGGAACCGACAATGGACTGAGGGAACCCGCGAAAGGACTGTGGGAACCGACAATGGTCTGAGGGAACCCGCAAAAAGACTGAGAGAACCGACAATGGTCTGAGGGAACCCGCAAAAGGGCTGAGGGAACTCACAAATGGACTCAGGGAAACGACAATGGACTGAGGGAACCCGCAAAAGGACTGAGAGAACCGACAATGGTCTGAGGGAACCGCAAAAGGACTGAGGGAACCGCAAAAGGACTGAGGGAACCGCAAAAGGACTGAGGGACCCCGCAAATGGACTGAGGGAACCCGCAAAAGGATTGTGGGAACCGACAATGGACTGAGGGAACTGACAATGATCTGAGGGTACCCGCAACAGGACTCAGGGAACCGACAATGCACTGAGGGAACCGACAATGGTCTGAGGGAGCCCGCAAAAGGACTGAGGGAACCGATAATGGTCTGAGGGAACCGATAATGGTCTGAGGGAACCCGCAAAGGGACTGAGGGAACCGACAATGGTCTGAGGGAACGCGCAAAAGGAGAGAGGGAACCGACAAGGGACAGAAGGACACCACAATGGACTGAGGGAACCCGCAAATGGACTGAGGGACCCGACAAATGGACTGAGGGACCCGACAAATAGACTGAGGGACCCGCAAATGGACTGAGGGAACCCGCAAATGGACTGAGGGACCCGACAATGGACTGAGGGACCCCGCAAAAGGACTGAGGGACCCCGCAAATGGACTGAGGGAAGCGACAATGGACTGAGGGAACCCGCAAATGGACCGAGGGAACTGACAATGGACCGGGTGAACCCGCAAATGGACCGCGGGACCCGACAACGGACAGCGGGACCCCGCCAACGATCCGCGGGACACCGTCAACTGACCGCGAGACCCGCCAAATGGACCGCGGGACCCCGCAAATGGACGGAGGGACCCCGCAAATGGACGGAGGGTCCCCGCCAATGGACCGAGGGAAACGCCAATGGACCGAGGGAACTCTCAACTGGACCGAGGGAACCGACAATGGACCGAGGGAACCGACAATGGACCGAGGGAACCCGCAAAAGGACCGAGGGAACCCGCAAAAGGACCGAGGGAACCCGCAAAAAGACTGAGGGAACCGACAATGGTCTGAGGGAACCCGCAAAAAGAGTGAGAGTACCCACAGTGGTCTGAGGGAACCCGCAAAAGGGCTGAGGGAACTCACAAATGGACTGAGGGAACCCGCAAAAGGGCTGAGGGAACTCACAAATGGACTGAGGGAACCGACAATGGACTGAGGGAACCCGCAAAAGGACTGAGGGAACCGACAATGGTCTGAGGGAACCCGCAAAAAGACTGAGAGAACCGACAATGGTCTGAGGGAACCCAGAATGGACTGAGGGATCCGCAAAAGGACTGAGGGACCCGCAAAAGGACTGAGGGACCCGCAAAAAGACTGAGGGACCCCGCAAATGGACTGAGGGACCCGCAAATGGACTGAGGAACCCTTCAAATGGATCGAGGGAACCCTTCAAATGGACGGAGGGAACCCTTCAAATGGACCGCGGGAACCCTTCAAATGGACCGCGGGACCCTCAAATGGACCACGGGAAGCCTCAAATGGACCCCGGGACCCTCAAATGGACCGCGGTAACCCTCAAATGGACCGCGGGACCCTCAAATGGACCGCGGAAAGCCTCAAATGGACCGCGGGAACCGACAATGAACTGAGGGAACCGACAATGAACTGAGGGAACCCTCAAATGGACCGAGGGAACCGACAATGAACTGAGGGAACCCGCAAATGGACCGAGGGAAGCGCCAACGGACCGCGGGACCACGCCAACTGGACCGCGGGACCCCGGAAATGGACCGCGGGACCCGCCAAATGGACCGCGGGAACCGCCAAATGGACCGCGGGAACCGCCAAATGGACCGCGGGAAACGGCCAATGGACCGCGAGACCCGGCCAATGGACCGCGGGACGCTCAAATGGACCGCGGGATGCTCAAATGGACCGCGGGACCCCGCCAATGGACCGCGGGACCCCGCCAATGGACCGCGGGACCCCGCCAAATGGACCGCGGGAACCGCCAAATGGACCGCGGGACCCGGCCAATGGACCGCGGGACCCTCCAATGGACCGCGGGACCCTCCAAGGGACCGAGGGACGCCGCAAATGGACCGAGGGACGCCGCAAATGGACAGAGGGAGCCCGCAAATGGACCCGGGAACAGGCCAACGGACCGCGGGACCCAGCCAGCGGACCGCGGGACCCCGCCAACTGGACCGCGGGACCCCGCCAACGGCCCGAGGGACCCCGCCAATGGACCGAGGGACCCCGCCAATGGACCGTGGGAACTGCGAAATGGACCGCGGGACCCGGCCAATGGACCGCGGGACCCTCAAATGGACCGCAAGACTCTCAAATGGACCGAGGGACCCTCAAATGTACCGAGGGACCCCGCAAATGTACCGAGGGAACGGACAATGGACCGAAGGAACCGGCCAATGGAACGAGGGACCCACAAATGGACCGAGGGACCCCGCAAATGGACCGAGGGAACCGCAAATGGACCGAGGGAACCCGACAATGGACTGAGGGAACCGCAAATGGACCGAGGGAACCCGCAAATGGACCGAGGGGACCTGCAAATGGACCGAGGGACCCGAAAATTGACCGAGGGAACCGCAAATGGACCGAAGGAACTCGCAAATGGACCGAGGGAACCCGGAAATGGACCGAGGGAACCGCAAATGGAACGAGGGAACTCGCAAATGGACCGAGGGAACGCGACACTGGACCGAGGGAACCTGACACTGGACCGAGGGAACCCGACACTGGACCGAGGAAACCCGCAAATGGACCGAGGGAACCCGCAAATGGACCGAGGGAACCCGCCAATGGACCGAGGGAACCGACAATGGACCGAGGGAACCCGCCAATGGACCGAGGGACCCAAAAATTGACCGAGGGACCTGCAAATGGACCGAGGGAACCCGCAAATGGACCGAGGGAACCCGCAAATGGACCGAGGGAACTCGCAAATGGACCGAGGGACCCGCAAATGGACCGAGGGACCCTCAAATATACCGAGGGACCCCGCAAATGGACCGAGGGAACCGACAATGGACCGAAGGAACCGGCCAATGGACCGAGGGACCCGCAAATGGACCGAGGGACCTGGACAATGGACCGAGGGACCCGGACAATGGACCGAGGGACCCGCAAATGGACCGAGGGAACCCGCAAATGGACCGAGGGAACCCGCAAATGGACCGAGGGACCTGAAAAGTTACCGAGGGAACCGCAAATGGACCAAGGGAACCCGCAAATGGACCGAGGGAACTCGCAAATGGACCGAGGGAACTCGCAAATAGACCGAGGGAACCCGACACTGGACCGAGGGAACCCGACACTGGACCGAGGGTACCGCAAATGGACCGAGGGAACCCGACACTGGCCCGAGGGAACCGGACAATGGACCGAGGGAACCCGCAAAAGGACTGAGTGTACGCGCAAAAGGACTGAGGGAACCCGCAAAAGGACTGTGGGAACCGAAAAAGGACTGAGGGAACCGACAATGGACTGAGGGAATCCTCAAAAGGACTGAGGGAACCGACAATGCACTGAGGGATCCGACAATGGTCTGAGGGAACCCGCAAAAGGACTGAGGGAACCGATAATGGTCTGAGGGAACCCGCAAAAGGACTGAGGAATCCGACAATGGACTGAGGGAACCGACAATGGACTGAGGGAACCCGCAAATGGACTGAGGGAACGCGCAAATGGACCAAGGGACCCCTTCAAATGGACCGCGGGACCCCTTCAAATGGACCGCGGGAAGCCGCAAATGGACCGCGGGAAGCCTCAAATGGACTGCAGGAAGCATCAAATGGACTGAGGGACCCGCAAAAGGACCGAGGGAAACCGCAAATGGACCGAGGGAACCGACAATGGACCGAGGGAACCCGCCTATGGACCGAGGGAACCCGCCAATGGACTGCGAGAACCCGCCAATGGACTGCGGGAACCCGCCAATGGACCGAGGGAACCGCCAATGGACCGAGGGAAGCGCCAACGGACCGAGGGACCCTGCCAACGGACCGCGGGACCCCGAAAACTGGACCGCGGGACCCCGGCAACGGACAGCGGGACCCCGGCAATGGACAGCGGGAACCGGCCAACGGACCGCGGGACCCCGCTAGTGGACCGCGGAACCCCGCTAGTGGACCGCGGAACCCCGCCAACTGGACCGCGGGACCCCGCAACTGGACCGAGGGACCCCGCAAATGGACCGAGGGACCCCGCAAATGGACCGCGGGAACCGCAAATGCACCGAGGGAACCCGCCAATGGACCGCAGGAACCGGCCAATGGACCGCGGGACCCGACAATGGACCGCGGGACCCGGCCAATGGGCCGTGGGAACCTCAAATGGACCGCGGGACCCTCAAATAGGCCGAGGAACCCTCAAATGGACAGAGGGACCCTCAAATGGACAGAGGGACCCCAAAAATGGACCGAGGGAACCCGCAAATGGACCGAGGGAACCGACAATGGACCAAGGGAACCCGCAAATGGACCGAGGGAACCGACAATGAACTGAGGGACCCCGCCAATGGACCGCGGGACCCCGCAAATGGACCGTGGGACCCCACCAACGGACCGCGGGAATCCGCTAACGGACCGCGGGACCCCGCTAACGGACCTCGGGACCCGCCAAATGGACCGCGGGACCCGCCAAATGGACCGAGGGACCCCGCAAATGGACCGAGGGACCCCGCAAATGGACCGAGGGACCCAGCAAATGGACGGAGGGAACCGAAAATGGACCGAGGGAACACGCCAATGGACCGAGGGACCGCTAATGGACCGAGGAAACCGCCAATGGACCGAGGGAACCCGCCAATGGACCGAGGGTACCGCCAATGGACCGAGGGAACCGCCAATGGACCGAAAGAACCCGCCAATGGACCGAGGGAACCTGACAATGGACCGAGGGAACCCGCAAAAGGACTGAGGGTACCCGCAGAACAACTGAGGGAACCCACAAATGGACTGAGGGAACCGACAATGGACTGAGGGAACCCGCGAAAGGACTGTGGGAACCGACAATGGACTGAGGGAACCGACAATGGACTGAGGGAACCCGCAAAAGACTGTGGGAACCGACAATGGACTAAGGGAACCGACAATGAACTGAGGGAACCCGCAAAAGTATTGTGGGAACCGACAATGGACTGAGGGAACCCGCAAATGGACTGAGGGAACCCGACAATGGACTGAGGGAACCCGCAAAAGGACTGAGGGAACCGACAATGGTCTGAGGGAACTCGCAAAAGGACAGAGGGAACCGACAATGGACAGAGGGAACCCACAATGGACTGAGGGAACCCGCAAATGGACTGAGGGAACCGACAAATGGACTGAGGGAACCGACAATGGACTGAGGGAACCCGCAAATGGACTGAGGGAATCCGCAAATGGACGGAGGGAACCGCAAATGGACGGAGGGAACCGCAAATGGATGGAGGGAACCGCAAATGGATGGAGGGAACCGCAAATGGACTGAGGGAACCCGCAAATGGACTGAGGGAACCGACAATGAACGGAGGGACCCACAAAAGGACTGAGGGAAGCCGAAAAAGGACTGAGGGAACCCGCAAATGGACTGAGAGAACCCGCAAACTTGACCGCGGGACCCCGCAAACTGGACCGCGGACCCCTGCAAATGGACTGCGGGACCCTGCAAACGGAACGCGGGAACCGAAAACGGACCACGGGAACCGAAAATGGACCGCGGGAACAGAAAACGAACCTCGGGACCCCGCCAACTAGACCGCGGGACCCCGCCAACTGGACCGCGGGACCCGCCAACTGGACCGCGGGACCCGCCAAATGGAGCGAGGGAAACGCAAATAGACCAAGGGAACCCGCAAATGGACCGAGGGAACCGCCAATGGACAGAGGGAACCCGCCAATGGACCGAGGGAACCCGCCAATGGACCGAGGGACCCCGCAACTGGACCGAGGGACCCCGCAACTGGACCGAGGGAACCGTCAATGGACCGAGGGAACAATCAATGGACCGAGGGAACCCGCAAATGGACCGAGGGAACCCGAAAATGGACCGAGGGAACCGGCCAATGGATTGAGGGAACTGCCAAATGGACCGAGGTACCTGCAAATGGACCGAGGGACCCCGCAAATGGACCGAGGGACCCCGCAAATGGACCGAGGGAACCGTCAATGGACCGAGGGAACCCGCAAATGGACCGAGGGAACCCGCAAATGGACCGAGGGAACACGAAAATGGATCGAGGGAACCGCAAATGCACCGAGGGAACCGCAAAGGGACCGACGGACCCGGCCAATGGACCGAGGGACCCCGCAAATGGACCGAGGGAACCGCAAATGGACCGAGGGAACCCGCAAATGGACCGAGGGAACCGACAATGGACCGAGGGAACCGACAATGGACCGAGGGAACCCGCAAATGGACCGAAAGAACCGACAATGGACCGAGGGATCCCGCAAATGGACCGAGGGAACCGACAATGAACTGAGGGAACCCGTCAATGAACCGAGGGAACAATCAATGGACCGAGGGAACCCGAAAATGGACCGAGGGAACCCGAAAATGGACCGAGGGAACACGAAAATGGATCGAGGGAACCGCAAATGCACCGAGGGAACCGCAAAGGGACCGACGGACCCGGCCAATGGACCAAGGGACCCCGCAAATGGACCGAGGGAACACGAAAATGGATCGAGGGAACCGCAAATGCACCGAGGGAACCGCAAAGGGACCGACGGACCCGGCCAATGGACCAAGGGACCCCGCAAATGGACCGAGGGAACCGCAAATGGACCGAGGGAACCCGCAAATGGACCGAGGGAACCGACAATGGACCGAGGGAACCGACAATGGACCGAGGGAACCCGCAAATGGACCGAGGGAACCGACAATGGACCGAGGGAACCCGCAAATGGACCGAGGGAACCGACAATGAACTGAGGGAACCCGCAAATGGACCGAGGGAGCCCGACAATGGACTGAGGGAGCCCGACAATGGACTGAGGGAACCGACAATGAACTGAGGGAACCCGCAAAAGAACTGAGGGAACCGACAATGAACTGAGGGAACCCGCAAAAAGACCGCGGGACCCCTTCAAATGGACCGAGGGACCCGCAAATGAACCGAGGGACCGTCAAATATACCGAGGGACCCCGCAAAGGGACCGAGGGAACCGGCAATGGACCGAAGGAACCGGCCAACGGACCGAGGGACCCGCAAATGGACCGAGGGACCCGCAAATGGACCGAGGGACCCGCAAATGGACCGAGGGACCCGGACAATGGACCGAGGGACCCGCAAATGGACCGAGGGAACCCGCAACTTGGACCGAGGGAACCGCAAATGGACCGAGGGAACCCGCAAATGGACCGAGGGACCCGAAAAGTTACCGAGGGAACCGCAAATGGACCGAGGGAACCCGCAAATGGACCGAGGGAACCGCAAATGGACCGAGGGAACCGCAAATGGACAGAGGGAACTCGCAAATGGACCGAGGGAACCGCAAATGGACCGAGGGAACTCGCAAATGGACCGAGGGAACCCGACACTGGACCGAGGGAACCCGACACTGGACCGAGGGAACCGCAAATGGACCGAGGGAACTCGCAAATGGACCGAGGGAACCCGACACTGGACCGAGGGAACCCGACACTGGACCGAGGGAACCGGACAATGGACCGAGGGAACCCGCAAAAGGACTGAGTGTACGCGCAAAAGGACTGAGGGAACCCGCAAGAGGACTGAGGGAGCCCACAAATGGACTGATGGAACCGGCAATGGACTGAGGGAACCCGCAAAAGGACTGTGGGAACCTACAAAGGACTGAGGGAATCGACAATGGACTGAGGGAATCCTCAAAAGGACTGTGGGAATCGACAATGCACTGAGGGATCCGACAATGGTCTGAGGGAACCCGCAAAAGGACTGAGGGAACCGATAATGGTCTGAGGGAACCCGCAAAAGGACTGAGGAATCCGACAATGGACTGAGGGAACCCGCAAAAGGTCTGAGGGAACCCGCAAAGGGACTGAGGGAACCCCACAATGGACTGAGGGAACCCGCAAAAGGACTGAGGGAACCGACAATGGTCTGAGGGAACTCGCAAAGGGACTGAGGGAACCCGACAATGGGCTGAGGGAACCCGCAAGTGGACTGAGGGAACCCGCAAGTGGACTGAGGGGACCGACAAATAGACTGAGGGAACCCGCAAATGGACTGAGGGAACCGACAATGGACTGAGGGACCCCGCAAAAGGACTGAGGGAACCGACAATGGACTGAGGGAACCGACAATAGACTGAGGGAACCCGCAAATGGACTGAGGGAACCCACAAATGGACCAAGGGACCCCTTCAAATGGACCGCGGGACCCCTTCAAATGGGCCGCGGGGAGCCGCAAATGGACCGCGGGAAGCCTCAAATGGACTGCAGGAAGCCTCAAATGGACTGAGGGACCCGCAAAAGGACCGAGGGAAACAGCAAATGGACAGAGGGAACCGACAATGGACCGAGGGAACCCGCCTATGGACCGAGGGAACCCGCCAATGGACTGCGGGAACCCGCCAATGGACTGCGGGAACCCGCCAATGGACTGCGAGAACCCGCCAATGGACTGCGGGAACCCGCCAATGGACCGACGGAACCCGCCAATGGACTGCGGGAACCGCCAATGGACCGAGGGAACCCGCCAATGGACCAAGAGAACCCGCCAATGGACCGAGAGAACCCGCAAATGGACCGAGGGAAGCGCCAACGGACTGAGGGAAGCGCCAACGGACCGAGGGACCCTGCCAACGGACCGCGGGACCCCGAAAACTGGACCGCGGGACCCCGAAAACTGGACCGCGGGACCCCGGCAACGGACAGCAGGACCCCGGCAATGGACAGCGGGAACCGGCCAACGGACCGCGGGACCCCGCTAGTGGACCGCGGAACCCCGCTAGTGGACCGCGGAACCTCGCCAACTGGACCGCGGGACCCCGCAACTGGACCGAGGGACCCCGCAAATGGACCGAGGGACCCCGCAAATGGACCGCGGGAACCGCAAATGCACCGAGGGAACCGGCCAATGGACCGCGGGAACCGGCCAATGGACCGCGGGACCCGCCAATGGACCGCGGGACCCGGCCAATGGACCGTGGGAACCTCAAATGGACCGCGGGACCCTCAAATAGGCCGAGGAACCCTCAAATGGACAGAGGGACCCTCAAATGGACCGAGGGACCCCGAAAATGGACCGAGGGAACCCGCAAATGGACCGAGGGAACCGACAATGGACCAAGGGAACCCGCAAATGGACCGAGGGAACCGACAATGAACTGAGGGACCCCGCCAATGGACCGCGGGACCCCGCAAATGGACCGAGGGACCCCGCAAATGGACCGCGGGAACTGCCAAATGGACCGTGGGACCCCACCAACGGACCGCGGGAATCCGCTAACGGACCGCGGGACCCCGCTAACGGACCTCGGGACCCGCCAAATGGACCGCGGGACCCGCCAAATGGACCGAGGGACCCGCAAATGGACCGAGGGACCCCGCAAATGGACCGAGGGACCCAGCAAATGGACGGAGGGAACCGAAAATGGACCGAGGGAACACGCCAATGGACCGAGGGACCGCCAATGGACCGAGGAAACCGCCAATGGACCGAGGGAACCCGCCAATGGACCGAGGGTACCGCCAATGGACCGAGGGTACCGCCAATGGACCGAGGGAACCGCCAATGGACCGAAAGAACCCGCCAATGGACCGAGGGAACCCGACAATGGACCGAGGGAACCCGCAAAAGGACTGAGGGAACCCGCAAAAGGACTGAGGGAACCGACAATGGACTGAGGGAACCCGCAAAAAAACTGAGGGAACCCGCAAAAGGACTGAGGGTACCCGCAGAACAACTGAGGGA
Organism: Dromococcyx pavoninus; assembly: GCA_033558185.1. Taxonomy (NCBI): domain Eukaryota; kingdom Metazoa; phylum Chordata; class Aves; order Cuculiformes; family Neomorphidae; genus Dromococcyx; species Dromococcyx pavoninus. Next base: position 190,586 of record JAUMJL010000725.1, read on the forward strand.
ACCCACAAATGGACTGAGGGAACCGACAATGGACTGAGGGAACCCGCGAAAGGACTGTGGGAACCGACAATGGACTGAGGGAACCGACAATGGACTGAGGGAACCCGCAAAAGACTGTGGGAACCGACAATGGACTAAGGGAACCGACAATGAACTGAGGGAACCCGCAAAAGTATTGTGGGAACCGACAATGGACTGAGGGAACCCGCAAAGGGACTGAGGGAAACCGCAAATGGACTGAGGGAACCCGCAAATGGACTGAGTGAACCCGACAATGGACTGAGGGAAGCCGCAAAAGGACTGAGGGAACCGACAATGGTCTGAGGGAACTCGCAAAAGGACAGAGGGAACCGACAATGGACAGAGGGAACCCACAATGGACTGAGGGAACCCGCAAATGGACTGAGGGAACCTGGAAATGGACTGAGGGAACCGACAAATGGACTGAGGGAACCGACAATGGACTGAGGGAACCCGCAAATGGACTGAGGGAATCCGCAAATGGACGGAGGGAACCGCAAATGGACGGAGGGAACCGCAAATGGACGGAGGGAACCGCAAATGGATGGAGGGAATCGAAAATGGACTGAGGGAACCCGCAAATGGACTGAGGGAACCGACAATGGACTGAGGGACCCCGCAAAAGGACTGAGGGACCCGGCAAAAGGACTGAGGGACCCCGCAAATGCACTGAGGGAACCGACAATGGACTGAGGGAACCGACAATGGACTGAGGGAACCCGCAAATGGACTGAGGGAACCGACAATGAACTGAGGGACCCACAAAAGGACTGAGGGAAGCCGAAAAAGGACTGAGGGAACCCGCAAATGGACTGAGAGAACCCGCAAACTTGACCGCGGGACCCCGCAAACTGGACCGCGGGCCCCCGCAAATGGACTGCGGGACCCTGCAAACGGAACGCGGGAACCGAAAACGGACCACGGGAACCGAAAATGTACCGCGGGAACAGAAAACGGACCTCGGGACCCCGCCAACTGGACCGCGGGACCCCGCCAACTGGACCGCGGGACCCGCGAAATGGACCGCGGGACCCCCCAATTGGACCGAGGGAAACGCAAATAGACCGAGGGAACCCGCAAATGGACCGAGGGAACCGCCAATGGACCGAGGGAACCCGCCAATGGACCGAGGGACCCCGCAACTGGACCGAGGGACCCCGCAAGTGGACCGAGGGACCCGTCAATGAACCGAGGGAACCGTCAATGGACCGAGGGAACACGCAAATGAAAAGAGGTAACCGAAAATGGACTGAGGGAACCAGAAAATGGACCGAGGGAACCCGAAAATGGACCGAGGGAACCGGCCAATGTATTGAGGGAACTGCCAAATGGACCGAGGTACCTGCAAATGGACCGAGGGACCCCGCAAATGGACCGAGGGAACCGTCAATGGACCGAGGGAACAATCAATGGACCGAGGGAACCCAAAAATGGACCGAGGGAACCCGAAAATGGACCGAGGGAACACGAAAATGGATCGAGGGAACCGCAAATGCACCGAGGGAACCGCAAAGGGACCGACGGACCCGGCCAATAAACCGAGGGACCCCGCAAATGGACCGAGGGAACCGCAAATGGACCGAGGGAACCCGCAAATGGACCGAGGGAACCGACAATGGACCGAGGGAACCGACAATGGACCGAGGGAACCCGCAGATGGACCGAGGGAACCCGAAAATGGACCGAGGGAACCGACAATGGACCGAGGGAACCCGCAAATGGACCGAGGGAACCGACAATGAACTGAGGGAACCCGCAAATGGACCGAGGGAGCCCGACAATGGACTGAGGGAGCCCGACAATGGACTGAGGGAACCGACAATGAACTGAGGGAACCCGCAAAAGAACTGAGGGAACCGACAATGAACTGAGGGAACCCGCAAAAGGACCGCGGGACCCCTTCAAATGGACCGAGGGACCCGCAAATGGACCGAGGGACCCTCAAATATACCGAGGGACCCCGCAAATGGACCGAGGGAACCGACAATGGACCGAAGGAACCGGCCAACGGACCGAGGGACCCGCAAATGGACCGAGGGACCCGCAAATGGACCGAGGGAACTCGCAAATGGACCGAGGGAACCCGACACTGGACCGAGGGATCCGACAATGGTCTGAGGGAACCCGGAAAAGGACTGAGGGAACCGATAATGGTCTGAGGGAACCCGCAAAAGGACTGAGGAATCCGACAATGGTCTGAGGGAACCCGCAAAAGGTCTGAGGGAACCCGCAAAGGGACTGAGGGAACCCGATAATGGACTGAGGGAACCCGCAAAAGGACTGAGGGAACCGACAATGGTCTGAGGGAACTCGCAAAGGGACTGAGGGAACCCGACAATGGGCTGAGGGAACCCGCAAGTGGACTGAGGGAACCCGCAAGTGGACTGAGGGGACCGACAAATAGACTGAGAGAACCCTCAAATGGACTAAGGGAACCGACAATGGACTGAGGGACCCCGCAAAAGGACTGAGGGAACCGACAATGGACTGAGGGAACCGACAATGGACTGAGGGAACCCGCAAATGGACTGAGGGAACCCGCAAATGGACCAAGGGACCCCTTCAAATGGACCGCGGGACCCCTTCAAATGGACCGCGGGAAGCCGCAAATTGACCCCGGGAAGCCTCAAATGGACTGCAGGAAGCCTCAAATGGACTGAGGGACCCGCAAAAGGACCGAGGGAAACCGCAAATGGACCGAGGGAACCGACAATGGACCGAGGGAACCCGCCTATGGACCGAGGGAACCCGCCAATGGACTGCGAGAACCCGCCAATGGACTGCGGGATCCCGCCAATGGAATGCGGGAACCCGCCAATGGACCGCGGGAACCCGCCAATGGACCGCGGGAACCCGCCAATGGACCGCGGGAACCGCCAATGGACCGAGAGAACCCGCAACTGGACCGAGGGAACCCGCAAATGGACCGAGGGAAGCGCCAACGGACCGAGGGACCCTGCCAACGGACCGCGGGACCCCGAAAACTGGACCACGAGACCCCGAAAACTGGACCGCGGGACCCCGGCAACGGACAGCGGGACCCCGGCAACGGACAGCGGGAACCGGCCAACGGACCGCGGGACCCCGCAAACGGACCGCGGAACCCGCAAATGGACCGAGGGACCCCGCAAATGGACCGCGGGAACCGCAAATGCACCGAGGGAACCGGCTAATGGACCGCGGGAACCGGCCAATGGACCGCGGGACCCGCCAATGGACCGCGGGACTCGGCCAATGGACCGTGGGAACCTCAAATGGACCGCGGGACCCTGAAATAGGCCGAGGAACCCTCAAATGGACAGAGGGACCCTCAAATGGACCGAGGGACCCCGAAAATGGACCGAGGGAACCCGCAAATGGACCGAGGGAACTGACAATGGACCGAGGGAACCATCAATGGACCGAGGGAACCTGAAAATGGACCGAGGGAACCCGAAAATGGACCGAGGTAACACGAAAATGGATCGAGGGAACCGCAAATGCACCGAGGGAACCGCAAAGGGACCGACGGACCCGGCCAATGGACCGAGGGACCCCGCAAATGGACCGAGGGAACCACAAATGGACCGAGGGAACCCGCAAATGGACCGAGGGAACCGACAATGGACCGAAGGAACCGACAATGGACCGAGGGAACCGACAATGGACCGAGGGAACCCGCAAATGGACCGAGGGAACCGACAATGGACCGAGGGAACCGACAATGGACCGAGGGAACCCGCAAATGGACCGAGGGAACACGCAAATGGACCGAGGGAACCGAAAATGAACTGAGGGAACCCGCAAATGGACCGAGGGAGCCCGACAATGGACTGAGGGAGCCCGACAATGGACTGAGGGAGCCCGACAATGGACTAAGGGAACCGACAATGAACTGAGGGAACCCGCAAAAGAACTGAGGGAACCGACAATGAACTGAGGGAACCCGCAAAAGGACCGCGGGACCCCTTCAAATGGACCGAGGGACCCGCAAATGGACCGAGGGATCCTCAAATATACCGAGGGACCCCGCAAATGGACCGAGGGAACCGACAATGGACCGAGGGACCCGCAAATGGACCGAGGGACCCGCAAATGGACCGAGGGAACTGGACAATGGACCGAGGGAACCGCAAATGGACCGAGGGAACCCGCAAATGGACCGAGGGAACCGCAAATGGACCGAGGGAACCCGCAAACGGACCGAGGGACCCGAAAAGTTACCGAGGGAACCGCAGATGGACCGAGGGAACCCGCAAATGGACCGAGGGAACCGCAAATGGACCGAGGGAACCGCAAATGGACCGAGGGAACCGCAAATGGACCGAGGGAACTCGCAAATGGACCGAGGGAACCCGACACTGGATCGAGGGAACCCGACACTGGACCGAGGGAACCCGCAAATGGACCAAGGGAACCGCAAATGGACCGAGGGAACTCGCAAATGGACCGAGGGAACCCGACACTGGACCGAGGGAACCGGACAATGTACCGAGGGAACCCGCAAAAGGACTGGGTGTACGCGCAAAAGGACTGAGGGAACCCGCAAAAGGACTGAGGGAACCCACAAATGGACTGATGGAACCGGCAATGGACTGAGGGAACCCGCAAAAGGACTGTGGGAACCGACAAAGGACTGAGGGAACCGACAATGGACTGAGGGAATCCTCAAAAGGACTGAGGGAACCGACAATGCACTGAGGGATCCGATAATGGTCTGAGGGAACCCGGAAAAGGACTGAGGGAACCGATAATGGTCTGAGGGAACCCGCAAAAGAACTGAGGAATCCGACAATGGACTGAGGGAACCCGCAAAAGGTCTGAGGGAACCCGCAAAGGGACTGAGGGAACCCGATAATGGACTGAGGGAACCCGCAAAAGGACTGAGGGAACCGACAATGGTCTGAGGGAACTCGCAAAGGGACTGAGGGAACCCGACAATGGGCTGAGGGAACCCGCAAGTGGACTGAGGGAACCCGCAAGTGGACTGAGGGGACCGACAAATAGACTGAGAGAACCCTCAAATGGACTAAGGGAACCGACAATGGACTGAGGGACCCCGCAAAAGGACTGAGGGAACCGACAATGGACTGAGGGAACCGACAATAGACTGAGGGAACCCGCAAATAGACTGAGGGAACCCGCAAATGGACCAAGGGACCCCTTCAAATGGACCGCGGGACCCCTTCAAATGGACCGCGGGAAGCCGCAAATTGACCCCGGGAAGCCTCAAATGGACTGCAGGAAGCCTCAAATGGACTGAGGGACCCGCAAAAGGACCGAGGGAAACCGCAAATGGACCGAGGGAACCGACAATGGACCGAGGGAACCCGCCTATGGACCGAGGGAACCCGCCAATGGACTGCGAGAACCCGCCAATGGACTGCGGGATCCCGCCAATGGAATGCGGGAACCCGCCAATGGACCGCGGGAACCCGCCAATGGACCGCGGGAACCCGCCAATGGACCGCGGGAACCGCCAATGGACCGAGAGAACCCGCAAATGTACCGAGGGAACCCGCAAATGGACCGAGGGAAGCGCCAACGGACCGAGGGACCCTGCCAACGGACCGTGGGACCCCGAAAACTGGACCACGAGACCCCGAAAACTGGACCGCGGGACCCCGCCAACGGACAGCGGGACCCCGGCAACGGACAGCGGGAACCGGCCAACGGACCGCGGGACCCCGCAAACGGACCGCGGAACCCGCAAATGGACCGAGGGACCCCGCAAATGGACCGAGGGACCCCGCAAATGGACCGCGGGAACCGCAAATGCACCGAGGGAACCGGCTAAAGGACCGCGGGAACCGGCCAATGGACCGCGGGACCCGCCAATGGACCGCGGGACTCGGCCAATGGACCGTGGGAACCTCAAATGGACCGCGGGACCCTGAAATAGGCCGAGGAACCCTCAAATGGACAGAGGGACCCTCAAATGGACCGAGGGACCCCGAAAACGGACCGAGGGAACCCGCAAATGGACCGAGGGAACCGACAATGGACCGAGGGAACCATCAATGGACCGAGGGAACCCGAAAATGGACCGAGGGAACCCGAAAATGGACCGAGGTAACACGAAAATGGATCGAGGGAACCGCAAATGCACCGAGGGAACCGCAAAGGGACCGACGGACCCGGCCAATGGACCGAGGGACCCCGCAAATGGACCGAGGGAACCGCAAATGGACCGAGGGAACCCGCAAATGGACCGAGGGAACCGACAATGGACCGAAGGAACCGACAATGGACCGAGGGAACCGACAATGGACCGAGGGAACCCGCAAATGGACCGAGGGAACCGACAATGGACCGAGGGAACCGACAATGGACCGAGGGAACCCGCAAATGGACCGAGGGAACCGACAATGGACCGAGGGAACCCGCAAATGGACCGAGGGAACCGAAAATGAACTGAGGGAACCCGCAAATGGACCGAGGGAGCCCGACAATGGACTGAGGGAGCCTGACAATGGACTGAGGGAGCCCGACAATGGACTGAGGGAACCGACAATGAACTGAGGGAACCCGCAAAAGAACTGAGGGAACCGACAATGAACTGAGGGAACCCGCAAAAGGACCGCGGGACCCCTTCAAATGGACCGCGGGACCCGCAAATGGACCGAGGGATCCTCAAATATACCGAGGGACCCCGCAAATGGACCGAGGGACCCGAAAATGGACCGAGGGACCCGCAAATGGACCGAGGGACCCGCAAATGGACCGAGGGACCCGCAAATGGACCGAGGGACCCGGACAATGGACCGAGGGAACCGCAAATGGACCGAGGGAACCCGCAAATGGACCGAGGGAACCGCAAATGGACCGAGGGAACCCGCAAACGGACCGAGGGACCCGAAAAGTTACCGAGGGAACCGCAGATGGACCGAGGGAACCCGCAAATGGACCGAGGGAACCGCAAATGGACCGAGGGAACCGCAAATGGACCGAGGGAACTCGCAAATGGACCGAGGGAACCTGACACTGGATCGAGGGAACCCGACACTGGACCGAGGGAACCCGCAAATGGACCAAGGGAACCGCAAATGGACCGAGGGAACTCGCAAATGGACCGAGGGAACCCGACACTGGACCGAGGGAACCGGACAATGTACCGAGGGAACCCGCAAAAGGACTGGGTGTACGCGCAAAAGGACTGAGGGAACCCGCAAAAGGACTGAGGGAACCCACAAATGGACTGATGGAACCGGCAATGGACTGAGGGAACCCGCAAAAGGACTGTGGGAACCGACAAAGGACTGAGGGAACCGATAATGGACTGAGGGAATCCTCAAAAGGACTGAGGGAACCGACAATGCACTGAGGGGTCCGACAATGGTCTGAGGGAACCCGGAAAAGGACTGAGGGAACCGATAATGGTCTGAGGGAACCCGCAAAAGAACTGAGGAATCCGACAATGGACTGAGGGAACCCGCAAAAGGTCTGAGGGAACCCGCAAAGGGACTGAGGGAACCCGATAATGGACTGAGGGAACCCGCAAAAGGACTGAGGGAACCGAAAATGGTCTGAGGGAATTCGCAAAGGGACTGAGGGAACCCGACAATGGGCTGAGGGAACCCGCAAGTGGACTGAGGGAACCCGCAAGTGGACTGAGGGGACCGACAAATAGACTGAGAGAGCCCTCAAATGGACTAAGGGAACCGACAATGTACTGAGGGACCCCGCAAAAGGACTGAGGGAACCGACAATGGACTGAGGGAACCGACAATGGACTGAGGGAACCCGCAAATGGACTGAGGGAACCCGCAAATGGACCAAGGGACCCCTTCAAATGGACCGCGGGACCCTTTCAAATGGACCGCGGGAAGCCGCAAATTGACCGCGGGAAGCCTCAAATGGACTGCAGGAAGCCTCAAATGGACTGAGGGACCCGCAAAAGGACCGAGGGAAACCGCAAATGGACCGAGGGAACCGACAATGCACCGAGGGAACCCGCCTATGGACCGAGGGAACCCGCAAATGGACTGCGAGAACCCGCCAATGGACTGCGGGATCCCGCCAATGGAATGCGGGAACCCGCCAATGGACCGCGGGAACCCGCCAATGGACCGCGGGAACCCGCCAATGGACCGCGGGAACCGCCAATGGACCGAGAGTACCCGCAAATGGACCGAGGGAACCCGCAAATGGACCGAGGGAAGCGCCAACGGACCGAGGGACCCTGCCAACGGACCGCGGGACCCCGAAAACTGGACCACGAGACCCCGAAAACTGGACCGCGGGACCCCGCCAACGGACAGCGGGACCCCGGCAACGGACAGCGGGAACCGGCCAACGGACCGCGGGACCCCGCAAACGGACCGCGGAACCCGCAAATGGACCGAGGGACCCCGCAAATGGACCGAGGGACCCCGCAAATGGACCGCGGGAACCGCAAATGCACCGAGGGAACCGGCTAATGGACCGCGGGAACCGGCCAATGGACCGCGGGACCCGCCAATGGACCGCGGGACTCGGCCAATGGACCGTGGGAACCTCAAATGGACCGCGGGACCCTGAAATAGGCCGAGGAACCCTCAAATTGACAGAGGGACCCTCAAATGGACCGAGGGACCCCGAAAATGGACCGAGGGAACCCGCAAATGGACCGAGGGAACCCGCAAAAGGACTGAGGGAACCGACAATGAACTGAGGGAACCCGCAAATGGACCGCGGGACCCCTTCAAATGGACCGCGAGACCCCTTCAAATGGACCGCGGGAAGCCTCAAATGGACCGCGGGAATCCTCAAATGGACCTCGGGAAGCCTCAAATGAAACGCGGGAACCCGCAAATGAACCGCGGGAACCCGCCAATGGAGCGAGGGAACCCGCCAATGGACCGAGGGAACCCGCCAATGGACTGCGGGAACGGCCAATGAACTGAGGGAACCCGCAAATGAACCGAGGGACCCCGCAAATGAACCGAGGGACCCCGTAAATGGACCGAGGGAAGTGCCAACGGACCGAGGGACCCCGCCAACGGACCGAGGGACCCCGCCAACGGACAGCGGGACCCCGCCAACGGACAGCGGGAACCGGCCAGCGGACCGCGGGACCCCGCCAGCGGACCGCGGGACCCCGCCAGCGGACCTCGGGACCCCGCCAACTGGATCGCGGGACCCCGCCAATGGACAGCGGGTCCCGCAAATGGACCGAGGGACCCTAACATGGACCGAGGGACCCTCAAATGGACCGAGGGACCCCGCAAATGGACCGAGGGAACCGACAATGGACCGAAGGAACCGGCCAATGGACCGAGGGACCCGCAAATGGACCGAGGGACCCGCAAATGGATTGAGGGAACCCGAGAATGGACCGAGGGAACCCGCAAATGGACCGAGGGAACCCGCAAATGGACCGAGGGAACCGGAAATGGACCGAGGGAACCCGCAAATGGACCGAGGGAACTCGGAAATGGACCGAGGGAACCGCAAATGGACCGAGGGAACCCGACACTGGACCGAGGGAACCTGCAAATGGACCGATGGAACCCGCAAATGGACCGAGGGAACCGACAATGGACCGAGGGAACCCGCCAATGGACCGCGGGAACCCGCCAATGGACCGAGGGAACCGAAAATGGACCTAGGGACCCGAAAATTGACCGAGGGAACCGCAAATGGACCGAAGGAACCCGCAAATGGACCGAGGGAACTCGCAAATGGACCGAGAGAACCGCAAATGGACTGAGGGAACCCGACACTGGACCGAGGGAACCCGACACGGGACCGAGGGAACCGCAAATGGACCGAGGGAACCCGCAAATGGACCGAGGGAACCGCAAATGGACCCAGGGAACCGGAAATGGACCAAGGGAACCCGCAAATGGACCGAGGGAACCGACAATGGACCGAGGGAACCGCAAATGGACCGAGGGAAACCGCAAATGGACCGAGGGAAACCGCAAATGGACCGAGGGAAACGATAATGGACCGAGGGAACACGCCAATGGACCGAGGGAACCGCCAATGGACCGAGGGAACCCGCCAATGGACCGAGGGAACCGCCAATGGACCGAGGGAACCGACAATAAACCGAGGGAACCGACAATGGACCGAGGGAACCCGCCAATGGACGGATGGAACCCGCAAATGGACCGAGGGAACCGACAATGGACCGAGGGAACCCGCCAATGGACCGCGGGAACCCGCCAATGGACCGAGGGAACCGAAAATGGACCTAGGGACCCAAAAATCGACCGAGGGAACCGCAAATGGACCGAAGGAACCCGCAAATGGACCGAGGGAAGTCGCAAATGGGCCGAGAGAACCGCAAATGGACTGAGGGAACCCGACACTGGACCGAGGGAACCCGACACGGGACCGAGGGAACCGCAAATGGAACGAGGGAACCCGCAAATGGACCGAGGGAACCGCAAATGGACCGAGGGAACCGGAAATGGACCAAGGGAACCCGCAAATGGACCGAGGGAACAGACAATGGACCGAGGGAACCGCAAATGGACCGAGGGAAACCGCAAATGGACCGAGGGAACCGACAATGGACCGAGGGAAGCCGCCAATGGACCGAGGGAACCTGCCAATGGACCGAGGGAACCCGCCAATGGACCGAGGGAACCCGCCAATGGACCGAGGGACCCGAAAACTGACCGAGGGAACCGCAAATGGACCGAGGGAACCCGCAAATGGACCGAGGGAACTTGCAAATTGACCGAGGGAACCGCCAATGGACCGAGGGAACTGCCAATGGACCGAGGGAACCCACCAATGGACAGAGGTAACTGCCAAAGCACCGAGGGAACCGCCAATGGACCGAGGGAACCGGCCAATGGACCACGGGAACCCGCAAATGAACCGCGGGAACCCGCAAATGAACCGAGGGAACCCGCAAATGAACCGAGGCAACCCGCAAAAGGACCGAGGGAACCCGCAAAAGGACTGAGGGAACCCGACAAGGGACTGAGGGAACCGACAAGGGACTGAGTGAACGGACAAGGGACTGAGAGAACCCGTAAATGGACCGAGGGAACCCGGGAATGGACCGAGGGAACCGACAATGGACTGAGGGAATCCGCAAAAGGACTGAGGGAACCCGCAAAAAGACTGAGGGAACTGACAATGGACTGAGGGAACAGACAATGGACTGAGGGAACCCGACAATGGACTGAGGGAACCGCCAAATGGACTGAGGGAACCCGACAAGGGACTGAGGGAACATGCAAATGGACTGAGGGAACATGCAAATGGACTGAGGGAACCCGCAAATGGACTGAGTGTACGCGCAAATGGACTGAGGGAACCCGCAAAAGGACTGAGGGAACCGACAACGGACTGAGGGAACCCGACAATGATCTGAGGGAACCCGCAAAGGACTGAGGGAACCGACAATGGACCGAAGGAACCGGCCAATGGACCGAGGGACCCGCACATGGACCGAGGGACCCGCAAATGGACCGAGGGACCCGCAAATGGATTGAGGGAACCCGAGAATGGACCGAGGCAACCCGCAAATGGACCGAGGGAACCGCAAATGGATTGAGGGAACCCGCAAATGGACCGAGAAACCCGAAAATTGACCGAGGGAACCGGAAATGGACCGAGGGAACCCGCAAATGGACAGAGGGAACTCGCAAATGGACCGAGGGAACCGCAAATGGACCGAGGGAACCCGACACTGGACCGAGGGAACCCGACACTGGACCGAGGGAACCTGCAAATGGACCGATGGAACCCGCAAATGGACCGAGGGAACCGACAATGGACCGAGGGTACCCGCCAATGGACCGCGGGAACCCGCCAATGGACCGAGGGAACCGAAAACTGACCGAGGGAAACGCAAATGGACCGAGGGAACCCGCAAATGGACCGAGGGAACTCGCAAATGGACCGAGGGAACCGCCAATGGACCGAGGGAACCGAAAATGGACCTAGGGACCCGAAAATTGACCGAGGGAACCGCAAATGGACCGAAGGAATCCGCAAATGGACCGAGGGAAGTCGCAAATGGGCCGAGAGAACCGCAAATGGACTGAGGGAACCCGACACTGGACCGAGGGAACCCGACACGGGACCGAGGGAACCGCAAATGGAACGAGGGAACCCGCAAATGGACCGAGGGAACCGCAAATGGACCGAGGGAACCGGAAATGGACCAAGGGAACCCGCAAATGGACCGAGGGAACAGACAATGGACCGAGGGAACCGCAAATGGACCGAGGGAAACCGCAAATGGACCGAGGGAACCGACAATGGACCGAGGGAAGCCGCCAATGGACCGAGGGAACCCGCCAATGGACCGAGGGAACCCGCCAATGGACCGAGGGACCCGAAAACTGACCGAGGGAACCGCAAATGGACCGAGGGAACCCGCAAATGGACCGAGGGAACTCGCAAATGGACCGAGGGAACCGCCAATGGACCGAGGGAACTGCCAATGGACCGAGGGAACCCACGAATGGACCGAGGTAACTGCCAATGGACCGAGGGAACCGCCAATGGACCGAGGGAACCCGCCAATGGACCACGGGAACCCGCAAATGAACCGCGGGAACCCGCAAATGAACCGAGGGAACCCGCAAATGAACCGAGGTAACCCGCAAAAGGACCGAGGAAACCCGCAAAAGGACTGAGGGAACCCGACAAGGGACTGAGGGAACCGACAAGGGACTGAGGGAACGGACAAGGGACTGAGAGAACCCGTAAATGGACCGAGGGAACCCGGAAATGGACCGAGGGAACCGACAATGGACTGAGGGAATCCGCAAAATGACTGAGGGAACCCGCAAAAAGACTGAGGGAACTGACAATCGACTGAGGGAACAGACAATGGACTGAGGGAACCCGACAATGGACTGAGGGAACCGCCAAATGGACTGAGGGAACCCGACAAGGGACTGAGGGAACATGCAAATGGACTGAGGGAACATGCAAATGGACTGAGGGAACCCGCAAATGGACTGAGTGTACGCGCAAATGGACTGAGGGAACCCGCAAAAGGACTGAGGGAACCGACAACGGACTGAGGGAACCCGACAATGATCTGAGGGAACCCGCAAAGGACTGAGGGAACCGACAATGGACCGAAGGAACCGGCCAATGGACCGAGGGACCCGCACATGGACCGAGGGACCCGCAAATGGACCGAGGGACCCGCAAATGGATTGAGGGAACCCGAGAATGGACCGAGGGAACCCGCAAATGGACCGAGGGAACCGCAAATGGATTGAGGGAACCCGCAAATGGACCGAGAAACCCGAAAATTGACCGAGGGAACCGGAAATGGACCGAGGGAACCCGCAAATGGACCGAGGGAACTCGCAAATGGACCGAGGGAACCGCAAATGGACCGAGGGAACCCGACACTGGACCGAGGGAACCCGACACTGGACCGAGGGAATCTGCAAATGGACCGATGGAACCCGCAAATGGACCGAGGGAACCGACAATGGACCGAGGGTACCCGCCAATGGACCGCGGGAACCCGCCAATGGACCGAGGGAACCGAAAACTGACCGAGGGAAACGCAAATGGACCGAGGGAACCCGCAAATGGACCGAGGGAACTCGCAAATGGACCGAGGGAACCGCCAATGGACCGAGGGAACCGAAAATGGACCTAGGGACCCGAAAATTGACCGAGGGAACCGCAAATGGACCGAAGGAATCCGCAAATGGACCGAGGGAAGTCGCAAATGGGCCGAGAGAACCGCAAATGGACTGAGGGAACCCGACACTGGACCGAGGGAACCCGACACGGGACCGAGGGAACCGCAAATGGAACGAGGGAACCCGCAAATGGACCGAGGGAACCGCAAATGGACCGAGGGAACCGGAAATGGACCAAGGGAACCCGCAAATGGACCGAGGGAACAGACAATGGACCGAGGGAACCGCAAATGGACCGAGGGAAACCGCAAATGGACCGAGGGAACCGACAATGGACCGAGGGAAGCCGCCAATGGACCGAGGGAACCCGCCAATGGACCGAGGGAACCCGCCAATGGACCGAGGGACCCGAAAACTGACCGAGGGAACCGCAAATGGACCGAGGGAACCCGCAAATGGACCGAGGGAACTCGCAAATGGACCGAGGGAACCGCCAATGGACCGAGGGAACTGCCAATGGACCGAGGGAACCCACGAATGGACCGAGGTAACTGCCAATGGACCGAGGGAACCGCCAATGGACCGAGGGAACCCGCCAATGGACCACGGGAACCCGCAAATGAACCGCGGGAACGCGCAAATGAACCGAGGGAACCCGCAAATGAACCGAGGTAACCCGCAAAAGGACCGAGGGAACCCGCAAAAGGACTGAGGGAACCCGACAAGGGACTGAGGGAACCGACAAGGGACTGAGGGAACGGACAAGGGACTGAGAGAACCAGTAAATGGACCGAGGGAACCCGGAAATGGACCGAGGGAACCGACAATGGACTGAGGGAATCCGCAAAATGACTGAGGGAACCCGCAAAAAGACTGAGGGAACTGACAATCGACTGAGGGAACAGACAATGGACTGAGGGAACCCGACAATGGACTGAGGGAACCGCCAAATGGACTGAGGGAACCCGACAAGGGACTGAGGGAACATGCAAATGGACTGAGGGAACATGCAAATGGACTGAGGGAACCCGCAAATGGACTGAGTGTACGCGCAAATGGACTGAGGGAACCCGCTAAAGGACTGAGGGAACCGACAACGGACTGAGGGAACCCGACAATGATCTGAGGGAACCCGCAAAGGACTGAGGGAACCGACAATGGACCGAAGGAACCGGCCAATGGACCGAGGGACCCGCACATGGACCGAGGGACCCGCAAATGGACCGAGGGACCCGCAAATGGATTGAGGGAACCCGAGAATGGACCGAGGGAACCCGCAAATGGACCGAGGGAACCGCAAATGGACCGAGGGAACCCGCAAATGGACCGAGAAACCCGAAAATTGACCGAGGGAACCGAAAATGGACCGAGGGAACCCGCAAATGGACCGAGGGAACTCGCAAATGGACCGAGGGAACCGCAAATGGACCGAGGGAACCCGACACTGGACCGAGGGAACCCGACACTGGACCGAGGGAACCTGCAAATGGACCGATGGAACCCGCAAATGGACCGAGGGAACCGACAATGGACCGAGGGTACCCGCCAATGGACCGCGGGAACCCGCCAATGGACCGAGGGAACCGAAAATGGACCTAGGGACCCGAAAATTGACCGAGGGAACCGCAAATGGACCGAAGGAACCCGCAAATGGACCGAGGGAACTCGCAAATGGACCGAGAAAACCGCAAATGGACTGAGGGAACCCGACACTGGACCGAGGGAACCCGACACGGGACCGAGGGAACCGCAAATGGACCGAGGGAACCCGCAAATGGACCGAGGGAACCGCAAATGGACCGAGGGAACCGGAAATGGACCAAGGGAACCCGCAAATGGACCGAGGGAACCGACAATGGACCGAGGGAACCGCAAATGGACCGAGGGAAACCGCAAATGGACCGAGGGAACCGACAATGGACCGAGGGAAGCCGCCAATGGACCGAGGGAACCGCCAATGGACCGAGGGAACCGCCAATGGACCGAGGGAACCCGCCAATGGACCGAGGGAACCGCCAATGGACCGAGGGAACCGACAATAAACCGAGGGAACCGACAATGGACCGAGGGAACCCGCCAATGGACCGATGGAACCCGCAAATGGACCGAGGGAACTGACAATGGACCGAGGGAACCCGCCAATGGACCGCGGGAACCCGCCAATGGACCGAGGGAACCGAAAATGGACCTAGGGACCCGAAAATTGACCGAGGGAACCGCAAATGTACCGAAGGAACCCGCAAATGGACCGAGGGAACTCGCAAATGGACCGAGAGAACCGCAAATGGACTGAGGGTACCCGACACTGGACCGAGGGAACCCGACACGGGACCGAGGAAACCGCAAATGGACCGAGGGAACCCGCAAATGGACCGAGGGAAACGCAAATGGACCGAGGGAACCGGAAATGGACCAAGGGAACCCGCAAATGGACCGAGGGAACCGACAATGGACCGAGGGAACCGCAAATGGACCGAGGGAAACCGCAAATGGACCGAGGGAACCGACAATGGACCGAGGGAAGCCGCCAATGGACCGAGGGAACCGCCAATGGACCGAGGGAACCGCCAATGGACCGAGGGAACCCGCCAATGGACCGAGGGAACCGCCAAAGGACCGAGGGAACCGACAATAAACCGAGGGAACCGACAATGGACCGAGGGAACCCGCCAATGGACCGAGGGAACCCGCTAATGGACCGAGGGAACCCGCCAATGGACCGAGGGAACCTGCCAATGGACCGAGGGAACCCGCCAATGGACCGAGGGAACCCGCAAATGGACCGAGGGACCCGAATACTGACCGAGGGAACCGCAAATGGACCGAGGGAACCCGGAAATGGACCGAGGGAACTCGCAAATGGACCGAGGGAACCGCCAATGGACCGAGGGAACCGCCAATGGACCGAGGGAACCCGCCAATGAACCGAGGGAACCGCCAATGGACCGAGGGAACCGCCAATGGACCGAGGGAACCGACAATAAACCGAGGGAACCGACAATGGACCGAGGGAACCCGCCAATGGACGGATGGAACCCGCAAATGGACCGAGGGAACCGACAATGGACCGAGGGAACCCGCCAATGGACCGCGGGAACCCGCCAATGGACCGAGGGAACCGAAAATGGACCTAGGGACCCAAAAATTGACCGAGGGAACCGCAAATGGACCGAAGGAACCCGCAAATGGACCGAGGGAAGTCGCAAATGGGCCGAGAGAACCGCAAATGGACTGAGGGAACCCGACACTGGACCGAGGGAACCCGACACGGGACCGAGGGAACCGCAAATGGACCGAGGGAACTGCCAATGGACCGAGGGAACCCACGAATGGACCGAGGTAACTGCCAATGGACCGAGGGAACCGCCAATGGACCGAGGGAACCCGCCAATGGACCACGGGAACCCGCAAATGAACCGCGGGAACCCGCAAATGAACCGAGGGAACCCGCAAATGAACCGAGGTAACCCGCAAAAGGACCGAGGAAACCCGCAAAAGGACTGAGGGAACCCGACAAGGGACTGAGGGAACCGACAAGGGACTGAGGGAACGGACAAGGGACTGAGAGAACCCGTAAATGGACCGAGGGAACCCGGAAATGGACCGAGGGAACCGACAATGGACTGAGGGAATCCGCAAAAGGACTGAGGGAACCCGCAAAAAGACTGAGGGAACTGACAATGGACTGAGGGAACAGACAATGGACTGAGGGAACCCGACAATGGACTGAGGGAACCGCCAAATGGACTGAGGGAACCCGACAAGGGACTGAGGGAACATGCAAATGGACTGAGGGAACATGCAAATGGACTGAGGGAACCCGCAAATGGACTGAGTGTACGCGCAAATGGACTGAGGGAACCCGCAAAAGGACTGAGGGAACCGACAACGGACTGAGGGAACCCGACAATGATCTGAGGGAACCCGCAAAGGACTGAGGGAACCGACAATGGACCGAAGGAACCGGCCAATGGACCGAGGGACCCGCACATGGACCGAGGGACCCGCAAATGGACCGAGGGACCCGCAAATGGATTGAGGGAACCCGAGAATGGACCGAGGGAACCCGCAAATGGACCGAGGGAACCGCAAATGGATTGAGGGAACCCGCAAATGGACCGAGAAACCCGAAAATTGACCGAGGGAACCGGAAATGGACCGAGGGAACCCGCAAATGGACCGAGGGAACTCGCAAATGGACCGAGGGAACCGCAAATGGACCGAGGGAACCCGACACTGGACCGAGGGAACCCGACACTGGACCGAGGGAATCTGCAAATGGACCGATGGAACCCGCAAATGGACCGAGGGAACCGACAATGGACCGAGGGTACCCGCCAATGGACCGCGGGAACCCGCCAATGGACCGAGGGAACCGAAAACTGACCGAGGGAAACGCAAATGGACCGAGGGAACCCGCAAATGGACCGAGGGAACTCGCAAATGGACCGAGGGAACCGCCAATGGACCGAGGGAACCGAAAATGGACCTAGGGACCCGAAAATTGACCGAGGGAACCGCAAATGGACCGAAGGAATCCGCAAATGGACCGAGGGAAGTCGCAAATGGGCCGAGAGAACCGCAAATGGACTGAGGGAACCCGACACTGGACCGAGGGAACCCGACACGGGACCGAGGGAACCGCAAATGGAACGAGGGAACCCGCAAATGGACCGAGGGAACCGCAAATGGACCGAGGGAACCGGAAATGGACCAAGGGAACCCGCAAATGGACCGAGGGAACAGACAATGGACCGAGGGAACCGCAAATGGACCGAGGGAAACCGCAAATGGACCGAGGGAACCGACAATGGACCGAGGGAAGCCGCCAATGGACCGAGGGAACCCGCCAATGGACCGAGGGAACCCGCCAATGGACCGAGGGACCCGAAAACTGACCGAGGGAACCGCAAATGGACCGAGGGAACCCGCAAATGGACCGAGGGAACTCGCAAATGGACCGAGGGAACCGCCAATGGACCGAGGGAACTGCCAATGGACCGAGGGAACCCACGAATGGACCGAGGTAACTGCCAATGGACCGAGGGAACCGCCAATGGACCGAGGGAACCCGCCAATGGACCACGGGAACCCGCAAATGAACCGCGGGAACGCGCAAATGAACCGAGGGAACCCGCAAATGAACCGAGGTAACCCGCAAAAGGACCGAGGGAACCCGCAAAAGGACTGAGGGAACCCGACAAGGGACTGAGGGAACCGACAAGGGACTGAGGGAACGGACAAGGGACTGAGAGAACCAGTAAATGGACCGAGGGAACCCGGAAATGGACCGAGGGAACCGACAATGGACTGAGGGAATCCGCAAAATGACTGAGGGAACCCGCAAAAAGACTGAGGGAACTGACAATCGACTGAGGGAACAGACAATGGACTGAGGGAACCCGACAATGGACTGAGGGAACCGCCAAATGGACTGAGGGAACCCGACAAGGGACTGAGGGAACATGCAAATGGACTGAGGGAACATGCAAATGGACTGAGGGAACCCGCAAATGGACTGAGTGTACGAGCAAATGGACTGAGGGAACCCGCTAAAGGACTGAGGGAACCGACAACGGACTGAGGGAACCCGACAATGATCTGAGGGAACCCGCAAAGGACTGAGGGAACCGACAATGGACCGAAGGAACCGGCCAATGGACCGAGGGACCCGCACATGGACCGAGGGACCCGCAAATGGACCGAGGGACCCGCAAATGGATTGAGGGAACCCGAGAATGGACCGAGGGAACCCGCAAATGGACCGAGGGAACCGCAAATGGACCGAGGGAACCCGCAAATGGACCGAGAAACCCGAAAATTGACCGAGGGAACCGGAAATGGACCGAGGGAACCCGCAAATGGACCGAGGGAACTCGCAAATGGACCGAGGGAACCGCAAATGGACCGAGGGAACCCGACACTGGACCGAGGGAACCCGACACTGGACCGAGGGAACCTGCAAATGGACCGATGGAACCCGCAAATGGACCGAGGGAACCGACAATGGACCGAGGGTACCCGCCAATGGACCGCGGGAACCCGCCAATGGACCGAGGGAACCGAAAATGGACCTAGGGACCCGAAAATTGACCGAGGGAACCGCAAATGGACCGAAGGAACCCGCAAATGGACCGAGGGAACTCGCAAATGGACCGAGAAAACCGCAAATGGACTGAGGGAACCCGACACTGGACCGAGGGAACCCGACACGGGACCGAGGGAACCGCAAATGGACCGAGGGAACCCGCAAATGGACCGAGGGAACCGCAAATGGACCGAGGGAACCGGAAATGGACCAAGGGAACCCGCAAATGGACCGAGGGAACCGACAATGGACCGAGGGAACCGCAAATGGACCGAGGGAAACCGCAAATGGACCGAGGGAACCGACAATGGACCGAGGGAAGCCGCCAATGGACCGAGGGAACCGCCAATGGACCGAGGGAACCGCCAATGGACCGAGGGAACCCGCCAATGGACCGAGGGAACCGCCAATGGACCGAGGGAACCGACAATAAACCGAGGGAACCGACAATGGACCGAGGGAACCCGCCAATGGACCGATGGAACCCGCAAATGGACCGAGGGAACTGACAATGGACCGAGGGAACCCGCCAATGGACCGCGGGAACCCGCCAATGGACCGAGGGAACCGAAAATGGACCTAGGGACCCGAAAATTGACCGAGGGAACCGCAAATGTACCGAAGGAACCCGCAAATGGACCGAGGGAACTCGCAAATGGACCGAGAGAACCGCAAATGGACTGAGGGTACCCGACACTGGACCGAGGGAACCCGACACGGGACCGAGGGAACCGCAAATGGACCGAGGGAACCCGCAAATGGACCGAGGGAAACGCAAATGGACCGAGGGAACCGGAAATGGACCAAGGGAACCCGCAAATGGACCGAGGGAACCGACAATGGACCGAGGGAACCGCAAATGGACCGAGGGAAACCGCAAATGGACCGAGGGAACCGACAATGGACCGAGGGAAGCCGCCAATGGACCGAGGGAACCGCCAATGGACCGAGGGAACCGCCAATGGACCGAGGGAACCCGCCAATGGACCGAGGGAACCGCCAAAGGACCGAGGGAACCGACAATAAACCGAGGGAACCGACAATGGACCGAGGGAACCCGCCAATGGACCGAGGGAACCCGCTAATGGACCGAGGGAACCCGCCAATGGACCGAGGGAACCCGCCAATGGACCGAGGGAACCCGCCAATGGACCGAGGGAACCCGCAAATGGACCGAGGGACCCGAATACTGACCGAGGGAACCGCAAATGGACCGAGGGAACCCGGAAATGGACCGAGGGAACTCGCAAATGGACCGAGGGAAGCGCCAATGGACCGAGGGAACCGCCAATGGACCGAGGGAACCCGCCAATGAACCGAGGGAACCGCCAATGGACCGAGGGAACCGCCAATGGACCGAGGGAACCGACAATAAACCGAGGGAACCGACAATGGACCGAGGGAACCCGCCAATGGACGGATGGAACCCGCAAATGGACCGAGGGAACCGACAATGGACCGAGGGAACCCGCCAATGGACCGCGGGAACCCGCCAATGGACCGAGGGAACCGAAAATGGACCTAGGGACCCAAAAATTGACCGAGGGAACCGCAAATGGACCGAAGGAACCCGCAAATGGACCGAGGGAAGTCGCAAATGGGCCGAGAGAACCGCAAATGGACTGAGGGAACCCGACACTGGACCGAGGGAACCCGACACGGGACCGAGGGAACCGCAAATGGAACGAGGGAACCCGCAAATGGACCGAGGGAACCGCAAATGGACCGAGGGAACCGGAAATGGACCAAGGGAACCCGCAAATGGACCGAGGGAACAGACAATGGACCGAGGGAACCGCAAATGGACCGAGGGAACAGACAATGGACCGAGGGAACCGCAAATGGACCGAGGGAAACCGCAAATGGACCGAGGGAACCGACAATGGACCGAGGGAAGCCGCCAATGGACCGAGGGAACCTGCCAATGGACCGAGGGAACCGCCAATGGACCGAGGGAACCCGCCAATGGACCGAGGGACCCGAAAACTGACCGAGGGAACCGCAAATGGACCGAGGGAACCCGCAAATGGACCGAGGGAACTCGCAAATGGACCGAGGGAACCGCCAATGGACCGAGGGAACTGCCAATGGACCGAGGGAACCCACCAATGGACCGAGGTAACTGCCAATGGACCGAGGGAACCGCCAATGGACCGAGGGAACCGGCCAATGGACCACGGGAACCCGCAAATGAACCGCGGGAACCCGCAAATGAACCGAGGGAACCCGCAAATGAACCGAGGCAACCCGCAAAAGGACCGAGGGAACCCGCAAAAGGACTGAGGGAACCCGACAAGGGACTGAGGGAACCGACAAGGGACTGAGGGAACGGACAAGGGACTGAGAGAACCCGTAAATGGACCGAGGGAACCCGGAAATGGACCGAGGGAACCGACAATGGACTGAGGGAATCCGCAAAAGGACTGAGGGAACCCGCAAAAAGACTGAGGGAACTGACAATGGACTGAGGGAACAGACAATGGACTGAGGGAACCCGACAATGGACTGAGGGAACCGCCAAATGGACTGAGGGAACCCGACAAGGGACTGAGGGAACATGCAAATGGACTGAGGGAACATGCAAATGGACTGAGGGAACCCGCAAATGGACTGAGTGTACGCGCAAATGGAATGAGGGAACCCGCAAAAGGACTGAGGGAACCGACAACGGACTGAGGGAACCCGACAATGATCTGAGGGAACCCGCAAAGGACTGAGGGAACCGACAATGGACCGAAGGAACCGGCCAATGGACCGAGGGACCCGCACATGGACCGAGGGACCCACAAATGGACCGAGGGACCCGCAAATGGATTGAGGGAACTCGAGAATGGACCGAGGGAACCCGCAAATGGACCGAGGGAACCGCAAATGGACCGAGGGAACCCGCAAATGGACCGAGAAACCCGAAAATTGACCGAGGGAACCGGAAATGGAATGAGGGAACCCGCAAATGGACCGAGGGAACTCGCAAATGGACCGAGGGAACCGCAAATGGACCGAGGGAACCCGACACTGGACCGAGGGAACCTGCAAATGGACCGATGGAACCCGCAAATGGACCGAGGGAACCGACAATGAACCGAGGGTACCCGCCAATGGACCGCGGGAACCCGCCAATGGACCGAGGGAACCGAAAACTGACCGAGGGAACCGCAAATGGACCGAGGGAACCCGCAAATGGACCGAGGGAATTCGCAAATGGACCGAGGGAACCGCCAATGGACCGAGGGAACCGAAAATGGACCTAGGGACCCGAAAATTGACCGAGGGAACCGCAAATGGACCGAAGGATCCCGCAAATGGACCGAGGGAAGTCGCAAATGGGCCGAGAGAACCGCAAATGGACTGAGGGAACCCAACACTGGACCGAGGGAACCCGACACGGGACCGAGGGAACCGCAAATGGAACGAGGGAACCCGCAAATGGACCGAGGGAACCGCAAATGGACCGAGGGAACCGGAAATGGACCAAGGGAACCCGCAAATGGACCGAGGGAACAGACAATGGACCGAGGGAACCGCAAATGGACCGAGGGAAACCGCAAATGGACCGAGGGAACCGACAATGGACCGAGGGAAGCCGCCAATGGACCGAGGGAACCTGCCAATGGACCGAGGGAACCCGCCAATGGACCGAGGGAACCCGCCAATGGACCGAGGGACCCGAAAACTGACCGAGGGAACCGCAAATGGACCGAGGGAACCCGCAAATGGACCGAGGGAACTCGCAAATGGACCGAGGGAAACGCCAATGGACCGAGGGAACTGCCAATGGACCGAGGGAACCCACGAATGGACCGAGGTAACTGCCAATGGACCGAGGGAACCGCCAATGGACCGAGGGAACCCGCCAATGGACCACGGGAACCCGCAAATGAACCGCGGGAACCCGCAAATGAACCGAGGGAACCCGCAAATGAACCGAGGTAACCCGCAAAAGGACCGAGGGAACCCGCAAAAGGACTGAGGGAACCCGACAAGGGACTGAGGGAACCGACAAGGGACTGAGGGAACGGACAAGGGACTGAGAGAACCCGTAAATGGACCGAGGGAACCCGGAAATGGACCGAGGGAACCGACAATGGACTGAGGGAATCCGCAAAATGACTGAGGGAACCCGCAAAAAGACTGAGGGAACTGACAATCGACTGAGGGAACAGACAATGGACTGAGGGAACCCGACAATGGACTGAGGGAACCGCCAAATGGACTGAGGGAACCCGACAAGGGACTGAGGGAACATGCAAATGGACTGAGGGAACATGCAAATGGACTGAGGGAACCCGCAAATGGACTGAGTGTACGCGCAAATGGACTGAGGGAACCCGCAAAAGGACTGAGGGAACCGACAACGGACTGAGGGAACCCGACAATGATCTGAGGGAACCCGCAAAGACTGAGGGAACCGAAAATGGACCGAAGGAACCGGCCAATGGACCGAGGGACCCGCACATGGACCGAGGGACCCGCAAATGGACCGAGGGAACAGCAAATGGACCGAGGGAACCCGCAAATGGACCGAGAAACCCGAAAATTGACCGAGGGAACCGGAAATGGACCGAAGGAACCCGCAAATGTACCGAGGGAACTCGCAAATGGACCGAGGGAACCGCAAATGGACCGAGGGAACCCGACACTGGACCGAGGGAACCCGACACTGGACCGAGGGAACCTGCAAATGGACCGATGGAACCCGCAAATGGACCGAGGGAACCGACAATGGACCGAGAGTACCCGCCAATGGACCGCGGGAACCCGCCAATGGACCGAGGGAACCGAAAATGGACCTAGGGACCCGAAAATTGACCGAGGGAACCGCAAATGGACCGAAGGAACCCGCAAATGGACCGAGGGAACTCGCAAATGGACCGAGAGAACCGCAAATGGACTGAGGGAACCCGACACTGGACAGAGGGAACCCGACACGGGACCGAGGGAACCGCAAATGGACCGAGGGAACCCGCAAATGGACCGAGGGAACCGCAAATGGACCGAGGGAACCGGAAATGGACCAAGGGAACCCGCCAATGGACCGAGGGAACCGACAATGGACCGAGGGAACCGCAAATGGACCGAGGGAACCGACAATGGACCGAGGGAAGCCGCCAATGGACCGAGGGAACCTCCAATGGACCGAGGGAACCGCCAATGGACCGAGGGAACCCGCCAATGGACCGAGGGAACCGCCAATGGACCGAGGGAACCGACAATAAACCGAGGGAACCGACAATGGACCGAGGGAACCCGCCAATGGACCGATGGAACCCGCAAATGGACCGAGGGAACCGACAATGGACCGAGGGAACCCGCCAATGGACCGCGGGAACCCGCCAATGGACCGAGGGAACCGAAAATGGACCTAGGGACCCGAAAATTGACCGAGGGAACCGCAAATGTACCGAAGGAACCCGCAAATGGACCGAGGGAACTCGCAAATGGACCGAGAGAACCGCAAATGGACTGAGGGAACCCGACACTGGACCGAGGGAACCCGACACGGGACCGAGGGAACCGCAAATGGACCGAGGGAACCCGCAAATGGACCGAGGGAACCGCAAATGGACCGAGGGAACCGGAAATGGACCAAGGGAACCCGCAAATGGACCGAGGGAACCGACAATGGACCGAGGGAACCGCAAATGGACCGAGGGAAACCGCAAATGGACCGAGGGAACCGACAATGGACCGAGGGAAGCCGCCAATGGACCGAGGGAACCGCCAATGGACCGAGGAAACCGCCAATGGACCGAGGGAACCCGCCAATGGACCGAGGGAACCGCCAATGGACCGAGGGAACCGACAATAAACCGAGGGAACTGACAATGGACCGAGGGAACTCGCCAATGGACCGAGGGAACCCGCTAATGGACCGAGGGAACCCGCCAATGGACCGAGGGAACCTGCCAATGGACCGAGGGAACCCGCCAATGGACCGAGGGAACCCGCAAATGGACCGAGGGACCCGAATACTGACCGAGGGAACCGCAAATGGACCGAGGGAACCCGCAAATGGACCGAGGGAACTCGCAAATGGACCGAGGGAACCGCCAATGGACCGAGGGAACCGCCAATGGACCGAGGGAACCCGCCAATGGACCGAGGGAACCGCCAATGGACCGAGGGAACCGCCAATGGACCGAGGGAACCGGCCAATGGACCACGGGAACCCGCAAATGAACCGCGGAAACCCGCAAATGAACCGAGGGAACCCGCAAATGAACCGAGGTAACCCGCAAAAGGACCGAGGGAACCCGCAAAAAGACTGAGGGAACCCGACAAGGGACTGAGGGAACCGACAAGGGACTGTGGGAACGGACAAGGGACTGAGAGAACCCGTAAATGGACCGAGGGAACCCGCCAATGGACCGAGGGAACCGCCAATGGACCGAGGGAACCGACAATAAACCGAGGGAACCGAAAATGGACCGAGGGAACCCACAATAAACCGAGGGAACCGACAATGGACCGAGGGAACCCGCCAATGGACCGAGGGAACCCGCTAATGGACCGAGGGAACCCGCCAATGGACCGAGGGAACCGGCCAATGGACCGAGGGAACCCGCCAATGGACCGAGGGAACCCGCCAATGGACCGAGGGACCCGAAAACTGACCGAGGGAACCGCAAATGGACCGAGGGAACCGGAAATGGACCAAGGGAACCCGCAAATGGACCGAGGGAACCGACAATGGACCGAGGGAACCGCAAATGGACCGAGGGAAACCGCAAATGGACCGAGGGAATCGACAATGGACCGAGGGAAGCCGACAATGGACCGAGGGAACCGCCAATGGACCGAGGGAACCGCCAATGGACCGAGGGAACCCGCCAATGGACCGAGGGAACCGCCAATGGACCGAGGGAACCGACAATAAACCGAGGGAACCGACAATGGACCGAGGGAACCCGCCAATGGACCGATGGAACCCGCAAATGGACCGAGGGAACCGACAATGGACCGAGGGAACTGCCAATGGACCGAGGGAACCCACGAATGGACCGAGGTAACTGCCAATGGACCGAGGGAACCGCCAATGGACCGAGGGAACCGGCCAATGGACCACGGGAACCCGCAAATGAACCGCGGGAACCCGCAAATGAACCGAGGGAACCCGCAAATGAACCGAGGTAACCCGCAAAAGGACCGAGGGAACCCGCAAAAGGACTGAGGGAACCCGACAAGGGACTGAGGGAACCGACAAGGGACTGAGGGAACGGACAAGGGACTGAGAGAACCCGTAAATGGACCGAGGGAACCCGGAAATGGACCGAGGGAACCGACAATGGACTGAGGGAATCCGCAAAATGACTGAGGGAACCCGCAAAAAGACTGAGGGAACTGACAATGGACTGAGGGAACAGACAATGGACTGAGGGAACCCGACAATGGACTGAGGGAACCGCCAAATGGACTGAGGGAACCCGACAAGGGACTGAGGGAACATGCAAATGGACTGAGGGAACATGCAAATGGACTGAGGGAACCCGCAAATGGACTGAGTGTACACGCAAATGGACTGAGGGAACCCGCAAAAGGACTGAGGGAACCGACAACGGACTGAGGGAACCCGACAATGATCTGAGGGAACCCGCAAAGGACTGAGGGAACCGACAATGGACCGAAGGAACCGGCCAATGGACCGAGGGACCCGCACATGGACCGAGGGACCCGCAAATGGACCGAGGGACCCGCAAATGGATTGAGGGAACCCGAGAATGGACCGTGGGAACCCGCAAATGGACCGAGGGAACCGCAAATGGACCGAGGGAACCCGCAAATGGACCGAGAAACCCGAAAATTGACCGAGGGAACCGGAAATGGACCGAGGGAATCCGCAAATGGACCGAGGGAACTCGCAAATGGACCGAGGGAACCGCAAATGGACCGAGGGAACCCGACACTGGACCGAGGGAACCCGACACTGGACCGAGGGAACCTGCAAATGGACCGATGGAACCCGCAAATGGACCGAGGGAACCGACAATGGACCGAGGGTACCCGCCAATGGACCGCGGGAACCCGCCAATGGACCGAGGGAACCGAAAATGGACCTAGGGACCCGAAAATTGACCGAGGGAACCGCAAATGGACCGAAGGAACCCGCAAATGGACCGAGGGAACTCGCAAATGGACCGAGAGAACCGCAAATGGACTGAGGGAACCCGACACTGGACCGAGGGAACCCGACACGGGACCGAGGGAACCGCAAATGGACCGAGGGAACCCGCAAGTGGACCGAGGGAACCGCAAATGGACCGAGGGAACCGGAAATGGACCAAGGGAACCCGCAAATGGACCGAGGGAACCGACAATGGACCGAGGGAACCACAAATGGACCGAGGGAAACCGCAAATGGACCGAGGGAACCGACAATGGACCGAGGGAAGCCGCCAATGGACCGAGGGAACCGCCAATGTACCGATGGAAATGCCAATGGACCGAGGGAACCCGCCAATGGACCGAGGGAAATGCCAATGGACCGAGGGAACCGACAATAAACCGAGGGAACCGACAATGGACCGAGGGAACCCGCCAATGGACCGAGGGAACCCGCAAATGGACCGAGGGAACCCGGCAATGGACCGACGGAACCTGCCAATGGACCGAGGGAACCCGCCAATGGACCGAGGGAACCCGCAAATGGACCGAGGGACCCGAATACTGACCGAGGGAACCGCAAATGGACCGAGGGAACCCGCAAATGGACCGAGGGAACTCGCAAATGGACCGAGGGAACCGCCAATGGACCGAGGGAACCGCCAATGGACCGAGGGAACCCGCCAATGGACCAAGGGAACCGCCAATGGACCGAGGGAACCGGCCAATGGACCACGGGAACCCGCAAATGAACCGCGGAAACCCGCAAATGAACCGAGGGAACCCGCAAATGAACCGAGGTAACCCGCAAAAGGACCGAGGGAACCCGCAAAAGGACTGAGGGAACCCGACAAGGGACTGAGGGAACGGACAAGGGACTGAGGGAACGGACAAGGGACTGAGAGAACCCGTAAATGGACCGAGGGAACCCGCCAATGGACCGAGGGAACCGCCAATGGACCGAGGGAACCGCCAATGGACCGAGGGAACCCGCCAATGGACCCAGGGAACCGCCAATGGACCGAGGGAACCGACAATAAACCGAGGGAACCGACAATGGACCGAGGGAACCCGCCAATGGACCGATGGAACCCGCAAATGGACCGAGGGAACCGACAATGGACCGAGGGAACCCGCCAGTGGACCGCCGGAACCCGCCAATGGACCGAGGGAACCGAAAATGGACGTAGGGACCCGAAAATTGACCGAGGGAACCGCAAATGTACCGAAGGAACCCGCAAATGGACCGAGGGAACTCGCAAATGGACCGAGAGAACCGCAAATGGACTGAGGGAACCCGACACTGGACCGAGGGAACCCGACACGGGACCGAGGGAACCGCAAATGGACCGAGGGAACCCGCAAATGGACCGAGGGAACCCGCTAATGGACCGAGGGAACCCGCCAATGGACCGAGGGAACCTGCCAATGGACCGAGGGAACCCGCCAATGGACCGAGGGAACCCGCAAATGGACCGAGGGACCCGAATACTGACCGAGGGAACCGCAAATGGACCGAGGGAACCAGCAAATGGACCGAGGGAACTCGCAAATGGACCGAGGGAACCGCCAATGGACCGAGGGAACCGCCAATGGACCGAGGGAACCCGCCAATGGACCGAGTTAACCGCCAATGGACCGAGGGAACCGCCAATGGACCGAGGGAACCGGCCAATGGACCACGGGAACCCGCAAATGAACCGCGGAAACCCGCCAATGGACCGAGGGAACCGCCAATGGACCGAGGGAACCGACAATAAACCGAGGGAACCGAAAATGGACCGAGGGAACCCACAATAAACCGAGGGAACCGACAATGGACCGAGGGAACCCGCCAATGGACCGAGGGAACCCGCTAATGGACCGAGGGAACCCGCCAATGGACCGAGGGAACCGGCCAATGGACCGAGGGAACCCGCCAATGGACCTAGGGAACCCGCCAATGGACCGAGGGACCCGAAAACTGACCGAGGGAACCGCAAATGGACCGAGGGAACCGGAAATGGACCAAGGGAACCCGCAAATGGACCGAGGGAACCGCAAATGGACCGAGGGAAACCGCAAATGGACCGAGGGAACCGACAATGGACCGAGGGAAGCCGCCAATGGACCGAGGGAAGCCGCGAATGGACCGAGGGAACTGCCAATGGACCGAGGGAACCGCCAATGGACCGAGGGAACCCGCCAATGGACCGAGGGAACCGCCAATGGACCGAGGGAACTGACAATAAACCGAGGGAACCGACAATGGACCGAGGGAACCCGCCAATGGACCGATGGAACCCGCAAATGGACCGAGGGAACCGACAATGGACCGAGGGAACTGCCAATGGACCGAGGGAACCCACGAATGGACCGAGGTAACTGCCAATGGACCGAGGGAACCGCCAATGGACCGAGGGAACCGGCCAATGGACCACGGGAACCCGCAAATGAACCGCGGGAACCCGCAAATGAACCGAGGGCACCCGCAAATGAACCGAGGTAACCCGCAAAAGGACCGAGGGAACCCGCAAAAGGACTGAGGGAACCCGACTAGGGACTGAGGGAACCGACAAGGGACTGAGGGAACGGACAAGGGACTGAGAGAACCCGTAAATGGACCGAGGGAACGTGAAAATGGACCGAGGGAACCGACAATGGACTGAGGGAATCCGCAAAATGACTGAGGGAACCCGCAAAAAGACTGAGGGAACTGACAATCGACTGAGGGAACAGACAATGGACTGAGGGAACCCGACAATGGACTGAGGGAACCGCCAAATGGACTGAGGGAACCCGACAAGGGACTGAGGGAACATGCAAATGGACTGAGGGAACATGCAAATGGACTGAGGGAACCCGCAAATGGACTGAGTGTACGCGCAAATGGACTGAGGGAACCCGCAAAAGGACTGAGGGAACCGACAACGGACTGAGGGAACCCGACAATGATCTGAGGGAACCCGCAAAGGACTGAGGGAACCGACAATGGACCGAAGGAACCGGCCAATGGACCGAGGGACCCGCACATGGACCGAGGGACCCGCAAATGGACCGAGGGACCCGCAAATGGATTGAGGGAACCCGAGAATGGACCGTGGGAACCCGCAAATGGACCGAGGGAACCGCAAATGGACCGAGGGAACCCGCAAATGGACCGAGAAACCCGAAAATTGACCGAGGGAACCGGAAATGGACCGAGGGAACCCGCAAATGGACCGAGGGAACTCGCAAATGGACCGAGGGAACCGCAAATGGACCGAGGGAACCCGACACTGGACCGAGGGAACCCGACACTGGACCGAGGGAACCTGCAAATGGACCGATGGAACCCGCAAATGGACCGATGGAACCCGCAAATGGACCGAGGGAACCGACAATGGACCGAGGGTACACGCCAATGGACCGCGGGAACCCGCCAATGGACCGAGGGAACCGAAAATGGACCTAGGGAACCGAAAATGGACCTAGGGAACCGCAAATGGACCGAGGGAACCGCAAATGGACCGAGGGAACCGCAAATGGACCGAGGGAACCGACAATGGACCGAGGGAACCGACAATGGACCGAGGGAAGCCGCCAATGGACCGAGGGAACCGCCAATGGACCGAGGGAACCGCCAATGGACCGAGGGAACCCGCCAATGGACCGAGGGAAATGCCAATGGACCGAGGGAACCGACAATAAACCGAGGGAACTGAGAATGGACCGAGGGAACCCGCCAATGGACCGAGGGAACCCGCTAATGGACCGAGGGAACCCGCCAATGGACCGAGGGAACCCGCTAATGGACCGAGGGAACCTGCCAATGGACCGAGGGAACCCGCCAATGGACCGAGGGAACCCGCAAATGGACCGAGGGACCCGAATACTGACCGAGGGAACCGCAAAGGGACCGAGGGAACCCGCAAATGGACCGAGGGAACTCGCAAATGGACCGAGGGAACCGCCAATGGACCGAGGGAACCGCCAATGGACCGAGGGAACCCGCCAATGGACCGAGGGAACCGCCAATGGACCGAGGCAACCGCCAATGGACCGAGGGAACCGGCCAATGGACCACGGGAACCCGCAAATGAACCGCGGAAACCCGCAAATGAACCGAGGGAACCCGCAAATGAACCGAGGTAACCCGCAAAAGGACCGAGGGAACCCGCAAAAGGACTGAGGGAACCCGACAAGGGACTGAGGGAACCGACAAGGGACTGAGGGAACGGACAAGGGACTGAGAGAACCCGTAAATGGACCGAGGGAACCCGCCAATGGACCGAGGGAACCGCCAAATGGACTGAGGGAACCCGACAAGGGACTGAGGGAACATGCAAATGGACTGAGGGAACATGCAAATGGACTGAGGGAACCCGCAAATGGACTGAGTGTACGCGCCAATGGACTGAGGGAACCCGCAAAAGGACTGAGGGAACCGACAACGGACTGAGGGAACCCGACAATGATCTGAGGGAACCCGCAAAGTACTGAGGGAACCGACAATGGACCGAAGGAACCGGCCAATGGACCGAGCGACCCGCACATGGACCGAGGGACCCGCAAATGGACCGAGGGACCCGCAAATGGATTGAGGGAACCCGAGAATGGACCGTGGGAACCCGCAAATGGACCGAGGGAACCGCAAATGGACCGAGGGAACCCGCAAATGGACCGAGAAACCCGAAAATTGACCGAGGGAACCGGAAATGGACCGAGGGAACCCGCAAATGGACCGAGGGAACTCGCAAATGGACCGAGGGAACCGCAAATGGACCGAGGGAACCCGACACTGGACCGAGGGAACCCGACACTGGACCGAGGGAACCTGCAAATGGACCGATGGAACCCGCAAATGGACCGAGGGAACCGACAATGGACCGAGGGTACCCGCCAATGGACCGCGGGAACCCGCCAATGGACCGAGGGAACCGAAAATGGACCTAGGGACCCGAAAATTGACCGAGGGAACCGCAAATGGACCGAAGGAACCCGCAAATGGACCGAGGGAACTCGCAAATGGACCGAGAGAACCTCAAATGGACTGAGGGAACCCGACACTGGACCGAGGGAACCCGACACGGGACCGAGGGAACCGCAAATGGACCGAGGGAACCCGCAAATGGACCGAGGGAACCGCAAATGGACCGAGGGAACCGGAAATGGACCAAGGGAACCCGCAAATGGACCGAGGGAACCGACAATGGACAGAGGGAACCGCAAATGGACCGAGGGAAACCGCAAATGGACCGAGGGAACCGACAATGGACCGAGGGAAGCCGCCAATGGACCGAGGGAACCGCCAATGGACCGAGGGAACCGCCAATGGACCGAGGGAACCCGCCAATGGACCGAGGGAAATGCCAATGGACCGAGGGAACCGACAATAAACCGAGGGAACCGACAATGGACCGAGGGAACCCGCCAATGGACCGAGGGAACCCGCTAATGACCGAGGGAACCCGCCAATGGACCGAGGGAACCTGCCAATGGACCGAGGGAACCCGCCAATGGACCGAGGGAACCCGCAAATGGACCGAGGGACCCGAATACTGACCGAGGGAACCGCAAATGGACCGAGGGAACCCGCAAATGGACCGAGGGAACTCGCAAATGGACCGAGGGAACCGCCAATGGACCGAGGGAACCGCCAATGGACCGAGGGAAATCGCCAATGGACCGAGGGAACCGCCAATGGACCGAGGGAACCGCCAATGGACCGAGGGAACCGGCCAATTGACCACGGGAACCCGCAAATGAACCGCGGAAACCCGCAAATGAACCGAGGGAACCCGCAAATGAACCGAGGTAACCCGCAAAAGGACCGAGGGAACCCGCAAAAGGACTGAGGGAACCCGACAAGGGACTGAGGGAACCGACAAGGGACTGAGGGAACGGACAAGGGACTGAGAGAACCCGTAAATGGACCGAGGGAACCCGGAAATGGACCGAGGGAACCGCCAATGGACCGAGGGAACCGACAATAAACCGAGGGAACCGTAAATGGACCGAGGGAACCCACAATAAACCGAGGGAACCGACAATGGACCGAGGGAACCCGCCAATGGACCGAGGGAACCCGCTAATGGACCGAGGGAACCCGCCAATGGACCGAGGGAACCGGCCAATGGACCGAGGGAACCCGCCAATGGACCGAGGGAACCCGCCAATGGACCGAGGGACCCGAAAACTGACCGAGGGAACCGCAAATTGACCGAGGGAACCGGAAATGGACCAAGGGAACCCGCAAATGGACCGAGGGAACCGACAATGGACCGAGGGAACCGCAAATGGACCGAGGGAAACCGCAAATGGACCGAGGGAACCGACAATGGACCGAGGGAAGCCGCCAATGGACCGAGGGAAACGCCAATGGACCGAGGGAACCGCCAATGGACCGAGGGAACCCGCCAATGGACCGAGGGAACCGCCAATGGACCGAGGGAACCGAGAATAAACCGAGGGAACCGACAATGGACCGAGGGAACCCGCCAATGGACCGATGGAACCCGCAAATGGACCGAGGGAACCGACAATGGACCGAGGGAACCGCAAATGGACCGCGGGAACCCGCCAATGGACCGAGGGAACCGAAAATGGACCTAGGGACCCGAAAATTGACCGAGGGAACCGCAAATGTACCGAAGGAACCCGCAAATGGACCGAGGGAACTCGCAAATGGACCGAGAGAACCGCAAATGGACTGAGGGAACCCGACACTGGACCGAGGGAACCCGACACGGGACCGAGGGAACCGCAAATGGACCGAGGGAACCCGCAAATGGACCGAGGGAACCGCAAATGGACCGAGGGAACCGTATATGGACCAAGGCAACCCGCAAATGGACCGAGGGAACCGACAATGGAACGGGGGAACCGCAAATGGACCGAGGGAAACCGCAAATGGACCGAGGGAACCGACAATGGACCGAGGGAAGCCGCCAATGGACCGAGGGAAACGCCAATGGACCGAGGGAACCGCCAATGGACCGAGGGAACCCGCCAATGGACCGAGGGAAATGCCAATGGACCGAGGGAACCGACAATAAACCGAGGGAACCGACAATGGACCGAGGGAACCCGCCAATGGACCGAGGGAACCCGCTAATGGACCGAGGGAACCCGCCAATGGACCGAGGGAACCGGCCAATGGACCGAGGGAACCCGCCAATGGACCGAGGGAACCCGCAAATGGACCGAGGGACCCGAATACTGACCGAGGGAATCGCAAATGGACCGAGGGAACCCGCAAATGGACCGAGGGAACTCGCAAATGGACCGAGGGAACCTCCAATGGACCGAGGGAACCTCCAATGGACCGAGGGAACCCGCCAATGGACCGAGGGAACCGCCAATGGACCGAGGGAACCGCCAATGGACCGAGGGAACCGGCCAATGGACCACGGGAACCCGCAAATGAACCGCGGGAACCCGCAAATGAACCGAGGGAACCCGCAAATGCACCGAGGTAACCCGCAAAAGGACCGAGGGAACCCGCAAAAGGACTGAGGGAACCCGACAAGGGACTGAGGGAACCGACAAGGGACTGAGGGAACGGACAAGGGACTGAGAGAACCCATAAATGGACCGAGGGAACCCGGAAATGGACCGAGGGAACCGACAATGGACTGAGGGAATCCGCAAAAGGACTGAGGGAACCCGCAAAAAGACTGAGGGTAATGACAATGGACTGAGGGAACAGACAATGGACTGAGGGAACCCGACAATGGACTGAGGGAACCGCCAAATGGACTGAGGGAACCCGACAAGGGACTGAGGGAACATGCAAATGGACTGAGGGAACATGCAAATGGACTGAGGGAACCCGCAAAAGGACTGAGGGAACCGACAACGGACTGAGGGAACCCGACAATGATCTGAGGGAACCCGCAAAAGAACTGAGGGAACCGAGAATGGACTGAAGGAACCGGCCAATGGACCGAGGGACCCGCAAATAGACCGAGGGACCTGCAAATGGACCGAGGGACCCGCAAATTGATTGAGGGAACCCGAGAATGGACCGAGGGAACCCGCAAATGGACCGAGGGAACCCGCAAATGTATCGAGGGAACCGCAAATGGACCGAGGGAACCCGCAAATGGACCGAGAAACCCGAAAATTGACCGAGGGAACCGGAAATGGACCGAGGGAACCCGCAAATGGACCGAGGGAACTCGCAAATTGACCGAGGAAACCGCAAATGGACCGAGGGAACCCGACACTGGACCGAGGGAACCCGACACTGGACCGAGGGAACCTGCAAATGGACCGATGGAACCCGCAAATGGACCGAGGGAACCGACAATGGACCGAGGGAACCCGCCAATGGACCGCGGGAACCCTCCAATGGACCGAGGGAACCGAAAATGGACCTAGGGACCCGAAAATTGACCGAGGGAACCGCAAATGGACCGAAGGAACCCGCAAATGGACCGAGGGAACTCGCAAATGGACCGAGAGAACCGCAAATGGACTGAGGGAACCCGACACTGGACCGAGGGAACCCGACACGGGACCGAGGGAACCGCAAATGGACCGAGGGAACCCGACACTGGACCGAGGGAACCGGAGAATGGACCGAGGGAACCCGCAAAAGGACTGAGTGTACGCGCAAAAGGACTGAGGGAACCCGCAAAAGGACTGAGGGAACCCACAAATGGACTGAGGGAACCGACAATGGACTGAGGGAATCCTCAAAAGGACTGAGGGAACC
This sequence comes from Dromococcyx pavoninus, assembly GCA_033558185.1. Classification (NCBI taxonomy): domain Eukaryota; kingdom Metazoa; phylum Chordata; class Aves; order Cuculiformes; family Neomorphidae; genus Dromococcyx; species Dromococcyx pavoninus. The sequence goes on from JAUMJL010000725.1 coordinate 227,019, forward strand.
GACAATGCACTGAGGGATCCGACAATGGTCTGAGGGAACCCGCAAAAGGACTGAGGGAACCGATAATGGTCTGAGGGAACACGCAAAAGGACTGAGGAATCCGACAATGGACTGAGGGAACCCGCAAAAGGTCTGAGGGAACCCGCAAAAGGACTGAGGGAACCGATAATGATCTGAGGGAACCCGCAAAAGGACTGAGGAATCCGACAATGGACTGAGGGAACCCGCAAAGGGACTGAGGGAATCCGCAAAGGGACTGAGTGAACCCGACAATGGACTGAGGGAACCCGCAAAAGGACTGAGGGAGCCTACAATGGTCTGAGGGAACTCGCAAAGGGACTGAGGGAACCCGACAATGGGCTGAGGGAACCCGCAAGTGGACTGAGGGAACCCGCAAGTGGACTGAGGGGACCGACAAATAGACTGAGAGAACCCTCAAATGAACTGAGGGAACCGACAATGGACTGAGGGACCCCGCAAAAGGACTGAGGGAACCGACAATGGACTGAGGGAACCGACAATGGACTGAGGGAACCCGCAAATGGACCAAGGGACCCCTTCAAATGGACCGCGGGACCCCTTCAAATGGACCGCGGGAAGCCGCAAATGGACCGCGGGAAGCCTCAAATGGACTGCAGGAAGCCTCAAATGGACTGAGGGACCCGCAAAAGGACCGAGGGAAACCGCAAATGGACTGAGGGAACCCGCCTATGGACCGAGGGAACCCGCCAATGGACTGCGAGAACCCGCCAATGGACTGCGGGAACCCGCCAATGGACTGCGGGAACCCGCCAATGGACCGAGGGAACCGCCAATGGACCGAGGGAACCCGCCAATGGACCGCGGGAACCGCCAAAGGACCGAGGGAACCCGCCAATGGACCGAGAGAACCCGCCAATGGACCGAGAGAACCCGCAAATGGACCGAGGGAACCCGCAAATGGACCGAGGGAAGCGCCAACGGACCGAGGGAAGCGCCAACGGACCGAGGGACCCCGCCAACGGACCGCGGGACCCCGAAAACTGGACCGCGAGACCCCGAAAACTGGACCGCGGGACCCCGCCAACGGACAGCGGGACTCCGGCAACGGATAGGGGGAACCGGCCAACGGACCGCGGGACCCCGCAAACGGACCGCGGAACCCTGCTAGTGGACCGCGGGACCCCGCCAACTGGACCGCGGGACCCCGCAACTGGACCACGGGACCCGCAAATAGACCGAGGGACCCCGCAAATGGACCGCGGGACCCCGCAAATGGACCGCGGGAACCGCAAATGCACCGAGGGAACCGGCCAATGGACCGAGGGAACCGGCCAATGGACCGCGGGACCCGCCAATGGACCGCGGGACCCGGCCAATGGACCGTGGGAACCTCAAATGGACCGCGGGACCCTCAAATAGACCGAGAAACACTCAAATGGACAGAGGGACCCTCAAATGGACCGAGGGACCCCGAAAATGGACCGAGGGAACCCGCAAATGGACCGAGGGAACCGACAATGGACCAAGGGAACCCGCAAATGGACCGAGGGAACCGACAATGGACCGAGGGAACCCGCAAATGGACCGAGGGAACCGACAATGAACTGAGGGAACCCGCAAATGGACCGAGGGAGCCCGACAATGGACTGAGGGAGCCCGACAATGGACTGAGGGAATCCGACAATGGACTGAGGGAACCCGACAATGGACTGAGGGAACCCGCAAAGGGACTGAGTGAACCCGACAATGGACTGAGGGAACGCGCAAAAGGACTGAGGGAGCCTACAATGGTCTGAGGGAACTCGCAAAGGGACTGAGGGAACCCGACAATGGGCTGAGGGAACCCGCAAGTGGACTGAGGGAACCCGCAAGTGGACTGAGGGGACCGACAAATAGACTGAGAGAACCCTCAAATGAACTGAGGGAACCGACAATGGACTGAGGGACCCCGCAAAAGGACTGAGGGAACCGACAATGGACTGAGGGAACCGACAATGGACTGAGGGAACCCGCAAATGGACCAAGGGACCCCTTCAAATGGACCGCGGGACCCCTTCAAATGGACCGCGGGAAGCCGCAAATGGACCGCGGGAAGCCTCAAATGGACCGCAGGAAGCCTCAAATGGACTGAGGGACCCGCAAAAGGACCGAGGGAAACCGCAAATGGACTGAGGGAACCCGCCTATGGACCGAGGGAACCCGCCAATGGACTGCGAGAACCCGCCAATGGACTGCGGGAACCCGCCAATGGACTGCGGGAACCCGCCAATGGACCGAGGGAACCGCCAATGGACCGAGGGAACCCGCCAATGGACCGCGGGAACCGCCAAAGGACCGAGGGAACCCGCCAATGGACCGAGAGAACCCGGCAATGGACCGAGAGAACCCGCAAATGGACCGAGGGAACCCGCAAATGGACCGAGGGAAGCGCCAACAAACCGAGGGAAGCGCCAACGGACCGAGGGACCCCGCCAACGGAATGCGGGACCCCGAAAACTGGACCGCGAGACCCCGAAAACTGGACCGCGGGACCCCGCCAACGGACAGCGGGACCCCGGCAACGGACAGGGGGAACCGGCCAACGGACCGCGGGACCCCGCAAACGGACCGCGGAACCCTGCTAGTGGACCGCGGGACCCCGCCAACTGGACCGCGGGACCCCGCAACTGGACCACGGGACCCGCAAATAGACCGAGGGACCCCGCAAATGGACCGAGGGACCCCGCAAATGGACCGCGGGAACCGCAAATGCACCGAGGGAACCGGCCAATGGACCGAGGGAACCGGCCAATGGACCGCGGGACCCGCCAATGGACCGCGGGACCCGGCCAATGGACCGTGGGAACCTCAAATGGACCGCGGGACCCTCAAATAGACCGAGAAACACTCAAATGGACCGAGGGACCCTCAAATGGACCGAGGGACCCCGAAAATGGACCGAGGGAACCCGCAAATGGACCGAGGGAACCGACAATGGACCAAGGGAACCCGCAAATGGACCGAGGGAACCTACAATGGACCGAGGGAACCCGCAAATGGACCGAGGGAACCGACAATGAACTGAGGGAACCCGCAAATGGACCGAGGGAGCCCGACAATGGACTGAGGGAGCCCGACAATGGACTGAGGGAATCCGACAATGGACTGAGGGAACCCGACAATGGACTGAGGGAACCGACAATGAAGTGAGGGAACCCGCAAAAGGACTGAGGGAACCGACAATGAACTGAGGGAACCCGCAATTGGACCGCGGGACCCTTTCAAATGGACCGCGAGACCCCTTCAAATGGACCGCGGGAAGCCTCAAATGGACCGCGGGAAGCCTCAAATGGACCGCAGGAAACCTCAAATGAAACGCGGGAACCAGCAAATGAACCGCGGGAACCCGCCAATGGATCGATGGAACCCGCAAATGGACTGCGGGAACGGCCAATGAACTGAGGGAACCCGCAAATGAACCGAGGGAACCCGGAAATGAACCTAGGGTCCCCGAAAATGGACCGAGGGAAGTGCCAATGGACCGAGGGACCCCGCCAACGGACCGAGGGACCCCGCCAACGGACAGCGGGACCCCGCCAACGCAGAGCGGGACCCCGCCAACGGACAGCGGGAACCGGCCAACGGACCGCGGGACCCCGCCAGCGGACCGCGGGACCCCGCCAACTGGACCGCGAGACCCCGCCAATGGACAGCGGGTCCCGCAAATGGACCGAGGGACCCCGCAAAAGGACCGCGGGACCCGGCCAATGGACAGCGGGACCCGGCCAATGGACCGCGGGACCCTCACATGGACCGAGGGACCCTCAAATGGACCGAGGGACCCCGCAAATGGACAGAGGGAACCGACAATGGACCGAAGGAACCGGCCAATGGACCGAGGGACCCGCAAATGGACCGAGGGACGCGCAAATGGACCGAGGGACCCGCAAATGGACCGAGGGACCCGCAAATGGATTGAGGGAAGCCGAGAATGGACCGAGGGAACCCGCAAATGGACCGAGGGAACCGACAATGGACCGAGGGAACCCGCAAATGGACCGAGAAACCCGAAAATTGACCGAGGGAACCGGAAATGGAACGAGGGAACCCGCAAATGGACCGAGGGAACTCGGAAATGGACCGAGGGAACCGCAAATGGACCGAGGCAACCCGACACTGGACCGAGGGAACCCGACACTGGACCGAGGGAACCTGCAAATGGACCGATGGAACCCGCAAATGGACCGAGGGAACCGACAATGGACCGAGGGAACCCGCCAATGGACCGCGGGAACCCGCCAATGGACCGAGGGAACCGAAAATGGACCTAGGGACCCGAAAATTGACCGAGGGAACCGCAAATGGACCGAAGGAACCCGCAAATGGACCGAGGGAACTCGCAAATGGACCGAGAGAACCGCAAATGGACTGAGGGAACCCGACACTGGAACGAGGGAACCCGACACGGGACCGAGGGAACCGCAAATGGACCGAGGGAACCCGCAAATGGACCGAGGGAACCGCAAATGGACCGAGGGAACCGGAAATGGACCAAGGGAACCCGCAAATGGACCGAGGGAACCGACAATGGACCGAGGGAACCGCAAATGGACCGAGGGAAACCGCAAATGGACCGAGGGAACCGACAATAAACCGAGGGAAGCCGCCAATGGACCGAGGGAACCGCCAATGGACCGAGGGAACCGCCAATGGACCGAGGGAACCCGCCAATGGACCGAGGGAACCGCCAATGGACCGAGGGAACCGACAATAAACCGAGGGAACCGACAATGGACCGAGGGAACCCGCCAATGGACGGATGGAACCCGCAAATGGACCGAGGGAACCGACAATGGACCGAGGGAACCCGCCAATGGACCGCGGGAACCCGCCAATGGACCGAGGGAACCGAAAACGGACCTAGGGACCCAAAAATTGACCGAGGGAACCGCAAATGGACCGAAGGAACCCGCAAATGGACCGAGGGAAGTCGCAAATGGGCCGAGAGAACCGCAAATGGACTGAGGGAACCCGACACTGGACCGAGGGAACCCGACACGGGACCGAGGGAACCGCAAATGGAACGAGGGAACCCGCAAATGGACCGAGGGAACCGCAAATGGACCGAGGGAACCGGAAATGGACCAAGGGAACCCGCAAATGGACCGAGGGAACAGACAATGGACCGAGGGAACCGCAAATGGACCGAGGGAAACCGCAAATGGACCGAGGGAACCGACAATGGACCGAGGGAAGCCGCCAATGGACCGAGGGAACCTGCCAATGGACCGAGGGAACCCGCCAATGGACCGAGGGAACCCGCCAATGGACCGAGGGACCCAAAAACTGACCGAGGGAACCGCAAATGGACCGAGGGAACCCGCAAATGGACCGAAGGAACTCGCAAATGGACCGAGGGAACCTCCAATGGACCGAGGGACCTGCCAATGGACCGAGGGAACCCACCAATGGACCGAGGTAACTGCCAATGGACCGAGGGAACCGCCAATGGACCGAGGGAACCGGCCAATGGACCACGGGAACCCGCAAATGAACCGCGGGAACCCGCAAATGAACCGAGGGAACCCGCAAATGAACCGAGGTAACCCGCAAAAGGACCGAGGGAACCCGCAAAAGGACTGAGGGAACCCGACAAGGGACTGAGGGAACCGACAAGGGACTGAGGGAACGGACAAGGGACTGAGAGAACCCGTAAATGGACCGAGGGAACCCGGAAATGGACCGAGGGAACCGACAATGGACTGAGGGAATCCGCAAAAGGACTGAGGGAACCCGCAAAAAGACTGAGGGAACTGACAATGGACTGAGGGAACAGACAATGGACTGAGGGAACCCGACAATGGACTGAGGGAACCGCCAAATGGACTGAGGGAACCCGACAAGGGACTGAGGGAACATGCAAATGGACTGAGGGAACATGCAAATGGACTGAGGGAACCCGCAAATGGACTGAGTGTACGCGCAAATGGACTGAGGGAACCCGCAAAAGGACTGAGGGAACCGACAACGGACTGAGGGAACCCGACAATGATCTGAGGGAACCCGCAAAGGACTGAGGGAACTGACAATGGACCGAAGGAACCGGCCAATGGACCGAGGGACCCGCACATGGACCGAGGGACCCGCAAATGGACCGAGGGACCCGCAAATGGATCGAGGGAACCCGAGAATGGACCGAGGGAACCCGCAAATGGACTGAGGGAACCGCAAATGGACCGAGGGAACCCGCAAATGGACCGAGAAACCCGAAAATTGACCGAGGGAACCGGAAATGGACCGAGGGAACCCGCAAATGGACCGAGGGAACTCGCAAATGGACCGAGGGAACCGCAAATGGACCGAGGGAACCCGACACTGGACCGAGGGAACCTGCAAATGGACCGATGGAACCCGCAAATGGACCGAGGGAACCGACAATGGACCGAGGGTACCCGCCAATGGACCGCGGGAACCCGCCAATGGACCGAGGGAACCGAAAACTGACCGAGGGAATCGCAAATGGACCGAGGGAACCCGCAAATGGACCGAGGGAACTCGCAAATGGACCGAGGGAACCGCCAATGGACCGAGGGAACCGAAAATGGACCTAGGGACCCGAAAATTGACCGAGGGAACCGCAAATGGACCGAAGGAACCCGCAAATGGACCGAGGGAAGTCGCAAATGGGCCGAGAGAACCGCAAATGGACTGAGGGAACCCGACACTGGACCGAGGGAACCCGACACGGGACCGAGGGAACCGCAAATGGAACGAGGGAACCCGCAAATGGACCGAGGGAACCGCAAATGGACCGAGGGAACCGGAAATGGACCGAGGCAAACCGCAAATGGATCGAGGGAACAGACAATGGACCGAGGGAACCGCAAATGGACCGAGGGAAACCGCAAATGGACCGAGGGAACCGACAATGGACCGAGGGAAGCCGCCAATGGACCGAGGGAACCTGCCAATGGACCGAGGGAACCTGCCAATGGACCGAGGGAACCCGCCAATGGACCGAGGGACCCGAAAACTGACCGAGGGAACCGCAAATGGACCGAGGGAACCCGCAAATGGACCGAGGGAACTCGCAAATGGACCGAGGGAACCGCCAATGGACCGAGGGAACTGCCAATGGACCGAGGGAACCCACGAATGGACCGAGGTAACTGCCAATGGACCGAGGGAACCGCCAATGGACCGAGGGAACCGGCCAATGGACCACGGGAACCCGCAAATGAACCGCGGGAACCCGCAACTGAAACGAGGGAACCCGCAAATGAACCGAGGTAACCCGCAAAAGGACCGAGGGAACCCGCAAAAGGACTGAGGGAACCCGACAAGGGACTCAGGGAACAGACAAGGGACTGAGGGAACGGACAAGAGACTGAGAGAACCCGTAAATGGACCGAGGGAACCCGGAAATGGACCGAGGGAACCGACAATGGACTGAGGGAATCCGCAAAAGGACTGAGGGAACCCGCAAAAAGACTGAGGGAACTGACAATGGACTGAGGGAACAGACAATGGACTGAGGGAACCCGACAATGGACTGAGGGAACCGCCAAATGGACTGAGGGAACCCGACAATGATCTGAGGGAACCCGCAAAGGACTGAGGGAACCGACAATGGACCGAAGGAACCGGCCAATGGACCGAGGGACCCGCACATGGACCGAGGGACCCGCAAATGGACCGAGGGACCCGCAAAAGGATTGAGGGAACCCGAGAATGGACCGAGGGAACCCGCAAATGGACCGAGGGAACCGCAAATGGACCGAGGGAACCCGCCAATGGACCGAGGGAACCCGCCAATGGACTGCGGGAACGGCCAATGAACTGAGGGAACCCGCAAATGAACCGAGGGACCCCGCAAATGAACCGAGGGACCCCGCAAATGGACCGAGGGAAGTGCCAACGGACCGAGGGACCCCGCCAACGGACCGAGGGACCCCGCCAACGGACAGCGGGACCCCGCCAACGGACAGCGGGAACCGCCCAGCGGACCGCGGGACCCCGCCAGCGGACCGCGGGACCCCGCCAGCGGACCTCGGGACCCCGCCAACTGGATCGCGGGACCCCGCCAATGGACAGCGGGTCCCGCAAATGGACCGAGGGACCCTCACATGGACCGAGGGACCCTCAAATGGACCGAGGGACCCCGCAAATGGACCGAGGGGAGCGACAATGGACCGAAGGAACTGGCCAATGGACCGAGGGACCCGCAAATGGACAGAGGGACCCGCAAATGGACCGAGGGACCCGCAAATGGATTGAGGGAAGCCGACAATGGACCGAGGGAACCCGCAAATGGACCGAGGGAACCCGCAAATGGAACGAGGGAACCGCAAATGGACCGAGGGAACCCGCAAATGGACCGAGGGAACCGCAAATGGACCGAGGGAACCCGCAAATGGACCGAGGGAACTCGCAAATGGACCGAGGGAACCGCAAATGGACCGAGGGAACCCGACACTGGACCGAGGGAACCTGCAAATGGACCGATGGAACCCGCAAATGGACTGATGGAACACGCAAATGGACCGAGGGAACCGACAATGGACCGAGGGACCCGCAAAAGGACCGAGGGAACCCGCAAAAGGACTGAGGGAACCCGACATGGGACTGAGGGAACCGACAAGGGGCTGAGGGAACGGACAAGGGACTGAGAGAACCCGCAAATGGACCGAGGGAACCCGGAAATGGACCGAGGGAACCGACAATGGACTGAGGGAACCCGCAAAAGGACTGAGGGAACCCGCAAAAAGACTGAGGGAACTGACAATGGACTGAGGGAACCGACAATGGACTGAGGGAACCCGACAATGGACTGAGGAAATCGCCAAATGGACTGAAGGAACCCGACAAGGGACTGAGGGAACATGCAAATGGACTGAGGGAACATGCAAATGGACTGAGTGTTCGCGCAAATGGACTGAGGGAACCCGAAAAAGGACTGAGGGAACCGACAACGGACTGAGGGAACCCGACAATGATCTGAGGGAACCCGCAAAAGGACTGAGAGAACCGACAATGGACTGAGGGAACCCGCAAAAGGACTGAGGGAACCCGACAATGGACTGAGGGAACCGGAAAATGGACTGAGGGAACCGAAAATGGACTGAGGGAACCGGCAAATGGACTGAGGGAACCAGCAAATGTACTGAGGGAACCCGGAAATGGACTGAGGGAACCCGGAAATGGACTGAGGGAAGCGAAAATGGACTGAGGGAACCCGCAAATGGACTGAGGGAACCGACAATGGACTGAGGGAACCCGCCAACGGACCGCGGGAACCCGCCAACGGAACGAGGGAACCCGCCAATGGACCGAGGGAACCCGCAAATGGACTGCGGGAACCGCCAATGAACTGAGGGAACCCGCAAATGAACCGTGGGGACCCGGAAATGAACCGAGGGACCCCGCAAATGGACCGAGGGAAGCGCCAACGGACCGAGGGACCCCGCCAACGGACCGAGGGACCCCGCCAACTGGACCGCAGGACCCCGAAAAGTGGACCGCGGGACCCTGCCAACGGACAGCGGGAACCGGCCAACGGACCGCGGGACCCCGCCTGCGGACTACGGGACCCCGGCAGCGGACCGCGGGACGCCGCCAGCGGACCGCGGGACTCCGCCAACTGGACCGCGGGACCCCGCCAACTGGATCGCGGGACCCCGCGAATGGACCGCCGGACCCCGCAAATGGACCGAGGGACCCCGCAAATGGGCCGCGGGAACCGCCAAATGGACCGTGGGACCCAACCAACGGACCGCGGGAATCCGCTAACGGACCGCGGGACCCCGCTAACGGACCGCGGGACCCGCCAAATGGACCGCGGGACCCGCCAAATGGACCGCGGGACCCGCCAAATGGACCGAGGGACCCGCAAATGGACCGAGGGACCCCGGAAATGGACCGAGGGACCCCGCAAATGGATGGAGGGACCAAGCAAATGGACGGAGGGAACCGAAAATTGACCGAGGGAACACGCCAATGGACCGAGGGACCGCCAATGGAACGAGGAAACCGCCAATGGACCGAGGGTACCGCCAATAGACCGAGGGTACCGCCAATGGACCGAGGGAACCGCCAATAAACCGAAAGAGCCCGCCAATGGACCGAGGGAACCCGACAATGGACCGAGGGAACCCGCAAAAGGACTGAGGGAACCCGCAAAAGGACTGAGGGAACCGACAATGGACTGAGGGAACCCGCAAAAGGACTGAGGGAACCCGTAAAAGGACTGAGGGAACCCGCAAAAGGACTGAGGGTACCCGCAAATGGACTGAGGGAACCCACAAATGGACTGAGGGAACCGACAATGGACTGAGGGAACCCGCGAAAGGACTGTGGGAACCGACAATGGACTGAGGGAACCGACAATGTACTGAGGGAACCCGCAAAAGACTGTGGGAACCGACAATGGACTAAGGGAACCGACAATGAACTGAGGGAACCCGCAAAAGTATTGTGGGAACCGACAATGGACTGAGGGAAACCGCAAAGGGACTCAGGGAAACCGCAAATGGACTGAGGGAACCCGCAAATGGACTGAGGGAACCCGACAATGGACTGAGGGAACCCGCAAAAGGACTGAGGGAACCGACAATGGTCTGAGGGAACTCGCAAAAGGACAGAGGGAACCAAAAATGGACAGAGGGAACCCACAATGGACTGAGGGAACCCGCAAATGGACTAAGGGAACCTGAAAATGGACTGAGGGAACTGACAAATGGACTGAGGGAACCGACAATGGACTGAGGGAACCCGCAAATGGACCGAGGGAACAGACAATGGACCGAGGGAACCGCAAATGGACCGAGGGAAACCGCAAATGGACCGAGGGAACCGACAATGGACCGAGGGAAGCCGCCAATGGACCGAGGGAACCTGCCAATGGACCGAGGGAACCCGCCAATGGACCGAGGGAACCCGCCAATGGACCGAGGGACCCAAAAACTGACCGAGGGAACCGCAAATGGACCGAGGGAACCCGCAAATGGACCGAAGGAACTCGCAAATGGACCGAGGGAACCTCCAATGGACCGAGGGAACTGCCAATGGACCGAGGGAACCCACCAATGGACCGAGGTAACTGCCAATGGACCGAGGGAACCGCCAATGGACCGAGGGAACCGGCCAATGGCCACGGGAACCCACAAATGAACCGCGGGAACCCGCAAATGAACCGAGTGAACCCGCAAATGAACCGAGGTAACCCGCAAAAGGACCGAGGGAACCCGCAAAAGGACTGAGGGAACCCGACAAGGGACTGAGGGAACCGACAAGGGACTGAGGGAACGGACAAGGGACTGAGAGAACCCGTAAATGGACCGAGGGAACCCGGAAATGGACCGAGGGAACCGACAATGGACTGAGGGAATCCGCAAAAGGACTGAGGGAACCCGCAAAAAGACTGAGGGAACTGACAATGGACTGAGGGAACAGACAATGGACTGAGGGAACCCGACAATGGACTGAGGGAACCGCCAAATGGACTGAGGGAACCCGACAAGGGACTGAGGGAACATGCAAATGGACTGAGGGAACATGCAAATGGACTGAGGGAACCCGCAAATGGACTGAGTGTACGCGCAAATGGACTGAGGGAACCCGCAAAAGGACTGAGGGAACCGACAACGGACTGAGGGAACCCGACAATGATCTGAGGGAACCCGCAAAGGACTGAGGGAACTGACAATGGACCGAAGGAACCGGCCAATGGACCGAGGGACCCGCACATGGACCGAGGGACCCGCAAATGGACCGAGGGACCCGCAAATGGATCGAGGGAACCCGAGAATGGACCGAGGGAACCCGCAAATGGACTGAGGGAACCGCAAATGGACCGAGGGAACCCGCAAATGGACCGAGAAACCCGAAAATTGACCGAGGGAACCGGAAATGGACCGAGGGAACCCGCAAATGGACCGAGGGAACTCGCAAATGGACCGAGGGAACCGCAAATGGACCGAGGGAACCCGACACTGGACCGAGGGAACCTGCAAATGGACCGATGGAACCCGCAAATGGACCGAGGGAACCGACAATGGACCGAGGGTACCCGCCAATGGACCGCGGGAACCCGCCAATGGACCGAGGGAACCGAAAACTGACCGAGGGAATCGCAAATGGACCGAGGGAACCCGCAAATGGACCGAGGGAACTCGCAAATGGACCGAGGGAACCGCCAATGGACCGAGGGAACCGAAAATGGACCTAGGGACCCGAAAATTGACCGAGGGAACCGCAAATGGACCGAAGGAACCCGCAAATGGACCGAGGGAAGTCGCAAATGGGCCGAGAGAACCGCAAATGGACTGAGGGAACCCGACACTGGACCGAGGGAACCCGACACGGGACCGAGGGAACCGCAAATGGAACGAGGGAACCCGCAAATGGACCGAGGGAACCGCAAATGGACCGAGGGAACCGGAAATGGACCGAGGCAAACCGCAAATGGATCGAGGGAACAGACAATGGACCGAGGGAACCGCAAATGGACCGAGGGAAACCGCAAATGGACCGAGGGAACCGACAATGGACCGAGGGAAGCCGCCAATGGACCGAGGGAACCTGCCAATGGACCGAGGGAACCTGCCAATGGACCGAGGGAACCCGCCAATGGACCGAGGGACCCGAAAACTGACCGAGGGAACCGCAAATGGACCGAGGGAACCCGCAAATGGACCGAGGGAACTCGCAAATGGACCGAGGGAACCGCCAATGGACCGAGGGAACTGCCAATGGACCGAGGGAACCCACGAATGGACCGAGGTAACTGCCAATGGACCGAGGGAACCGCCAATGGACCGAGGGAACCGGCCAATGGACCACGGGAACCCGCAAATGAACCGCGGGAACCCGCAACTGAAACGAGGGAACCCGCAAATGAACCGAGGTAACCCGCAAAAGGACCGAGGGAACCCGCAAAAGGACTGAGGGAACCCGACAAGGGACTCAGGGAACAGACAAGGGACTGAGGGAACGGACAAGAGACTGAGAGAACCCGTAAATGGACCGAGGGAACCCGGAAATGGACCGAGGGAACCGACAATGGACTGAGGGAATCCGCAAAAGGACTGAGGGAACCCGCAAAAAGACTGAGGGAACTGACAATGGACTGAGGGAACAGACAATGGACTGAGGGAACCCGACAATGGACTGAGGGAACCGCCAAATGGACTGAGGGAACCCGACAATGATCTGAGGGAACCCGCAAAGGACTGAGGGAACCGACAATGGACCGAAGGAACCGGCCAATGGACCGAGGGACCCGCACATGGACCGAGGGACCCGCAAATGGACCGAGGGACCCGCAAAAGGATTGAGGGAACCCGAGAATGGACCGAGGGAACCCGCAAATGGACCGAGGGAACCGCAAATGGACCGAGGGAACCCGCCAATGGACCGAGGGAACCCGCCAATGGACTGCGGGAACGGCCAATGAACTGAGGGAACCCGCAAATGAACCGAGGGACCCCGCAAATGAACCGAGGGACCCCGCAAATGGACCGAGGGAAGTGCCAACGGACCGAGGGACCCCGCCAACGGACCGAGGGACCCCGCCAACGGACAGCGGGACCCCGCCAACGGACAGCGGGAACCGCCCAGCGGACCGCGGGACCCCGCCAGCGGACCGCGGGACCCCGCCAGCGGACCTCGGGACCCCGCCAACTGGATCGCGGGACCCCGCCAATGGACAGCGGGTCCCGCAAATGGACCGAGGGACCCTCACATGGACCGAGGGACCCTCAAATGGACCGAGGGACCCCGCAAATGGACCGAGGGGAGCGACAATGGACCGAAGGAACTGGCCAATGGACCGAGGGACCCGCAAATGGACAGAGGGACCCGCAAATGGACCGAGGGACCCGCAAATGGATTGAGGGAACCCGACAATGGACCGAGGGAACCCGCAAATGGACCGAGGGAACCCGCAAATGGAACGAGGGAACCGCAAATGGACCGAGGGAACCCGCAAATGGACCGAGGGAACCGCAAATGGACCGAGGGAACCCGCAAATGGACCGAGGGAACTCGCAAATGGACCGAGGGAACCGCAAATGGACCGAGGGAACCCGACACTGGACCGAGGGAACCTGCAAATGGACCGATGGAACCCGCAAATGGACCGATGGAACACGCAAATGGACCGAGGGAACCGACAATGGACCGAGGGACCCGCAAAAGGACCGAGGGAACCCGCAAAAGGACTGAGGGAACCCGACAAGGGACTGAGGGAACCGACAAGGGGCTGAGGGAACGGACAAGGGACTGAGAGAACCCGCAAATGGACCGAGGGAACCCGGAAATGGACCGAGGGAACCGACAATGGACTGAGGGAACCCGCAAAAGGACTGAGGGAACCCGCAAAAAGACTGAGGGAACTGACAATGGACTGAGGGAACCGACAATGGACTGAGGGAACCCGACAATGGACTGAGGAAATCGCCAAATGGACTGAAGGAACCCGACAAGGGACTGAGGGAACATGCAAATGGACTGAGGGAACATGCAAATGGACTGAGGGAACTCGCAAATGGACTGAGTGTTCGCGCAAATGGACTGAGGGAACCCGCAAAAGGACTGAGGGAACCGACAACGGACTGAGGGAACCCGACAATGATCTGAGGGAACCCGCAAAAGGACTGAGAGAACCGACAATGGACTGAGGGAACCCGCAAAAGGACTGAGGGAACCCGACAATGGACTGAGGGAACCGGAAAATGGACTGAGGGAACCGAAAATGGACTGAGGGAACCGGCAAATGGACTGAGGGAACCAGCAAATGTACTGAGGGAACCCGGAAATGGACTGAGGGAACCCGGAAATGGACTGAGGGAAGCGAAAATGGACTGAGGGAACCCGCAAATGGACTGAGGGAACCGACAATGGACTGAGGGAACTCGCCAACGGACCGCGGGAACCCGCCAACGGAACGAGGGAACCCGCCAATGGACCGAGGGAACCCGCAAATGGACTGCGGGAACCGCCAATGAACTGAGGGAACCCGCAAATGAACCGTGGGGACCCGGAAATGAACCGAGGGACCCCGCAAATGGACCGAGGGAAGCGCCAACGGACCGAGGGACCCCGCCAACGGACCGAGGGACCCCGCCAACTGGACCGCAGGACCCCGAAAAGTGGACCGCGGGACCCTGCCAACGGACAGCGGGAAACGGCCAACGGACCGCGGGACCCCGCCTGCGGACTGCGGGACCCCGGCAGCGGACCGCGGGACGCCGCCAGCGGACCGCGGGACCCCGCCAACTGGACCGCGGGACCCCGCCAACTGGACCGCGGGACCCCGCGAATGGACCGCGGGACCCCGCAAATGGACCGAGGGACCCCGCAAATGGGCCGCGGGAACCGCCAAATGGACCGTGGGACCCAACCAACGGACCGCGGGAATCCGCTAACGGACCGCGGGACCCCGCTAACGGACCGCGGGACCCGCCAAATGGACCACGGGACCCGCCAAATGGACCGCGGGACCCGCCAAATGGACCGAGGGACCCGCAAATGGACCGAGGGACCCCGGAAATGGACCGAGGGACCCCGCAAATGGATGGAGGGACCAAGCAAATGGACGGAGGGAACCAAAAATTGACCGAGGGAACACGCCAATGGACCGAGGGACCGCCAATGGAACGAGGAAACCGCCAATGGACCGAGGGTACCGCCAATAGACCGAGGGTACCGCCAATGGACCGAGGGAACCGCCAATAAACCGAAAGAGCCCGCCAATGGACCGAGGGAACCCGACAATGGACCGAGGGAACCCGCAAAAGGACTGAGGGAACCCGCAAAAGGACTGAGGGAACCGACAATGGACTGAGGGAACCCGCAAAAGGACTGAGGGAACCCGTAAAAGGACTGAGGGAACCCGCAAAAGGACTGAGGGTACCCGCAAATGGACTGAGGGAACCCACAAATGGACTGAGGGAACCGACAATGGACTGAGGGAACCCGCGAAAGGACTGTGGGAACCGACAATGGACTGAGGGAACCGACAATGTACTGAGGGAACCCGCAAAAGACTGTGGGAACCGACAATGGACTAAGGGAACCGACAATGAACTGAGGGAACCCGCAAAAGTATTGTGGGAACCGACAATGGACTGAGGGAAACCGCAAAGGGACTCAGGGAAACCGCAAATGG
Source organism: Dromococcyx pavoninus (assembly GCA_033558185.1). Classification (NCBI taxonomy): domain Eukaryota; kingdom Metazoa; phylum Chordata; class Aves; order Cuculiformes; family Neomorphidae; genus Dromococcyx; species Dromococcyx pavoninus. Next base: position 243,148 of record JAUMJL010000725.1, read on the forward strand.
ACTGAGGGAACCCGCAAATGGACTGAGGGAACCCGACAATGGACTGAGGGAACCCGCAAAAGGACTGAGGGAACCGACAATGGTCTGAGGGAACTCGCAAAAGGACAGAGGGAACCAAAAATGGACAGAGGGAACCCACAATGGACTGAGGGAACCCGCAAATGGACTAAGGGAACCTGAAAATGGACTGAGGGAACTGACAAATGGACTGAGGGAACCGACAATGGACTGAGGGAACCCGCAAATGGACTGAGGGAATCCGCAAATGGACGGAGGGAACCGCAAATGGACTGAGGGAACCCGCAAATGGACTGAGGGAACCGACAATGGACTGAGGGACCCCGCAAAAGGACTGAGGGACCCGGCAAAAGGACTGAGGGACCCCGCATATGCACTGAGGGAACCCGCAAATGGACCGAGGGAACCGACAATGGACTGAGGGAACCCGCAAATGGACTGAGGGACCCGGCAAAAGGACTGAGGGACCCCGCAAATGCACTGAGGGAACCCGCAAATGGACTGAGGGAACCGACAATGAACTGAGGGACCCACAAAAGGACTGAGGGAAGCCGAAAAAGGACTGAGGGAACCCGCAAATGGACTGAGAGAACCCGCAAACTTGACCACGGGACCCCGCAAACTGGACCGCGGGCCCCCGCAAATGGACTGCGGGACCCCGCAAACGGAACGCGGGAACCGAAAACGGACCACGGGAACCGAAAATGGACCGCGGGAACAGAAAACGCACCTCGGGACCCCGCCAACTGGACCGCGGGACCCCGCCAACTGGACCGCGGGACCGGCCAAATGAACGGCGGGACCCGCCAAATGGACCGAGGGAAACGCAAATAGACCGAGGGAACCCGCAAATGGACCGAGGGAGCCGCCAATGGACCGAGGGAACCCGCCAATGGACCGAGGGACCCGCAACTGGACCGAGGGACCCGCAACTGGACCGAGGGACCCGTCAATGGACCGAGGGAACCGTCAATGGACCGAGGGAACACGCAAATGAAAAGAGGTAACCGAAAATGGACCGAGGGAACCCGAAAATGGACCGAGGGTACCTGCCAATGGACTGAGGGAACTGCCAAATGGACCGAGGGACCTGCAAATGGACCGAGGGAACCGTCAATGGACCGAGGGAACCATCAATGGACAGAGGGAACCCAAAAATGGACAGAGGGAACCCGAAAATGGACCGAGGGAACACGAAAATGGATCGAGGGAACCGCAAATGCACCGAGGGAACTGCAAAGGGACCGAGGGACCCCGCAAATTGACCGAGGGACCCCGCAAATGGACCGAGGGAACCCGCAATTGGACCGCGGGAACCGACAATGGACCGAGGGAACCCGCCAATGGACCGAGGGAACCACAAATGGAGCGAGGAAACCCGGAAATGGACCGAAGGAACCGACAATGGACCGAGGGAACCCGCCAATGAACCGAGGGAACCGCCAATAGACCGAGGGAACCGCCAATGGACCGAGGGAACCCGCCAATGGACCGAGGGAACTGCCAATGGACCGAGGGAACCCGGAAATGGACCGAGGGAACCGCCAATGGACCGAGGGAACCCGCCAATGGACCGAGGGAACCGCAAATGTACCGAGGGAACCCGGAAATGGACCGAGGGAACCGACAATGGACCGAGGGAACCCGCCAATGGACCGAGGGAACCGACAATGGACCGAGGGAACCTGCCAATGGACCGAGGGAACCGCAAATGGACCGAGGGAACCCGGAAGTGGACCGAGGGAACCGACAATGGACCGAGGGAACCCGCCAATGGACCGAGGGAACCGCCAATGGACCAAGGGAACCGCCAATGAACCGCGGGAACCCGCAAATGAACCGAGGGAACCCGCAAATGAACCGAGAGAACCCGCAAAAGGACCGAGGGACCCTGCCAAAAGGACTGAGGTAACCCGAAAAGGGACTGAGGGAACGGACAAGGGACTGAGGGAACGGACAAGGGACTGAGGGAATGGACAAGGAACTGAGAGAACCCGCAAAAGGACTGAGGGAACCCGCAAATGGACTGAGGGAACCGACAATGGACTGAGGGAACCCGCAAAAGGAATGAGGGAACACGCAAAAAGACTGAGGGAACCGACAATGTACTGAGGGAACCGACAATGGACTGAGGGAACCCGACAATGGACTGAGGGAACCGCCAAATGGACTGAGGGAACCGCCAAATGGACTGAGGGAACCCGACAAGGGACTGAGGGAACATGCAAATGGACTGAGGGAACATGCAAATGGACTGAGGGTACGCGCAAATGGACTGAGTGTACGTGCAAATGGACTGAGGGAACCCGCAAAAGGATTGAGGGAACTGAGAATGGACTGAGGGAACCCGAGAATGATCTGAGGGAACCCGCAAAAGGACTGAGGGAACCGACAATGGATTGAGGCAACCCGCAAAAGGACTGAGGGAACCCGACAATGGACTGAGGGAACCGAAAATGGACTGAGGGAACCGGCAAATGGACTGAGGGAACCCGGAAATGGACTGAGGGAACCCGGAAATGGACTGAGGGAAGCGAAAATGGACTGAGGGAACCCGCAAATGGACTGAGGGAACCGACAATGGACTGAGGGAACCCGCCAACGGACCGCGGGAACCCGCCAATGGACAGCGGGAACCCGCCAATAGACCGAGGGAATTCGCCAATGGACCGAGGGAACCCGCAAATGGATTGGGGGAACCGCCAATGAACTGAGGGAACCCGCAAATGAACCGAGGGAACCCGGAAATGAACAGAGGGACCCCGCAAATGGATCGAGGGAAGCGCCAACGGACCGAGGGAAGCGCCAACGGACCGAGGGACCCCGCCAACGGACCGAGGGACCCCGCCAACTGGATCGCGGGACCCCGAAAACTGGACCGCGGGACCCCGGAAATGGACCGCGGGAACCGCCAAATGGACCGCGGGAACCGCCAAATGGAATGCGGGAACCGGCCAATGGACCGCGAGACCCGGCCAATGGACCGCGGGACGCTCAAATGGACCGCGGGACGCTCAAATGGACTGCGGGACCCCGCCAACTGGACCGCGGGACCCCGCCAATGGACTGCGGGACCCCGCAAATGGACCGAGGGATCCCGCAAATGGACCGCGGGAACAGCCAAATGGACCGCGGGACCCGGCCAATGGACCGCGGGACCCTCCAATGGACCGCGGGACCCTCAAATGGACCGAGGGACGCCGCAAATTGACTGAGGGACCCGCAAATGGACAGCGGGAACCGGCCAACAGACCGCGGGACCCCGCCATCGGACCGCGGGACCCCGCCAACTGGACCGCGGGACCCCGCCAACGGCCCGAGGGACCCCGCCAATGGCCCGAGGGAACCCGCAAATGGACCGCGGGAACCGCGAAATGGACCGCGGGACCCGGCCAATGGACCGAGGGACCCTCAAATGTACCGAGGGACCCCGCAAATGGACCGAGGGAACCGACAATGGACCGAAGGAGCCGGCCAATGGACCGAGGGACCCGCAAATGGACCGAGGGACCTCGCAAATGGACCGAGGGACCCACAAATGGACCGAGGGAACCCGACAATGGACCGAGGGAAACGCAAATGGACCGAGGGAACCCGCAAATGGACCGAGGGAACCCGCAAATGGACCGAGGGACCCGAAAATTGACCGAGGGAACCGCAAATGGACCGAGGGAACTCGCAAATGGACCGAGGGAACTCGCAAATGGACCGAGGGAACCGCAAATGGAACGAGGGAACTCGCAAATGGACCGAGGGAACGCGACACTGGACCGAGGGAACCTGACACTGGACCGAGGGAACCCGACACTGGACCGAGGAAACTCGCAAATGGACCGAGGGAACCCGCAAATGGACTGAGGGAACCGCAAATGGACCGAGGGAACCCGCCAATGGACCGAGGGAACCGACAATGGACCGAGGGAATCCGCCATTGGACCGAGGGACCCGAAAATTGACCGAGGGAACCTGCAAATGGACCGAGGGAACCCGCAAATGGAGCGAGGGAACCCGCAAATGGACTGAGGGAACTCGCATATGGACCGAGGGACCCGCAAATGGACCGAGGGACCCTCAAATATACCGAGGGACCCCGCAAATGGACCGAGGGAACCGACAATGGACCGAGGGAACTCGCAAATGGACCGAGGGAACCGCCAATGGACCGAGGGACCCGCAAATGGACCGAGGGACCCGCAAATGGACCGAGGGAACCGGACAATGGACCGAGGGAACCGCAAATGGACCGAGGGAACCCGCAAATGGACCGAGGGAACCGCAAATGGACCGAGGGAACCCGCAAATGGACCGAGGGACCCGAAAATTTACCGAGGGAACCGCAAATGGACGGAGGGAACCCGCAAATGGACCGAGGGAACCGCAAATGGACCGAGGGAACCGCAAATGCACTGAGGGAACTCGCAAATGGACCGAGGGAACCCGCCAATGGCCTGCGAGAACCCGCCAATGGACTGCGGGAACCCGCCAATGGACTGCGGGAACCCGCCAATGGACCGAGGGAACCGCCAATGGACCGAGGGAACCCGCCAATAGACCGCGGGAACCGCCAAAGGACCGAGGGAACCCGCCAATGGACCGAGAGAACCCGGCAATGGACCGAGAGAACCCGCAAATGGACCGAGGGAACCCGCAAATGCACCGAGGGAACCGGCCAATGGACCGAGGGAACCGGCCAATGGACCGCGGGACCCGCCAATGGACCGCGGGACCCGGCCAATGGACCGTGGGAACCTCAAATGGACCGCGGGACCCTCAAATAGACCGAGAAACACTCAAATGGACAGAGGGACCCTCAAATGGACCGAGGGACCCCGAAAATGGACCGAGGGAAACCGCAAATGGACCGAGGGAACCGACAATGGACCGAGGGAAGCCGCCAATGGTCCGAGGGAACCGCCAATGGACCGAGGGAACCGCCAATGGACCGAGGGAACCCGCCAATGGACCGAGGGAACCGCCAATGGACCGAGGGAACCGACAATAAACCGAGGGAACCGACAATGGATCGAGGGAACCCGCCAATGGACCGATGGAACCCGCAAATGGACCGAGGGAACCGACAATGGACCGAGGGAACCCGCCAATGGACCACGGGAACCCGCCAATGGACCGAGGGAACCGAAAATGGACCTAGGGACCCGAAAATTGACCGAGGGAACCGCAAATGTACCGAAGGAACCCGCAAATGGACCGAGGGAACTCGCAAATGGACCGAGAGAACCGCAAATGGACTGAGGGAACCCGACACTGGACCGAGGGAACCCGACACGGGACCGAGGGAACCGCAAATGGACCGAGGGAACCCGCAAATGGACCGAGGGAACCGCAAATGGACCGAGGGAACCGGAAATGGACCAAAGGAACCTGCAAATGGACCGAGGGAACCGACAATGGACCGAGGGAAACGCAAATGGACCGAGGGAAACCGCAAATGGACCGAGGGAACCGACAATGGACCGAGGGAAGCCGCCAATGGACCGAGGGAACCGCCAATGGACCGAGGGAACCGCCAATGGACCGAGGGAACCCGCCAATGGACCGAGGGAAATGCCAATGGACCGAGGGAACCGACAATAAACCGAGGGAACCGACAATGGACCGAGGGAACCCGCCAATGGACCGAGGGAACCCGCTAATGGACCGAGGGAACCCGCCAATGGACCGAGGGAACCGGCCAATGGACCGAGGGAACCCGCCAATGGACCGAGGGAACCCGCAAATGGACCGAGGGACCCGAATACTGACCGAGGGAACCGCAAATGGACCGAGGGAACCCGCAAATGGACCGAGGGAACTCGCAAATGGACCGAGGGAACCGCCAATGTACCGAGGGAACCGCCAATGGACCGAGGGAACCCGCGAATGGACCGAGGGAACCGCCAATGGACCGAGGGAACCGCCAATGGACCGAGGGAACCGGCCAATGGACCACGGGAACCCGCAAATGAACCGCGGAAACCCGCAAATGAACCGAGGGAACCCGCAAATGAACCGAGGTAACCCGCAAAAGGACCGAGGGAACCCGCAAAAGGACTGAGGGAACCCGACAAGGGACTGAGGGAACGGACAAGGGACTGAGAAAACCCGTAAATGGACCGAGGGAACCCGCCAATGGACCGAGGGAACCGCCAATGGACCGAGGGAACCGACAATAAACCGAGGGAACTGAAAATGGACCGAGGGAACCCACAATAAACCGAGGGAACCGACAATGGACCGAGGGAAACCGCCAATGGACCGAGGGAACCCGCTAATGGACCGAGGGAACCCGCCAATGGACCGAGGGAACCGGCCAATGGACCGAGGGAACCCGCCAATGGACCGAGGGAACCCGCCAATGGACCGAGGGACCCGAAAACTGACCGTGGGATCCGCAAATGGACCGAGGGAACCCGCAAATGGAACGAGGGAACTCGCAAATGGACCGAGGGAACCTCCAATGGACCGAGGGAACCGACAATGGACTGAGGGAACCCGCAAAAGGACTGAGGGAGCCTACAATGGTCTGAGGGAACTCGCAAAGGGACTGAGGGAACCCGACAATGGGCTGAGGGAACCCGCAAGTGGACTGAGGGAACCCGCAAGTGGACTGAGGTGACCGACAAATAGACTGAGAGAACCCTCAAATGAACTGAGGGAACCGACAATGGACTGAGGGACCCCGCAAAAGGACTGAGGGAACCGACAATGGACTGAGGGAACCGACAATGGACTGAGGGAACCCGCAAATGGACCAAGGGACCCCTTCAAATGGACCGCGGGACCCCTTCAAATGGACCGCGGGAAGCCGCAAATGGACCGCGGGAAGCCTCAAATGGACTGCAGGAAGCCTCAAATGGACTGAGGGACCCGCAAAAGGACCGAGGGAAACCGCAAATGGACTGAGGGAACCCGCCTATGGACCGAGGGAACCCGCCAATGGACTGCGAGAACCCGCCAATGGACTGCAGGAACCCGCCAATGGACCGAGGGAACCGCCAATGGACCGAGGGAACCCGCCAATGGACCGCGGGAACCGCCAAAGGACCGAGGGAACCCGCCAATGGACCGAGAGAACCCGCCAATGGACCGAGAGAACCCGCCAATGGACCGAGGGAACCCGCAAATGGACCGAGGGACCCGAATACTGACCGAGGGAACCGCAAATGGACCGAGGGAACTCGCAAATGGACCGAGGGAACCGCCAATGGACCGAGGGAACCGCCAATGGACCGAGGGAACCCGCCAATGGACCGAGGGAACCGCCAATGGACCGAGGGAACCGCCAATGGACCGAGGGAACCGGCCAATGGACCACGGGAACCCGCAAATGAACCGCGGAAACCCGCAAATGAACCGAGGGAACCCGCAAATGAACCGAGGTAACCCGCAAAAGGACCGAGGGAACCCGCAAAAAGACTGAGGGAACCCGACAAGGGACTGAGGGAACCGACAAGGGACTGAGGGAACGGACAAGGGACTGAGAGAACCCGTAAATGGACCGAGGGAACCCGCCAATGGACCGAGGGAACCGCCAATGGACCGAGGGAACCGGCAATAAACCGAGGGAACCGAAAATTGACCGAGGGAACCCACAATAAACCGAGGGAACCGACAATGGACCGAGGGAACCCGCCAATGGACCGAGGGAACCCGCTAATGGACCGAGGGAACCCGCCAATGGACCGAGGGAACCGGCCAATGGACCGAGGGAACCCGCCAATGGACCGAGGGAACCCGCCAATGGACCGAGGGACCCGAAAACTGACCGAGGGAACCGCAAATGGACCGAGGGAACCGGAAATGCACCAAGGGAACCCGCAAATGGACCGAGGGAACCGACAATGGACCGAGGGAACCGCAAATGGACCGAGGGAAACCGCAAATGGACCGAGGGAACCGACAATGGACCGAGGGAAGCCGCCAATGGACCGAGGGAACCGCCAATGGACCGAGGGAACAGCCAATGGACCGAGGGAACCCGCCAATGGACCGAGGGAACCGCCAATGGACCGAGGGAACCGACAATAAACCGAGGGAACCGACAATGGACTGAGGGAACCCGCCAATGGACCGATGGAACCCGCAAATGGACCGAGGGAACCGACAATGGACCGAGGGAACTGCCAATGGACCGAGGGAACCCACCAATGGACCGAGGTAACTGCCAATGGACCGAGGGAACCGCCAATGGACCGAGGGAACCGGCCAATGGACCACGGGAACCCGCAAATGAACCGCGGGAACCCGCAAATGAACCGAGGGAACCCGCAAATGAACCGAGGTAACCCGCAAAAGGACCGAGGGAACCCGCAAAAGGACTGAGGGAACCCGACAAGGGACTGAGGGAACCGACAAGGGACTGAGGGAACGGACAAGGGACTGAGAGAACCCGTAAATGGACCGAGGGAACCCGGAAATGGACCGAGGGAACCGACAATGGACTGAGGGAATCCGCAAAATGACTGAGGGAACCCGCAAAAAGACTGAGGGAACTGACAATGGACTGAGGGAACAGACAATGGACTGAGGGAACCCGACAATGGACTGAGGGAACCGCCAAATGGACTGAGGGAACCCGACAAGGGACTGAGGGAACATGCAAATGGACTGAGGGAACATGCAAATGGACTGAGGGAACCCGCAAATGGACTGAGTGTACGCGCAAATGGACTGAGGGAACCCGCAAAAGGACTGAGGAAACCGACAACGGACTGAGGGAACCCGACAATGATCTGAGGGAACCCGCAAAGGACTGAGGGAACCGACAATGGACCGAAGGAACCGGCCAATGGACCGAGGGACCCGCACATGGACCGAGGGACCCGCAAATGGACCGAGGGACCCGCAAAAGGATTGAGGGAACCCGAGAATGGACCGAGGGAACCCGCAAATGGACCGAGGGAACAGCAAATGGACCGAGGGAACCCGCAAATGGACCGAGAAACCCGAAAATTGACCGAGGGAACCGGAAATGGACCGAGGGAACTCGCAAATGGACCGAGGGAACCGCAAATGGACCGAGGGAACCCGACACTGGACCGAGGGAACCCGACACTGGACCGAGGGAACCTGCAAATGGACCGATGGAACCCGCAAATGGACCGAGGGAACCGACAATGGACCGAGGGTACCCGCCAATGGACCGCGGGAACCCGCCAATGGACCGAGGGAACCGAAAATGGACCTAGGGACCCGAAAATTGACCGAGGGAACCGCAAATGGACCGAAGGAACCCGCAAATGGACCGAGGGAACTCGCAAATGGACCGAGAGAACCGCAAATGGACTGAGGGAACCCGACACTGGACCGAGGGAACCCGACACGGGACCGAGGGAACCGCAAATGGACCGAGGGAACCCGCAAATGGACCGAGGGAAACGCAAATGGACCGAGGGAACCGGAAATGGACCAAGGGAACCCGCAAATGGACCGAGGGAACCGACAATGGACCGAGGGAACCGCAAATGGACCGAGGGAAACCGCAAATGGACCGAGGGAACCGACAATGGACCGAGGGAAGCCGCCAATGGACCGAGGGAACCGCCAATGGACCGAGGGAACCGCCAATGGACCGAGGGAACCCGCCAATGGACCGAGGGAACCGCCAATGGACCGAGGGAACCGACAATAAACCGAGGGAACCGACAATGGATCGAGGGAACCCGCCAATGGACCGATGGAACCCGCAAATGGACCGAGGGAACCGACAATGGACCGAGGGAACCCGCCAATGGACCACGGGAACCCGCCAATGGACCGAGGGAACCGAAAATGGACCTAGGGACCCGAAAATTGACCGAGGGAACCGCAAATGTACCGAAGGAACCCGCAAATGGACCGAGGGAACTCGCAAATGGACCGAGAGAACCGCAAATGGACTGAGGGAACCCGACACTGGACCGAGGGAACCCGACACGGGACCGAGGGAACCGCAAATGGACCGAGGGAACCCGCAAATGGACCGAGGGAACCGCAAATGGACCGAGGGAACCGGAAATGGACCAAAGGAACCTGCAAATGGACCGAGGGAACCGACAATGGACCGAGGGAACCGCAAATGGACCGAGGGAAACCGCAAATGGACCGAGGGAACCGACAATGGACCGAGGGAAGCCGCCAATGGACCGAGGGAACCGCCAATGGACCGAGGGAACCGCCAATGGACCGAGGGAACCCGCCAATGGACCGAGGGAAATGCCAATGGACCGAGGGAACCGACAATAAACCGAGGGAACCGACAATGGACCGAGGGAACCCGCCAATGGACCGAGGGAACCCGCTAATGGACCGAGGGAACCCGCCAATGGACCGAGGGAACCGGCCAATGGACCGAGGGAACCCGCCAATGGACCGAGGGAACCCGCAAATGGACCGAGGGACCCGAATACTGACCGAGGGAACCGCAAATGGACCGAGGGAACCCGCAAATGGACCGAGGGAACTCGCAAATGGACCGAGGGAACCGCCAATGTACCGAGGGAACCGCCAATGGACCGAGGGAACCCGCCAATGGACCGAGGGAACCGCCAATGGACCGAGGGAACCGCCAATGGACCGAGGGAACCGGCCAATGGACCACGGGAACCCGCAAATGAACCGCGGAAACCCGCAAATGAACCGAGGGAACCCGCAAATGAACCGAGGTAACCCGCAAAAGGACCGAGGGAACCCGCAAAAGGACTGAGGGAACCCGACAAGGGACTGAGGGAACGGACAAGGGACTGAGAAAACCCGTAAATGGACCGAGGGAACCCGCCAATGGACCGAGGGAACCGCCAATGGACCGAGGGAACCGACAATAAACCGAGGGAACTGAAAATGGACCGAGGGAACCCACAATAAACCGAGGGAACCGACAATGGACCGAGGGAAACCGCCAATGGACCGAGGGAACCCGCTAATGGACCGAGGGAACCCGCCAATGGACCGAGGGAACCGGCCAATGGACCGAGGGAACCCGCCAATGGACCGAGGGAACCCGCCAATGGACCGAGGGACCCGAAAACTGACCGTGGGAACCGCAAATGGACCGAGGGAACCCGCAAATGGACCGAGGGAACTCGCAAATGGACCGAGGGAACCTCCAATGGACCGAGGGAACCGCCAATGGACCGAGGGAACCCGCCAATGGACCGAGGGAACCGCCAATGGACCGAGGGAACCGCCAATGGACCGAGGGAACCGGCCAATGGACCACGGGAACCCGCAAATGAACCGCGGGAACCCGCAAATGAACCGAGGGAACCCGCAAATGAACCGAGGTAACCCGCAAAAGGACCGAGGGAACCCGCAAAAGGACTGAGGGAGCCCGACAAGGGACTGAGGGAACCGACAAGGGACTGAGGGAACGGACAAGGGACTGAGAGAACCCGTAAATGGACGGAGGGAACCCGGAAATGGACTGAGGGAACCGACAATGGACTGAGGGAATCCGCAAAAGGACTGAGGGAACCCGCAAAAAGACTGAGGGTACTGACAATGGACTGAGGGAACAGACAATGGACTGAGGGAACCCGACAATGGACTGAGGGAACCGCCAAATGGACTGAGGGAACCCGACAAGGGACTGAGGGAACATGCAAATGGACTGAGGGAACATGCAAATGGACTGAGGGAACCCGCAAAGGGACTGAGTGTACGCGCAAATGGACTGAGGGAACCCGCAAAAGGACTGAGGGAACCGACAACGGACTGAGGGAACCCGACAATGATCTGAGGGAACCCGCAAAAGGACTGAGGGAACCGAGAATGGACTGAAGGAACCGGCCAATGGACCGAGGGACCCGCAAATGGACCAAGGGACCTGCAAATGGACCGAGGGACCCGCAAATTGATTGAGGGAACCCGAGAATGGACCGATGGAACCCGCAAATGGACCGAGGGAACCCGCAAATGGATCGAGGGAACCGCAAATGGACCGAGGTAACCCGCAAATGGACCGAGAAACCCGAAAATTGACCGAGGGAACCGGAAATGGACCGAGGGAACCCGCAAATGGACCGAGGGAACTCGCAAATGGACCGAGGAAACCGCAAATGGACCGAGGGAACCCGACACTGGACCGAGGGAACCCGACACTGGACCGAGGGAACCTGCAAATGGACCGATGGAACCCGCCAATGGACCGCGGGAACCCGCCAATGGACCGAGGGAACCGAAAATGGACCTAGGGACCCGAAAATTGACCGAGGGAACCGCAAATGGACCGAAGGAACCCGCAAATGGACCGAGGGAACTCGCAAATGGACCGAGAGAACCTCAAATGGACTGAGGGAACCCGACACTGGACCGAGGGAACCCGACACGGGACCGAGGGAACCGCAAATGGACCGAGGGAACCCGCAAATGGACCGAGGGAACCGCAAATGGACCGAGGGAACCGGAAATGGACCAAGGGAACCCGCCAATGGACCGAGGGAACCGACAATGGACCGAGGGAACCGCAAATGGACCGAGGGAAACCGCAAATGGACCGAGGGAACCGACAATGGACCGAGGGAAGCCGCCAATGGACCGAGGAAACTGCCAATGGACCGAGGGAACCCGCAAATGGACCGAGGGAACTCGCAAATGGACCGAGGGAACCTCCAATGGACCGAGGGAACCGCCAATGGACCGAGGGAACCCGCCAATGGACCGAGGGAACCGCCAATGGACCGAGGGAACCGCCAATGGACCGAGGGAACCGGCCAATGGACCACGGGAACCCGCAAATGAACCGCGGGAACCCGCAAATGAACCGAGGGAACCCGCAAATGAACCGAGGTAACCCGCAAAAGGACCGAGGGAACCCGCAAAAGGACTGAGGGAGCCCGACAAGGGACTGAGGGAACCGACAAGGGACTGAGGGAACGGACAAGGGACTGAGAGAACCCGTAAATGGACGGAGGGAACCCGGAAATGGACCGAGGGAACCGACAATGGACTGAGGGAATCCGCAAAAGGACTGAGGGAACCCGCAAAAAGACTGAGGGTACTGACAATGGACTGAGGGAACAGACAATGGACTGAGGGAACCCGACAATGGACTGAGGGAACCGCCAAATGGACTGAGGGAACCCGACAAGGGACTGAGGGAACATGCAAATGGACTGAGGGAACATGCAAATGGACTGAGGGAACCCGCAAAGGGACTGAGTGTACGCGCAAATGGACTGAGGGAACCCGCAAAAGGACTGAGGGAACCGACAACGGACTGAGGGAACCCGACAATGATCTGAGGGAACCCGCAAAAGGACTGAGGGAACCGAGAATGGACTGAAGGAACCGGCCAATGGACCGAGGGACCCGCAAATGGACCAAGGGACCTGCAAATGGACCGAGGGACCCGCAAATTGATTGAGGGAACCCGAGAATGGACCGATGGAACCCGCAAATGGACCGAGGGAACCCGCAAATGGATCGAGGGAACCGCAAATGGACCGAGGTAACCCGCAAATGGACCGAGAAACCCGAAAATTGACCGAGGGAACCGGAAATGGACCGAGGGAACCCGCAAATGGACCGAGGGAACTCGCAAATGGACCGAGGAAACCGCAAATGGACCGAGGGAACCCGACACTGGACCGAGGGAACCCGACACTGGACCGAGGGAACCTGCAAATGGACCGATGGAACCCGCCAATGGACCGCGGGAACCCGCCAATGGACCGAGGGAACCGAAAATGGACCTAGGGACCCGAAAATTGACCGAGGGAACCGCAAATGGACCGAAGGAACCCGCAAATGGACCGAGGGAACTCGCAAATGGACCGAGAGAACCTCAAATGGACTGAGGGAACCCGACACTGGACCGAGGGAACCCGACACGGGACCGAGGGAACCGCAAATGGACCGAGGGAACCCGCAAATGGACCGAGGGAACCGCAAATGGACCGAGGGAACCGGAAATGGACCAAGGGAACCCGCCAATGGACCGAGGGAACCGACAATGGACCGAGGGAACCGCAAATGGACCGAGGGAAACCGCAAATGGACCGAGGGAACCGACAATGGACCGAGGGAAGCCGCCAATGGACCGAGGAAACTGCCAATGGACCGAGGGAACCCGCAAATGGACCGAGGGAACTCGCAAATGGACCGAGGGAACCTCCAATGGACCGAGGGAACCGCCAATGGACCGAGGGAACCCTCCAATGGACCGAGGGAACCGCCAATGGACCGAGGGAACCGCCAATGGACCGAGGGAACCGGCCAATGGACCACGGGAACCCGCAAATGAACCGCGGGAACCCGCAAATGAACCGAGGGAACCCGCAAATGAACCGAGGTAACCCGCAAAAGGACCGAGGGAACCCGCAAAAGGACTGAGGGAACCCGACAAGGGACTGAGGGAACCGACAAGGGACTGAGGGAACGGACAAGGGACTGAGAGAACCCGTAAATGGACCGAGGGTACCCGGAAATGGACCGAGGGAACCGACAATGGACTGAGGGAATCCGCAAAAGGACTGAGGGAACCCGCAAAAAGACTGAGGGTACTGACAATGGACTGAGGGAACAGACAATGGACTGAGGGAACCCGACAATGGACTGAGGGAACCGCCAAATGGACTGAGGGAACCCGACAAGGGACTGAGGGAACATGCAAATGGACTGAGGGAACCCGCAAATGGACTGAGTGTACGCGCAAATGGACTGAGGGAACCCGCAAAAGGACTGAGGGAACCGACAACGGACTGAGGGAACCCGACAATGATCTGAGGGAACCCGCAAAAGGACTGAGGGAACCGAGAATGGACTGAAGGAACCGGCCAATGGACCGAGGGACCCGCAAATGGACCGAGGGACCTGCAAATAGACCGAGGGACCCGCAAATTGATTGAGGGAACCCGAGAATGGACCGAGGGAACCCGCAAATGGACCGAGGGAACCCGCAAATGTATCGAGGGAACCGCAAATGGACCGAGGGAACCCGCAAATGGACCGAGAAACCCGAAAATTGACCGAGGGAACCGGAAATGGACCGAGGGAACCCGCAAATGGACCGAGGGAACTCGCAAATGGACCGAGGAAACCGCAAATGGACCGAGGGAACCCGACACTGGACCGAGGGAACCCGACACTGGACCGAGGGAACCTGCAAATGGACCGATGGAACCCGCAAATGGACCGAGGGAACCGACAATGGACCGAGGGAACCCGCCAATGGACCGCGGGAACCCGCCAATGGACCGAGGGAACCGAAAATGGACCTAGGGACCCGAAAATTGACCGAGGGAACCGCAAATGGACCGAAGGAACCCGCAAATGGACCGAGGGAACTCGCAAATGGACCGAGAGAACCGCAAATGGACTGAGGGAACCCGACACTGGACCGAGGGAACCCGACACGGGACCGAGGGAACCGCAAATGGACCGAGGGAACCCGACACTGGACCGAGGGAACCGGAGAATGGACCGAGGGAACCCGCAAAAGGACTGAGTGTACGCGCAAAAGGACTGAGGGAACCCGCAAAAGGACTGAGGGAACCCACAAATGGACTGAGGGAACCGACAATGGACTGAGGGAATCCTCAAAAGGACTGAGGGAACCGACAATGCACTGAGGGATCCGACAATGGTCTGAGGGA
Organism: Dromococcyx pavoninus; assembly: GCA_033558185.1. Classification (NCBI taxonomy): domain Eukaryota; kingdom Metazoa; phylum Chordata; class Aves; order Cuculiformes; family Neomorphidae; genus Dromococcyx; species Dromococcyx pavoninus. The sequence goes on from JAUMJL010000725.1 coordinate 258,738, forward strand.
ACCCGCAAAAGGACTGAGGGAACCGATAATGGTCTGAGGGAACACGCAAAAGGACTGAGGAATCCGACAATGGACTGAGGGAACCCGCAAAAGGTCTGAGGGAACCCGCAAAAGGACTGAGGGAACCGATAATGGTCTGAGGGAACCCGCAAAAGGACTGAGGAATCCGACAATGGACTGAGGGAACCCGCAAAGGGATTGAGGGAACCCGCAAAGGGACTGAGTGAACCCGACAATGGACTGAGGGAACCCGCAAAAGGACTGAGGGAGCCTACAATGGTCTGAGGGAACTCGCAAAGGGACTGAGGGAACCCGACAATGGGCTGAGGGAACCCGCAAGTGGACTGAGGGAACCCGCAAGTGGACTGAGGGGACCGACAAATAGACTGAGAGAACCCTCAAATGAACTGAGGGAACCGACAATGGACTGAGGGACCCCGCAAAAGGACTGAGGGAACCGACAATGGACTGAGGGAACCGACAGTGGACTGAGGGAACCCGCAAATGGACCAAGGGACCCCTTCAAATGGACCGAGGGACCCCTTCAAATGGACCGCGGGAAGCCGCAAATGGACCGCGGGAAGCCTCAAATGGACTGCAGGAAGCCTCAAATGGACTGAGGGACCCGCAAAAGGACCGAGGGAAACCGCAAATGGACTGAGGGAACCCGCCTATGGACCGAGGGAACCCGCCAATGGACTGCGAGAACCCGCCAATGGACTGCGGGAACCCGCCAATGGACTGCGGGAATCCGCCAATGGACCGAGGGAACCGCCAATGGACCGAGGGAACCCGCCAATGGACCGCGGGAACCGCCAAAGGACCGAGGGAACCCGCCAATGGACCGAGAGAACCCGCCAATGGACCGAGAGAACCCGCAAATGGACCGAGGGAACCCGCAAATGGACCGAGGGAAGCGCCAACGGACCGAGGGAAGCGCCAACGGACCGAGGGACCCCGCCAACGGACCGCGGGACCCCGAAAACTGGACCGCGAGACCCCGAAAACTGGACCGCGGGACCCCGCCAACGGACAGCGGGACCCCGGCAACGGACAGGGGGAACCGGCCAACGGACCGCGGGACCCCGCAAACGGACCGCGGTACCCCGCTAGTGGACCGCGGGACCCCGCCAACTGGACCGCGGGACCCCGCAAATGGACCACGGGACCCGCAAATAGACCGAGGGACCCCGCAAATGGACCGAGGGACCCCGCAAATGGACCGCGGGAACCGCAAATGCACCGAGGGAACCGGCCAATGGACCGAGGGAACCGGCCAATGGACCGCGGGACCCGCCAATGGACCGCGGGACCCGGCCAATGGACCGTGGGAACCTCAAATGGACCGCGGGACCCTCAAATAGACCGAGAAAGACTCAAATGGACAGAGGGACCCTCAAATGGACCGAGGGACCCCGAAAATGGACCGAGGGAACCCGCAAATGGACCGAGGGAACCGCCAATGGACCGAGGGAACCGACAATAAACCGAGGGAACTGAAAATGGACCGAGGGAACCCACAATAAACCGAGGGAACCGACAATGGACCGAGGGAAACCGCCAATGGACCGAGGGAACCCGCTAATGGACCGAGGGAACCCGCCAATGGACCGAGGGAACCGGCCAATGGACCGAGGGAACCCGCCAATGGACCGAGGGAACCCGCCAATGGACCGAGGGACCCGAAAACTGACCGTGGGAACCGCAAATGGACCGAGGGAACCCGCAAATGGACCGAGGGAACTCGCAAATGGACCGAGGGAACCTCCAATGGACCGAGGGAACCGCCAATGGACCGAGGGAACCCGCCAATGGACCGAGGGAACCGCCAATGGACCGAGGGAACCGCCAATGGACCGAGGGAACCGGCCAATGGACCACGGGAACCCGCAAATGAACCGCGGGAACCCGCAAATGAACCGAGGGAACCCGCAAATGAACCGAGGTAACCCGCAAAAGGACCGAGGGAACCCGCAAAAGGACTGAGGGAGCCCGACAAGGGACTGAGGGAACCGACAAGGGACTGAGGGAACGGACAAGGGACTGAGAGAACCCGTAAATGGACGGAGGGAACCCGGAAATGGACCGAGGGAACCGACAATGGACTGAGGGAATCCGCAAAAGGACTGAGGGAACCCGCAAAAAGACTGAGGGTACTGACAATGGACTGAGGGAACAGACAATGGACTGAGGGAACCCGACAATGGACTGAGGGAACCGCCAAATGGACTGAGGGAACCCGACAAGGGACTGAGGGAACATGCAAATGGACTGAGGGAACATGCAAATGGACTGAGGGAACCCGCAAAGGGACTGAGTGTACGCGCAAATGGACTGAGGGAACCCGCAAAAGGACTGAGGGAACCGACAACGGACTGAGGGAACCCGACAATGATCTGAGGGAACCCGCAAAAGGACTGAGGGAACCGAGAATGGACTGAAGGAACCGGCCAATGGACCGAGGGACCCGCAAATGGACCAAGGGACCTGCAAATGGACCGAGGGACCCGCAAATTGATTGAGGGAACCCGAGAATGGACCGATGGAACCCGCAAATGGACCGAGGGAACCCGCAAATGGATCGAGGGAACCGCAAATGGACCGAGGTAACCCGCAAATGGACCGAGAAACCCGAAAATTGACCGAGGGAACCGGAAATGGACCGAGGGAACCCGCAAATGGACCGAGGGAACTCGCAAATGGACCGAGGAAACCGCAAATGGACCGAGGGAACCCGACACTGGACCGAGGGAACCCGACACTGGACCGAGGGAACCTGCAAATGGACCGATGGAACCCGCCAATGGACCGCGGGAACCCGCCAATGGACCGAGGGAACCGAAAATGGACCTAGGGACCCGAAAATTGACCGAGGGAACCGCAAATGGACCGAAGGAACCCGCAAATGGACCGAGGGAACTCGCAAATGGACCGAGAGAACCTCAAATGGACTGAGGGAACCCGACACTGGACCGAGGGAACCCGACACGGGACCGAGGGAACCGCAAATGGACCGAGGGAACCCGCAAATGGACCGAGGGAACCGCAAATGGACCGAGGGAACCGGAAATGGACCAAGGGAACCCGCCAATGGACCGAGGGAACCGACAATGGACCGAGGGAACCGCAAATGGACCGAGGGAAACCGCAAATGGACCGAGGGAACCGACAATGGACCGAGGGAAGCCGCCAATGGACCGAGGAAACTGCCAATGGACCGAGGGAACCCGCAAATGGACCGAGGGAACTCGCAAATGGACCGAGGGAACCTCCAATGGACCGAGGGAACCGCCAATGGACCGAGGGAACCCTCCAATGGACCGAGGGAACCGCCAATGGACCGAGGGAACCGCCAATGGACCGAGGGAACCGGCCAATGGACCACGGGAACCCGCAAATGAACCGCGGGAACCCGCAAATGAACCGAGGGAACCCGCAAATGAACCGAGGTAACCCGGAAAAGGACCGAGGGAACCCGCAAAAGGACTGAGGGAACCCGACAAGGGACTGAGGGAACCGACAAGGGACTGAGGGAACGGACAAGGGACTGAGAGAACCCGTAAATGGACCGAGGGTACCCGGAAATGGACCGAGGGAACCGACAATGGACTGAGGGAATCCGCAAAAGGACTGAGGGAACCCGCAAAAAGACTGAGGGTACTGACAATGGACTGAGGGAACAGACAATGGACTGAGGGAACCCGACAATGGACTGAGGGAACCGCCAAATGGACTGAGGGAACCCGACAAGGGACTGAGGGAACATGCAAATGGACTGAGGGAACATGCAAATGGACTGAGGGAACCCGCAAATGGACTGAGTGTACGCGCAAATGGACTGAGGGAACCCGCAAAAGGACTGAGGGAACCGACAACGGACTGAGGGAACCCGACAATGATCTGAGGGAACCCGCAAAAGGACTGAGGGAACCGAGAATGGACTGAAGGAACCGGCCAATGGACCGAGGGACCCGCAAATGGACCGAGGGACCTGCAAATAGACCGAGGGACCCGCAAATTGATTGAGGGAACCCGAGAATGGACCGAGGGAACCCGCAAATGGACCGAGGGAACCCGCAAATGTATCGAGGGAACAGCAAATGGACCGAGGGAACCCGCAAATGGACCGAGAAACCCGAAAATTGACCGAGGGAACCGGAAATGGACCGAGGGAACCCGCAAATGGACCGAGGGAACTCGCAAATGGACCGAGGAAACCGCAAATGGACCGAGGGAACCCGACACTGGACCGAGGGAACCCGACACTGGACCGAGGGAACCTCCAAATGGACCGATGGAACCCGCAAATGGACCGAGGGAACCGACAATGGACCGAGGGAACCCGCCAATGGACCGCGGGAACCCGCCAATGGACCGAGGGAACCGAAAATGGACCTAGGGACCCGAAAATTGACCGAGGGAACCGCAAATGGACCGAAGGAACCCGCAAATGGACCGAGGGAACTCGCAAATGGACCGAGAGAACCGCAAATGGACTGAGGGAACCCGACACTGGACCGAGGGAACCCGACACGGGACCGAGGGAACCGCAAATGGACCGAGGGAACCCGACACTGGACCGAGGGAACCGGAGAATGGACCGAGGGAACCCGCAAAAGGACTGAGTGTACGCGCAAAAGGACTGAGGGAACCCGCAAAAGGACTGAGGGAACCCACAAATGGACTGAGGGAACCGACAATGGACTGAGGGAATCCTCAAAAGGACTGAGGGAACCGACAATGCACTGAGGGATCCGACAATGGTCTGAGGGAACCCGCAAAAGGACTGAGGGAACCGATAATGGTCTGAGGGAACACGCAAAAGGACTGAGGAATCCGACAATGGACTGAGGGAACCCGCAAAAGGTCTGAGGGAACCCGCAAAAGGACTGAGGGAACCGATAATGGTCTGAGGGAACCCGCAAAAGGACTGAAGAATCCGACAATGGACTGAGGGAACCCGCAAAGGGATTGAGGGAACCCGCAAAGGGACTGAGTGAACCCGACAATGGACTGAGGGAACCCGCAAAAGGACTGAGGGAGCCTACAATGGTCTGAGGGAACTCGCAAAGGGACTGAGGGAACCCGACAATGGGCTGAGGGAACCCGCAAGTGGACTGAGGGAACCCGCAAGTGGACTGAGGGGACCGACAAATAGACTGAGAGAACCCTCAAATGAACTGAGGGAACCGACAATGGACTGAGGGACCCCGCAAAAGGACTGAGGGAACCGACAATGGACTGAGGGAACCGACAGTGGACTGAGGGAACCCGCAAATGGACCAAGGGACCCCTTCAAATGGACCGAGGGACCCCTTCAAATGGACCGCGGGAAGCCGCAAATGGACCGCGGGAAGCCTCAAATGGACTGCAGGAAGCCTCAAATGGACTGAGGGACCCGCAAAAGGACCGAGGGAAACCGCAAATGGACTGAGGGAACCCGCCTATGGACCGAGGGAACCCGCCAATGGACTGCGAGAACCCGCCAATGGACTGCGGGAACCCGCCAATGGACTGCGGGAATCCGCCAATGGACCGAGGGAACCGCCAATGGACCGAGGGAACCCGCCAATGGACCGCGGGAACCGCCAAAGGACCGAGGGAACCCGCCAATGGACCGAGAGAACCCGCCAATGGACCGAGAGAACCCGCAAATGGACCGAGGGAACCCGCAAATGGACCGAGGGAAGCGCCAACGGACCGAGGGAAGCGCCAACGGACCGAGGGACCCCGCCAACGGACCGCGGGACCCCGAAAACTGGACCGCGAGACCCCGAAAACTGGACCGCGGGACCCCGCCAACGGACAGCGGGACCCCGGCAACGGACAGGGGGAACCGGCCAACGGACCGCGGGACCCCGCAAACGGACCGCGGTACCCCGCTAGTGGACCGCGGGACCCCGCCAACTGGACCGCGGGACCCCGCAAATGGACCACGGGACCCGCAAATAGACCGAGGGACCCCGCAAATGGACCGAGGGACCCCGCAAATGGACCGCGGGAACCGCAAATGCACCGAGGGAACCGGCCAATGGACCGAGGGAACCGGCCAATGGACCGCGGGACCCGCCAATGGACCGCGGGACCCGGCCAATGGACCGTGGGAACCTCAAATGGACCGCGGGACCCTCAAATAGACCGAGAAAGACTCAAATGGACAGAGGGACCCTCAAATGGACCGAGGGACCCCGAAAATGGACCGAGGGAACCCGCAAATGGACCGAGGGAACCGACAATGGACCGAGGGAACCGACAATGGACCAAGGGAACCCGCAAATGGACCGAGGGAACCGACAATGGACCGAGGGAACCCGCAAATGGACCGAGGGAACCGACAATGAACTGAGGGATCCGACAATGGTCTGAGGGAACCCGCAAAAGGACTGAGGGAACCGATAATGGTCTGAGGGAACACGCAAAAGGACTGAGGAATCCGACAATGGACTGAGGGAACCCGCAAAAGGTCTGAGGGAACCCGCAAAAGGACTGAGGGAACCGATAATGGTCTGAGGGAACCCGCAAAAGGACTGAGGAATCCGACAATGGACTGAGGGAACCCTCAAAGGGACTGAGGGAACCCGCAAAGGGACTGAGTGAACCCGACAATGGACTGAGGGAACCCGCAAAAGGACTGAGGGAGCCTACAATGGTCTGAGGGAACTCGCAAAGGGACTGAGGGAACCCGACAATGGGCTGAGGGAACCCGCAAGTGGACTGAGGGAACCCGCAAGTGGACTGAGGGGACCCGCAAATGGACCGAGGGAACTCGCAAATGGACCGAGGAAACCGCAAATGGACCGAGGGAACCCGACACTGGACCGAGGGAACCCGACACTGGACCGAGGGAACCTGCAAATGGACCGATGGAACCCGCAAATGGACCGAGGGAACCGACAATGGACCGAGGGAACCCGCCAATGGACCGCGGGAACCTGCCAATGGACCGAGGGAACCGAAAATGGACCTAGGGACCCGAAAATTGACCGAGGGAACCGCAAATGGACCGAAGGAACCTGCAAATGGACCGAGGGAACTCGCAAATGGACCGAGAGAACCGCAAATGGACTGAGGGAACCCGACACTGGACCGAGGGAACCCGACACGGGACCGAGGGAACCGCAAATGGACCGAGGGAACCCGACACTGGACCGAGGGAACCGGAGAATGGACCGAGGGAACCCGCAAAAGGACTGAGTGTACGCGCAAAAGGACTGAGGGAACCCGCAAAAGCACTGAGGGAACCCACAAATGGACTGAGGGAACCGACAATGGACTGAGGGAATCCTCAAAAGGACTGAGGGAACCGACAATGCACTGAGGGATCCGACAATGGTCTGAGGGAACCCGCAAAAGGACTGAGGGAACCGATAATGGTCTGAGGGAACACGCAAAAGGACTGAGGGAACCCGACAATGGGCTGAGGGAACCCGCAAGTGGACTGAGGGAACCCGCAAGTGGACTGAGGGGACCGACAAATAGACTGAGAGAACCCTCAAATGAACTGAGGGAACCGACAATGGACTGAGGGACCCCGCAAAAGGACTGAGGGAACCGACAATGGACTGGGGGAACCGACAGTGGACTGAGGGAACCCGCAAATGGACCAAGGGACCCCTTCAAATGGACCGAGGGACCCCTTCAAATGGACCGCGGGAAGCCGCAAATGGACCGCGGGAAGCCTCAAATGGACTGCAGGAAGCCTCAAATGGACTGAGGGACCCGCAAAAGGACCGAGGGAAACCGCAAATGGACTGAGGGAACCCGCCTATGGACCGAGGGAACCCGCCAATGGACTGCGAGAACCCGCCAATGGACTGCGGGAACCCGCCAATGGACTGCGGGAATCCGCCAATGGACCGAGGGAACCGCCAATGGACCGAGGGAACCCGCCAATGGACCGCGGGAACCGCCAAAGGACCGAGGGAACCCGCCAATGGACCGAGAGAACCCGCCAATGGACCGAGAGAACCCGCAAATGGACCGAGGGAACCCGCAAATGGACCGAGGGAAGCGCCAACGGACCGAGGGAAGCGCCAACGGACCGAGGGACCCCGCCAACGGACCGCGGGACCCCGAAAACTGGACCGCGAGACCCCGAAAACTGGACCGCGGGACCCCGCCAACGGACAGCGGGACCCCGGCAACGGACAGGGGGAACCGGCCAACGGACCGCGGGACCCCGCAAACGGACCGCGGTACCCCGCTAGTGGACCGCGGGACCCCGCCAACTGGACCGCGGGACCCCGCAACTGGACCACGGGACCCGCAAATAGACCGAGGGACCCCGCAAATGGACCGAGGGACCCCGCAAATGGACCGCGGGAACCGCAAATGCACCGAGGGAACCGGCCAATGGACCGAGGGAACCGGCCAATGGACCGCGGGACCCGCCAATGGACCGCGGGACCCGGCCAATGGACCGTGGGAACCTCAAATGGACCGCGGGACCCTCAAATAGACCGAGAAACACTCAAATGGACAGAGGGACCCTCAAATGGACTGAGGGACCCCGAAAATGGACCGAGGGAACCCGCAAACGGACCGAGGGAACCGACAATGGACCGAGGGAACCGACAATGGACCGAGGGAACCGACAATGGACCAAGGGAACCCGCAAATGGACCGAGGGAACCGACAATGGACCGAGGGAACCCGCAAATGGACCGAGGGAACCGACAATGAACTGAGGGAACCGACAATGGACCAAGGGAACCCGCAAATGGACCGAGGGAACCGACAATGGACCGAGGGAACCCGCAAATGGACCGAGGGAACCGACAATGAACTGAGGGAACCCGCAAATGGACCGAGGGAGCCCGACAATGGACTGAGGGAGCCCGACAATGGACTGAGGGAATCCGACAATGGACTGAGGGAACCCGACAATGGACTGAGGGAACCCGCAAAGGGACTGAGTGAACCCGACAATGGACTGAGGGAACCCGCAAAAGGACTGAGGGAGCCTACAATGGTCTGAGGGAACTCGCAAAGGGACTGAGGGAACCCGACAATGGGCTGAGGGAACCCGCAAGTGGACTGAGGGAACCCGCAAGTGGACTGAGGGGACCGACAAATAGACTGAGAGAACCCTCAAATGAACTGAGGGAACCGACAATGGACTGAGGGACCCCGCAAAAGGACTGAGGGAACCGACAATGGACTGAGGGAACCGACAATGGACTGAGGGAACCCGCAAATGGACCAAGGGACCCCTTCAAATGGACCGCGGGACCCCTACAAATGGACCGCGGGAAGCCGCAAATGGACCGCGGGAAGCCTCAAATGGACTGCAGGAAGCCTCAAATGGACTGAGGGACCCGCAAAAGGACCGAGGGAAACCGCAAATGGACTGAGGGAACCCGCCTATGGACCGAGGGAACCCGCCAATGGACTGCGAGAACCCGCCAATGGACTGCGGGAACCCGCCAATGGACTGCGGGAACCCGCCAATGGACCGAGGGAACCGCCAATGGACCGAGGGAACCCGCCAATGGACCGCGGGAACCGCCAAAGGACCGAGGGAACCCGCCAATGGACCGAGAGAACCCGCCAATGGACCGAGAGAACCCGCAAATGGACCGAGGGAACCCGCAAATGGACCGAGGGAAGCGCCAACGGACCGAGGGAAGCGCCAACGGACCGAGGGACCCCGCCAACGGACCGCGGGACCCCGAAAACTGGACCGCGAGACCCCGAAAACTGGACCGCGGGACCCCGCCAACGGACAGCGGGACCCCGGCTACGGACAGGGGGAACCGGCCAACGGACCGCGGGACCCCGCAAACGGACCGCGGAACCCCGCTAGTGGACCGCGGGACCCCGCCAACTGGACCGCGGGACCCCGCAACTGGACCACGGGACCCGCAAATAGACCGAGGGACCCCGCAAATGGACCGCGGGACCCCGCAAATGGACCGCGGGAACCGCAAATGCACCGAGGGAACCGGCCAATGGACCGAGGGAACCGGCCAATGGACCGCGGGACCCGGCCAATGGACCGTGGGAACCTCAAATGGACCGCGGGACCCTCAAATAGACCGAGAAACACTCAAATGGACAGAGGGAACCTCAAATGGACCGAGGGACCCCGAAAATGGACCGAGGGAACCCGCAAATGGACCGAGGGAACCGACAATGGACCAAGGGAACCCGCAAATGGACCGAGGGAACCGACAATGGACCGAGGGAACCCGCAAATGGACCGAGGGAACCGACAATGAACTGAGGGAACCCGCAAATGGACCGAGGGAGCCCGACAATGGACTGAGGGAGCCCGACAATGGACTGAGGGAATCCGACAATGGACTGAGGGAACCCGACACTGGACCGAGGGAACCTGCAAATGGACCGATGGAACCCGCAAATGGACCGAGGGAACCGACAATGGACCGAGGGAACCCGCCAATGGACCGCGGGAACCCGCCAATGGACCGAGGGAACCGAAAATGGACCTAGGGACCCGAAAATTGACCGAGGGAACCGCAAATGGACCGAAGGAACCCGCAAATGGACCGAGGGAACTCGCAAATGGACCGAGAGAACCGCAAATGGACTGAGGGAACCCGACACTGGACCGAGGGAACCCGACACGGGACCGAGGGAACCGCAAATGGACCGAGGGAACCCGACACTGGACCGAGGGAACCGGAGAATGGACCGAGGGAACCCGCAAAAGGACTGAGTGTACGCGCAAAAGGACTGAGGGAACCCGCAAAAGGACTGAGGGAACCCACAAATGGACTGAGGGAACCGACAATGGACTGAGGGAATCCTCAAAAGGACTGAGGGAACCGACAATGCACTGAGGGATCCGACAATGGTCTGAGGGAACCCGCAAAAGGACTGAGGGAACCGATAATGGTCTGAGGGAACACGCAAAAGGACTGAGGAATCCGACAATGGACTGAGGGAACCCGCAAAAGGTCTGAGGGAACCCGCAAAAGGACTGAGGGAACCGATAATGGTCTGAGGGAACCCGCAAAAGGACTGAGGAATCCGACAATGGACTGAGGGAACCCGCAAAGGGATTGAGGGAACCCGCAAAGGGACTGAGTGAACCCGACAATGGACTGAGGGAACCCGCAAAAGGACTGAGGGAGCCTACAATGGTCTGAGGGAACTCGCAAAGGGACTGAGGGAACCCGACAATGGGCTGAGGGAACCCGCAAGTGGACTGAGGGAACCCGCAAGTGGACTGAGGGGACCGACAAATAGACTGAGAGAACCCTCAAATGAACTGAGGGAACCGACAATGGACTGAGGGACCCCGCAAAAGGACTGAGGGAACCGACAATGGACTGAGGGAACCGACAGTGGACTGAGGGAACCCGCAAATGGACCAAGGGACCCCTTCAAATGGACCGAGGGACCCCTTCAAATGGACCGCGGGAAGCCGCAAATGGACCGCGGGAAGCCTCAAATGGACTGCAGGAAGCCTCAAATGGACTGAGGGACCCGCAAAAGGACCGAGGGAAACCGCAAATGGACTGAGGGAACCCGCCTATGGACCGAGGGAACCCGCCAATGGACTGCGAGAACCCGCCAATGGACTGCGGGAACCCGCCAATGGACTGCGGGAATCCGCCAATGGACCGAGGGAACCGCCAATGGACCGAGGGAACCCGCCAATGGACCGCGGGAACCGCCAAAGGACCGAGGGAACCCGCCAATGGACCGAGAGAACCCGCCAATGGACCGAGAGAACCCGCAAATGGACCGAGGGAACCCGCAAATGGACCGAGGGAAGCGCCAACGGACCGAGGGAAGCGCCAACGGACCGAGGGACCCCGCCAACGGACCGCGGGACCCCGAAAACTGGACCGCGAGACCCCGAAAACTGGACCGCGGGACCCCGCCAACGGACAGCGGGACCCCGGCAACGGACAGGGGGAACCGGCCAACGGACCGCGGGACCCCGCAAACGGACCGCGGTACCCCGCTAGTGGACCGCGGGACCCCGCCAACTGGACCGCGGGACCCCGCAAATGGACCACGGGACCCGCAAATAGACCGAGGGACCCCGCAAATGGACCGAGGGACCCCGCAAATGGACCGCGGGAACCGCAAATGCACCGAGGGAACCGGCCAATGGACCGAGGGAACCGGCCAATGGACCGCGGGACCCGCCAATGGACCGCGGGACCCGGCCAATGGACCGTGGGAACCTCAAATGGACCGCGGGACCCTCAAATAGACCGAGAAAGACTCAAATGGACAGAGGGACCCTCAAATGGACCGAGGGACCCCGAAAATGGACCGAGGGAACCCGCAAATGGACCGAGGGAACCGACAATGGACCGAGGGAACCGACAATGGACCAAGGGAACCCGCAAATGGACCGAGGGAACCGACAATGGACCGAGGGAACCCGCAAATGGACCGAGGGAACCGACAATGAACTGAGGGATCCGACAATGGTCTGAGGGAACCCGCAAAAGGACTGAGGGAACCGATAATGGTCTGAGGGAACACGCAAAAGGACTGAGGAATCCGACAATGGACTGAGGGAACCCGCAAAAGGTCTGAGGGAACCCGCAAAAGGACTGAGGGAACCGATAATGGTCTGAGGGAACCCGCAAAAGGACTGAGGAATCCGACAATGGACTGAGGGAACCCGCAAAGGGACTGAGGGAACCCGCAAAGGGACTGAGTGAACCCGACAATGGACTGAGGGAACCCGCAAAAGGACTGAGGGAGCCTACAATGGTCTGAGGGAACTCGCAAAGGGACTGAGGGAACCCGACAATGGGCTGAGGGAACCCGCAAGTGGACTGAGGGAACCCGCAAGTGGACTGAGGGGACCCGCAAATGGACCGAGGGAACTCGCAAATGGACCGAGGAAACCGCAAATGGACCGAGGGAACCCGACACTGGACCGAGGGAACCCGACACTGGACCGAGGGAACCTGCAAATGGACCGATGGAACCCGCAAATGGACCGAGGGAACCGACAATGGACCGAGGGAACCCGCCAATGGACCGCGGGAACCTGCCAATGGACCGAGGGAACCGACAATGGACCGAGGGAACCGCAAATGGACCGAGGGAAACCGCAAATGGACCGAGGGAACCGACAATGGACCGAGGGAAGCCGCCAATGGACCGAGGAAACTGCCAATGGACCGAGGGAACCCGCAAATGGACCGAGGGAACTCGCAAATGGACCGAGGGAACCTCCAATGGACCGAGGGAACCGCCAATGGACCGAGGGAACCCTCCAATGGACCGAGGGAACCGCCAATGGACCGAGGGAACCGCCAATGGACCGAGGGAACCGGCCAATGGACCACGGGAACCCGCAAATGAACCGCGGGAACCCGCAAATGAACCGAGGGAACCCGCAAATGAACCGAGGTAACCCGCAAAAGGACCGAGGGAACCCGCAAAAGGACTGAGGGAACCCGACAAGGGACTGAGGGAACCGACAAGGGACTGAGGGAACGGACAAGGGACTGAGAGAACCCGTAAATGGACCGAGGGTACCCGGAAATGGACCGAGGGAACCGACAATGGACTGAGGGAATCAGCAAAAGGACTGAGGGAACCCGCAAAAAGACTGAGGGTACTGACAATGGACTGAGGGAACAGACAATGGACTGAGGGAACCCGACAATGGACTGAGGGAACCGCCAAATGGACTGAGGGAACCCGACAAGGGACTGAGGGAACATGCAAATGGACTGAGGGAACATGCAAATGGACTGAGGGAACCCGCAAATGGACTGAGTGTACGCGCAAATGGACTGAGGGAACCCGCAAAAGGACTGAGGGAACCGACAACGGACTGAGGGAACCCGACAATGATCTGAGGGAACCCGCAAAAGGACTGAGGGAACCGAGAATGGACTGAAGGAACCGGCCAATGGACCGAGGGACCCGCAAATGGACCGAGGGACCTGCAAATAGACCGAGGGACCCGCAAATTGATTGAGGGAACCCGAGAATGGACCGAGGGAACCCGCAAATGGACCGAGGGAACCCGCAAATGTATCGAGGGAACCGCAAATGGACCGAGGGAACCCGCAAATGGACCGAGAAACCCGAAAATTGACCGAGGGAACCGGAAATGGACCGAGGGAACCCGCAAATGGACCGAGGGAACTCGCAAATGGACCGAGGAAACCGCAAATGGACCGAGGGAACCCGACACTGGACCGAGGGAACCCGACACTGGACCGAGGGAACCTCCAAATGGACCGATGGAACCCGCAAATGGACCGAGGGAACCGACAATGGACCGAGGGAACCCGCCAATGGACCGCGGGAACCCGCCAATGGACCGAGGGAACCGAAAATGGACCTAGGGACCCGAAAATTGACCGAGGGAACCGCAAATGGACCGAAGGAACCCGCAAATGGACCGAGGGAACTCGCAAATGGACCGAGAGAACCGCAAATGGACTGAGGGAACCCGACACTGGACCGAGGGAACCCGACACGGGACCGAGGGAACCGCAAATGGACCGAGGGAACCCGACACTGGACCGAGGGAACCGGAGAATGGACCGAGGGAACCCGCAAAAGGACTGAGTGTACGCGCAAAAGGACTGAGGGAACCCGCAAAAGGACTGAGGGAACCCACAAATGGACTGAGGGAACCGACAATGGACTGAGGGAATCCTCAAAAGGACTGAGGGAACCGACAATGCACTGAGGGATCCGACAATGGTCTGAGGGAACCCGCAAAAGGACTGAGGGAACCGATAATGGTCTGAGGGAACACGCAAAAGGACTGAGGAATCCGACAATGGACTGAGGGAACCCGCAAAAGGTCTGAGGGAACCCGCAAAAGGACTGAGGGAACCGATAATGGTCTGAGGGAACCCGCAAAAGGACTGAGGAATCCGACAATGGACTGAGGGAACCCGCAAAGGGATTGAGGGAACCCGCAAAGGGACTGAGTGAACCCGACAATGGACTGAGGGAACCCGCAAAAGGACTGAGGGAGCCTACAATGGTCTGAGGGAACTCGCAAAGGGACTGAGGGAACCCGACAATGGGCTGAGGGAACCCGCAAGTGGACTGAGGGAACCCGCAAGTGGACTGAGGGGACCGACAATGGACTGAGGGACCCCGCAAAAGGACTGAGGGAACCGACAATGGACTGAGGGAACCGACAGTGGACTGAGGGAACCCGCAAATGGACCAAGGGACCCCTTCAAATGGACCGAGGGACCCCTTCAAATGGACCGCGGGAAGCCGCAAATGGACCGCGGGAAGCCTCAAATGGACTGCAGGAAGCCTCAAATGGACTGAGGGACCCGCAAAAGGACCGAGGGAAACCGCAAATGGACTGAGGGAACCCGCCTATGGACCGAGGGAACCCGCCAATGGACTGCGAGAACCCG
Organism: Dromococcyx pavoninus; assembly: GCA_033558185.1. Lineage (NCBI taxonomy): Eukaryota > Metazoa > Chordata > Aves > Cuculiformes > Neomorphidae > Dromococcyx > Dromococcyx pavoninus. The sequence continues at coordinate 274,085 of JAUMJL010000725.1, forward strand.
CCAATGGACTGCGGGAACCCGCCAATGGACTGCGGGAATCCGCCAATGGACCGAGGGAACCGCCAATGGACCGAGGGAACCCGCCAATGGACCGCGGGAACCGCCAAAGGACCGAGGGAACCCGCCAATGGACCGAGAGAACCCGCCAATGGACCGAGAGAACCCGCAAATGGACCGAGGGAACCCGCAAATGGACCGAGGGAAGCGCCAACGGACCGAGGGAAGCGCCAACGGACCGAGGGACCCCGCCAACGGACCGCGGGACCCCGAAAACTGGACCGCGAGACCCCGAAAACTGGACCGCGGGACCCCGCCAACGGACAGCGGGACCCCGGCAACGGACAGGGGGAACCGGCCAACGGACCGCGGGACCCCGCAAACGGACCGCGGTACCCCGCTAGTGGACCGCGGGACCCCGCCAACTGGACCGCGGGACCCCGCAAATGGACCACGGGACCCGCAAATAGACCGAGGGACCCCGCAAATGGACCGAGGGACCCCGCAAATGGACCGCGGGAACCGCAAATGCACCGAGGGAACCGGCCAATGGACCGAGGGAACCGGCCAATGGACCGCGGGACCCGCCAATGGACCGCGGGACCCGGCCAATGGACCGTGGGAACCTCAAATGGACCGCGGGACCCTCAAATAGACCGAGAAAGACTCAAATGGACAGAGGGACCCTCAAATGGACCGAGGGACCCCGAAAATGGACCGAGGGAACCCGCAAATGGACCGAGGGAACCGACAATGGACCGAGGGAACCGACAATGGACCAAGGGAACCCGCAAATGGACCGAGGGAACCGACAATGGACCGAGGGAACCCGCAAATGGACCGAGGGAACCGACAATGAACTGAGGGATCCGACAATGGTCTGAGGGAACCCGCAAAAGGACTGAGGGAACCGATAATGGTCTGAGGGAACACGCAAAAGGACTGAGGAATCCGACAATGGACTGAGGGAACCCGCAAAAGGTCTGAGGGAACCCGCAAAAGGACTGAGGGAACCGATAATGGTCTGAGGGAACCCGCAAAAGGACTGAGGAATCCGACAATGGACTGAGGGAACCCGCAAAGGGACTGAGGGAACCCGCAAAGGGACTGAGTGAACCCGACAATGGACTGAGGGAACCCGCAAAAGGACTGAGGGAGCCTACAATGGTCTGAGGGAACTCGCAAAGGGACTGAGGGAACCCGACAATGGGCTGAGGGAACCCGCAAGTGGACTGAGGGAACCCGCAAGTGGACTGAGGGGACCCGCAAATGGACCGAGGGAACTCGCAAATGGACCGAGGAAACCGCAAATGGACCGAGGGAACCCGACACTGGACCGAGGGAACCCGACACTGGACCGAGGGAACCTGCAAATGGACCGATGGAACCCGCAAATGGACCGAGGGAACCGACAATGGACCGAGGGAACCCGCCAATGGACCGCGGGAACCTGCCAATGGACCGAGGGAACCGAAAATGGACCTAGGGACCCGAAAATTGACCGAGGGAACCGCAAATGGACCGAAGGAACCTGCAAATGGACCGAGGGAACTCGCAAATGGACCGAGAGAACCGCAAATGGACTGAGGGAACCCGACACTGGACCGAGGGAACCCGACACGGGACCGAGGGAACCGCAAATGGACCGAGGGAACCCGACACTGGACCGAGGGAACCGGAGAATGGACCGAGGGAACCCGCAAAAGGACTGAGTGTACGCGCAAAAGGACTGAGGGAACCCGCAAAAGCACTGAGGGAACCCACAAATGGACTGAGGGAACCGACAATGGACTGAGGGAATCCTCAAAAGGACTGAGGGAACCGACAATGCACTGAGGGATCCGACAATGGTCTGAGGGAACCCGCAAAAGGACTGAGGGAACCGATAATGGTCTGAGGGAACACGCAAAAGGACTGAGGGAACCCGACAATGGGCTGAGGGAACCCGCAAGTGGACTGAGGGAACCCGCAAGTGGACTGAGGGGACCGACAAATAGACTGAGAGAACCCTCAAATGAACTGAGGGAACCGACAATGGACTGAGGGACCCCGCAAAAGGACTGAGGGAACCGACAATGGACTGGGGGAACCGACAGTGGACTGAGGGAACCCGCAAATGGACCAAGGGACCCCTTCAAATGGACCGAGGGACCCCTTCAAATGGACCGCGGGAAGCCGCAAATGGACCGCGGGAAGCCTCAAATGGACTGCAGGAAGCCTCAAATGGACTGAGGGACCCGCAAAAGGACCGAGGGAAACCGCAAATGGACTGAGGGAACCCGCCTATGGACCGAGGGAACCCGCCAATGGACTGCGAGAACCCGCCAATGGACTGCGGGAACCCGCCAATGGACTGCGGGAATCCGCCAATGGACCGAGGGAACCGCCAATGGACCGAGGGAACCCGCCAATGGACCGCGGGAACCGCCAAAGGACCGAGGGAACCCGCCAATGGACCGAGAGAACCCGCCAATGGACCGAGAGAACCCGCAAATGGACCGAGGGAACCCGCAAATGGACCGAGGGAAGCGCCAACGGACCGAGGGAAGCGCCAACGGACCGAGGGACCCCGCCAACGGACCGCGGGACCCCGAAAACTGGACCGCGAGACCCCGAAAACTGGACCGCGGGACCCCGCCAACGGACAGCGGGACCCCGGCAACGGACAGGGGGAACCGGCCAACGGACCGCGGGACCCCGCAAACGGACCGCGGTACCCCGCTAGTGGACCGCGGGACCCCGCCAACTGGACCGCGGGACCCCGCAACTGGACCACGGGACCCGCAAATAGACCGAGGGACCCCGCAAATGGACCGAGGGACCCCGCAAATGGACCGCGGGAACCGCAAATGCACCGAGGGAACCGGCCAATGGACCGAGGGAACCGGCCAATGGACCGCGGGACCCGCCAATGGACCGCGGGACCCGGCCAATGGACCGTGGGAACCTCAAATGGACCGCGGGACCCTCAAATAGACCGAGAAACACTCAAATGGACAGAGGGACCCTCAAATGGACCGAGGGACCCCGAAAATGGACCGAGGGAACCCGCAAACGGACCGAGGGAACCGACAATGGACCGAGGGAACCGACAATGGACCGAGGGAACCGACAATGGACCAAGGGAACCCGCAAATGGACCGAGAGAACCGACAATGGACCGAGGGAACCCGCAAATGGACCGAGGGAACCGACAATGAACTGAGGGAACCGACAATGGACCAAGGGAACCCGCAAATGGACCGAGGGAACCGACAATGGACCGAGGGAACCCGCAAATGGACCGAGGGAACCGACAATGAACTGAGGGAACCCGCAAATGGACCGAGGGAGCCCGACAATGGACTGAGGGAGCCCGACAATGGACTGAGGGAATCCGACAATGGACTGAGGGAACCCGACAATGGACTGAGGGAACCCGCAAAGGGACTGAGTGAACCCGACAATGGACTGAGGGAACCCGCAAAAGGACTGAGGGAGCCTACAATGGTCTGAGGGAACTCGCAAAGGGACTGAGGGAACCCGACAATGGGCTGAGGGAACCCGCAAGTGGACTGAGGGAACCCGCAAGTGGACTGAGGGGACCGACAAATAGACTGAGAGAACCCTCAAATGAACTGAGGGAACCGACAATGGACTGAGGGACCCCGCAAAAGGACTGAGGGAACCGACAATGGACTGAGGGAACCGACAATGGACTGAGGGAACCCGCAAATGGACCAAGGGACCCCTTCAAATGGACCGCGGGACCCCTACAAATGGACCGCGGGAAGCCGCAAATGGACCGCGGGAAGCCTCAAATGGACTGCAGGAAGCCTCAAATGGACTGAGGGACCCGCAAAAGGACCGAGGGAAACCGCAAATGGACTGAGGGAACCCGCCTATGGACCGAGGGAACCCGCCAATGGACTGCGAGAACCCGCCAATGGACTGCGGGAACCCGCCAATGGACTGCGGGAACCCGCCAATGGACCGAGGGAACCGCCAATGGACCGAGGGAACCCGCCAATGGACCGCGGGAACCGCCAAAGGACCGAGGGAACCCGCCAATGGACCGAGAGAACCCGGCAATGGACCGAGAGAACCCGCAAATGGACCGAGGGAACCCGCAAATGGACCGAGGGAAGCGCCAACGGACCGAGGGAAGCGCCAACGGACCGAGGGACCCCGCCAACGGACCGCGGGACCCCGAAAACTGGACCGCGAGACCCCGAAAACTGGACCGCGGGACCCCGCCAACGGACAGCGGGACCCCGGCTACGGACAGGGGGAACCGGCCAACGGACCGCGGGACCCCGCAAACGGACCGCGGAACCCCGCTAGTGGACCGCGGGACCCCGCCAACTGGACCGCGGGACCCCGCAACTGGACCACGGGACCCGCAAATAGACCGAGGGACCCCGCAAATGGACCGCGGGACCCCGCAAATGGACCGCGGGAACCGCAAATGCACCGAGGGAACCGGCCAATGGACCGAGGGAACCGGCCAATGGACCGCGGGACCCGGCCAATGGACCGTGGGAACCTCAAATGGACCGCGGGACCCTCAAATAGACCGAGAAACACTCAAATGGACAGAGGGAACCTCAAATGGACCGAGGGACCCCGAAAATGGACCGAGGGAACCCGCAAATGGACCGAGGGAACCGACAATGGACCAAGGGAACCCGCAAATGGACCGAGGGAACCGACAATGGACCGAGGGAACCCGCAAATGGACCGAGGGAACCGACAATGAACTGAGGGAACCCGCAAATGGACCGAGGGAGCCCGACAATGGACTGAGGGAGCCCGACAATGGACTGAGGGAATCCGACAATGGACTGAGGGAACCCGACAATGGACTGAGGGAACCTGACAATGGACTTAGGGAACCGACAATGAAGTGAGGGAACCCGCAAAAGGACTGAGGGAACCGACAATGAACTGAGGGAACCCGCAATTGGACCGCGGGACCCCTTCAAATGGACCGCGAGACCCCTTCAAATGGACCGCGGGAAGCCTCAAATGGACCGCGGGAAGCCTCAAATGGACCGCAGGAAGCCTCAAATGAAACGCGGGAACCAGCAAATGAACCGCGGGAACCCGCCAATGGACCGATGGAACCCGCAAATGGACTGCGGGAACGGCCAATGAACTGAGGGAACCCGCAAATGAACCGAGGGAACCCGGAAATGAACCTAGGGTCCCCGAAAATGGACCGAGGGAAGTGCCAATGGACCGAGGGACCCCGCCAACGGACCGAGGGACCCCGCCAACGGACAGCGGGACCCCGCCAACGCAGAGCGGGACCCCGCCAACGGACAGCGGGAACCGGCCAACGGACCGCGGGACCCCGCCAGCGGACCGCGGGACCCCGCCAACTGGACCGCGAGACCCCGCCAATGGACAGCGGGTCCGGCAAATGGACCGAGGGACCCCGCAAAAGGACCGCGGGACCCGGCCAATGGACAGCGGGACCCGGCCAATGGACCGCGGGACACTCACATGGACCGAGGGAACCGCCAATGGACCGAGGGACCCCGCAAATGGACCGAGGGAACCGACAATGGACCGAAGGAACCGGCCAATGGACCGAGGGACCCGCAAATGGACCGAGGGACGCGCAAATGGACCGAGGGACCCGCAAATGGACCGAGGGACCCGCAAATGGATTGAGGGAACCCGAGAATGGACCGAGGGAACCCGCAAATGGACCGAGGGAACCGCAAATGGACCGAGGGAACCCGCAAATGGACCGAGAAACCCGAAAATTGACCGAGGGAACCGGAAATGGACCGAGGGAACCCGCAAATGGACCGAGGGAACTCGCAAATGGACCGAGGGAACCGCAAATGGACCGAGGGAACCCGACACTGGACCGAGGGAACCCGACACTGGACCGAGGGAACCTGCAAATGGACCGATGGAACCCGCAAATGGACCGAGGGAACCGACAATGGACCGAGGGAACCCGCCAATGGACCGCGGGAACACGCCAATGGACCGAGGGAACCGAAAATGGACCTAGGGACCCGAAAATAGACCGAGGGAACCGCAAATGGACCGAAGGAACCCGCAAATGGACCGAGGGAACTCGCAAATGGACCGAGAGAACCGCAAATGGACTGAGGGAACCCGACACTGGACCGAGGGAACCCGACACGGGACCGAGGGAACCGCAAATGGACCGAGGGAACCCGCAAATGGACCGAGGGAACCGCAAATGGACCGAGGGAACCGGAAATGGACCAAGGGAACCCGCAAATGGACCGAGGGAACCGACAATGGACCGAGGGAACCGCAAATGGACCGAGGGAAACCGCAAATGGACCGAGGGAACCGACAATGGACCGAGGGAAGCCGCCAATGGACCGAGGGAACCGCCAATGGACCGAGGGAACCTCCAATGGACCGAGGGAACCCGCCAATGGACCGAGGGAACCGCCAATGGACCGAGGGAACCGACAATAAACCGAGGGAACCGACAATGGACCGAGGGAACCCGCCAATGGACGGATGGAACCCGCAAATGGACCGAGGGAACCGACAATGGACCGAGGGAACCCGCCAATGGACCGCGGGAACCCGCCAATGGACCGAGGGAACCGAAAATGGACCTAGGGACCCGAAAATTGACCGAGGGAACCGCAAATGGACCGAAGGAACCCGCAAATGGACCGAGGGAAGTCGCAAATGGGCCGAGAGAACCGCAAATGGACTGAGGGAACCCGACACTGGACCGAGGGAACCCGACACGGGACCGAGGGAACCGCAAATGGAACGAGGGAACCCGCAAATGGACCGAGGGAACCGCAAATGGACCGAGGGAACCGGAAATGGACCAAGGGAACCAGCAAATGGACCGAGGGAACAGACAGTGGACCGAGGGAACCGCAAATGGACCGAGGGAAACCGCAAATGGACCGAGGGAACCGACAATGGACCGAGGGAAGCCGCCAATGGACCGAGGGAACCTGCCAATGGACCGAGGGAACCCGCCAATGGACCGAGGGAACCCGCCAATGGACCGAGGGACCCGAAAACTGACCGAGGGAACCGCAAATGGACCGAGGGAACCCGCAAATGGACCGAGGGCACTCACAAATGGACCGAGGGAACCGCCAATGGACCGAGGGAACTGCCAATGGACCGAGGGAACCCACCAATGGACCGAGGTAACTGCCAATGGACCGAGGGAACCGCCAATGGACCGAGGGAACCGGCCAATGGACCACGGGAACCCGCAAATGAACCGCGGGAACCCGCAAATGAACCGAGGGAACCCGCAAATGAACCGAGGTAACCCGCAAAAGGACCGAGGGAACCCGCAAAAGGACTGAGGGAACCCGACAAGGGACTGAGGGAACCGACAAGGGACTGAGGGAACGGACAAGGGACTGAGAGAACCCGTAAATGGACCGAGGGAACCCGGAAATGGACCGAGAGAACCGACAATGGACTGAGGGAATCCGCAAAAGGACTGAGGGAACCCGCAAAAAGACTGAGGGAACTGACAATGGACTGAGGGAACAGACAATGGACTGAGGGAACCCGACAATGGACTGAGGGAACCGCCAAATGGACTGAGGGAACCCGACAAGGGACTGAGGGAACATGCAAATGGACTGAGGGAACATGCAAATGGACTGAGGGAACCCGCAAATGGACTGAGTGTACGCGCAAATGGACTGAGGGAACCCGCAAAAGGACTGAGGGAACCGACAACGGACTGAGGGAACCCGACAATCATCTGAGGGAACCCGCAAAGGACTGAGGGAACCGACAATGGACCGAAGGAACCGGCCAATGGACCGAGGGACCCGCACATGGACCGAGGGACCCGCAAATGGACCGAGGGACCCGCAAATGGATTGAGGGAACCCGAGAATGGACCGAGGGAACCCGCAAATGGACCGAGGGAACCGGAAATGGACCGAGGGAACCCGCAAATGGACCGAGGGAACTCGCAAATGGACCGAGGGAACCGCAAATGGATCGAGGGAACCCGCCAATGGACCGAGGGAACCGCCAATGGACCGAGGGAACCGCCAATGGACCGAGGGAACCGGCCAATGGACCACGGGAACCCGCAAATGAACCGAGGGAACCCGCGAATGAACCGAGGTAACCCGCAAAAGGACCGAGGGAACCCGCAAAAGGACTGAGGGAGCCCGACAAGGTACTGAGGGAACCGACAAGGGACTGAGGGAACGGACAAGGGACTGAGAGAACCCGTAAATGGACGGAGGGAACCCGGAAATGGACCGAGGGAACCGACAATGGACTGAGGGAATCCGCAAAAGGACTGAGGGAACCCGCAAAAAGACTGAGGGTACTGACAATGGACTGAGGGAACAGACAATGGACTGAGGGAACCCGACAATGGACTGAGGGAACCGCCAAATGGACTGAGGGAACCCGACAAGGGACTGAGGGAACATGCAAATGGACTGAGGGAACATGCAAATGGACTGAGGGAACCCGCAAAGGGATTGAGTGTACGCGCAAATGCACTGAGGGAACCCGCAAAAGGACTGAGGGAACCGACAACGGACTGAGGGAACCCGACAATGATCTGAGGGAACCCGCAAAAGGACTGAGGGAACCGAGAATGGACTGAAGGAACCGGCCAATGGACCGAGGGACCCGCAAATGGACCAAGGGACCTGCAAATGGACCGAGGGACCCGCAAATTGATTGAGGGAACCCGAGAATGGACCGAGGGAACCCGCAAATGGACCGAGGGAACCCGCAAATGGATCGAGGGAACCGCAAATGGACCGAGGGAACGCGCAAATGGACCGAGAAACCCGAAAATTGACCGAGGGAACCGGAAATGGACCGAGGGAACCCGCAAATGGACCGAGGGAACTCGCAAATGGACCGAGGAAACCGCAAATGGACCGAGGGAACCCGACACTGGACCGAGGGAACCCGACACTGGACCGAGGGAACCTGCAAATGGACCGATGGAACCCGCAAATGGACCGAGGTAACCGACAATGGACCGAGGGAACCCGCCAATGGACCGCGGGAACCCGCCAATGGACCGAGGGAACCGAAAATGGACCTAGGGACCCGAAAATTGACCGAGGGAAACGCAAATGGACCGAAGGAACCCGCAAATGGACCGAGGGAAGTCGCAAATGGGCCGAGAGAACCGCAAATGGACTGAGGGAACCCGACACTGGACCGAGGGAACCCGACACGGGACCGAGGGAACCGCAAATGGACCGAGGGAACCCGCAAATGGACCGAGGGAACCGCAAATGGACCGAGGGAACCGGAAATGGACCAAGGGAACCCGCCAATGGACCGAGGGAACCGACAATGGACCGAGGGAACCGCAAATGGAACGAGGGAAACCGCAAATGGACCGAGGGAACCGACAATGGACCGAGGGAAGCCGCCAATGGACCGAGGAAACCGCCAATGGACCGAGGGAACCCGCAAATGGACCGAGGGAACTCACAAATGGACCGAGGGAACCTCCAATGGACCGAGGGAACCGCCAATGGACCGAGGGAACCCTCCAATGGACCGAGGGAACCGCCAATGGACCGAGGGAACCGCCAATGGACCGAGGGAACCGGCCAATGGACCACGGGAACCCGCAAATGAACCGCGGGAACCCGCAAATGAACCGAGGGAACCCGCAAATGAACCGAGGTAACCCGCAAAAGGACCGAGGGAACCCGCAAAAGGACTGAGGGAACCCGACAAGGGACTGAGGGAACCGACAAGGGACTGAGGGAACGGACAAGGGACTGAGGGAACGGACAAGGGACTGAGAGAACCCGTAAATGGACCGAGGGAACCCGGAAATGGACCGAGGGAACCGACAATGGACTGAGGGAATCCGCAAAAGGACTGAGGGAACCCGCAAAAAGACTGAGGGAACAGACAATGGACTGAGGGAACCCGACAATGGACTGAGGGAACCGCCAAATGGACTGAGGGAACCCGACAAGGGACTGAGGGAACATGCAAATGGACTGAGGGAACATGCAAATGGACTGAGGGAACCCGCAAAGGGATTGAGTGTACGCGCAAATGCACTGAGGGAACCCGCAAAAGGACTGAGGGAACCGACAACGGACTGAGGGAACCCGACAATGATCTGAGGGAACCCGCAAAAGGACTGAGGGAACCGAGAATGGACTGAAGGAACCGGCCAATGGACCGAGGGACCCGCAAATGGACCAAGGGACCTGCAAATGGACCGAGGGACCCGCAAATTGATTGAGGGAACCCGAGAATGGACCGAGGGAACCCGCAAATGGACCGAGGGAACCCGCAAATGGATCGAGGGAACCGCAAATGGACCGAGGGAACCCGCAAATGGACCGAGAAACCCGAAAATTGACCGAGGGAACCGGAAATGGACCGAGGGAACCCGCAAATGGACCGAGGGAACTCGCAAATGGACCGAGGAAACCGCAAATGGACCGAGGGAACCCGACACTGGACCGAGGGAACCCGACACTGGACCGAGGGAACCTGCAAATGGACCGATGGAACCCGCAAATGGACCGAGGTAACCGACAATGGACCGAGGGAACCCGCCAATGGACCGCGGGAACCCGCCAATGGACCGAGGGAACCGAAAATGGACCTAGGGACCCGAAAATTGACCGAGGGAAACGCAAATGGACCGAAGGAACCCGCAAATGGACCGAGGGAAGTCGCAAATGGGCCGAGAGAACCGCAAATGGACTGAGGGAACCCGACACTGGACCGAGGGAACCCGACACGGGACCGAGGGAACCGCAAATGGACCGAGGGAACCCGCAAATGGACCGAGGGAACCGCAAATGGACCGAGGGAACCGGAAATGGACCAAGGGAACCCGCCAATGGACCGAGGGAACCGACAATGGACCGAGGGAACCGCAAATGGAACGAGGGAAACCGCAAATGGACCGAGGGAACCGACAATGGACCGAGGGAAGCCGCCAATGGACCGAGGAAACCGCCAATGGACCGAGGGAACCCGCAAATGGACCGAGGGAACTCACAAATGGACCGAGGGAACCTCCAATGGACCGAGGGAACCGCCAATGGACCGAGGGAACCCTCCAATGGACCGAGGGAACCGCCAATGGACCGAGGGAACCGCCAATGGACCGAGGGAACCGGCCAATGGACCACGGGAACCCGCAAATGAACCGCGGGAACCCGCAAATGAACCGAGGGAACCCGCAAATGAACCGAGGTAACCCGCAAAAGGACCGAGGGAACCCGCAAAAGGACTGAGGGAACCCGACAAGGGACTGAGGGAACCGACAAGGGACTGAGGGAACGGACAAGGGACTGAGGGAACGGACAAGGGACTGAGAGAACCCGTAAATGGACCGAGGGAACCCGGAAATGGACCGAGGGAACCGACAATGGACTGAGGGAATCCGCAAAAGGACTGAGGGAACCCGCAAAAAGACTGAGGGTACTGACAATGGACTGAGGGAACAGACAATGGACTGAGGGAACCCGACAATGGACTGAGGGAACCGCCAAATGGACTGAGGGAACCCGACAAGGGACTGAGGGAACATGCAAATGGACTGAGGGAACATGCAAATGGACTGAGGGAACCCGCAAATGGACTGAGTGTACGCGCAAATGGACTGAGGGAACCCGCAAAAGGACTGAGGGAACCGACAACGGACTGAGGGAACCCGACAATGATCTGAGGGAACCCGCAAAAGGACTGAGGGAACCGAGAATGGACTGAAGGAACCGGCCAATGGACCGAGGGACCCGCAAATGGACCGAGGGACCTGCAAATAGACCGAGGGACCCGCAAATTGATTGAGGGAACCCGAGAATGGACCGAGGGAACCCGCAAATGGACCGAGGGAACCCGCAAATGTATCGAGGGAACCGCAAATGGACCGAGGGAACCTGCAAATGGACCGAGAAACCCGAAAATTGACCGAGGGAACCGGAAATGGACCGAGGGAACCCGCAAATGGACCGAGGGAACTCGCAAATGGACCGAGGAAACCGCAAATGGACCGAGGGAACCCGACACTGGACCGAGGGAACCCGACACTGGACCGAGGGAACCTGCAAATGGACCGATGGAACCCGCAAATGGACCGAGGGAACCGACAATGGACCGAGGGAACCCGCCAATGGACCGCGGGAACCCGCCAATGGACCGAGGGAACCGAAAATGGACCTAGGGACCCGAAAATTGACCGAGGGAACCGCAAATGTACCGAAGGAACCCGCAAATGGACCGAGGGAACTCGCAAATGGACCGAGAGAACCGCAAGTGGACTGAGGGAACCCGACACTGGACCGAGGGAACCCGACACGGGACCGAGGGAACCGCAAATGGACCGAGGGAACCCGACACTGGACCGAGGGAACCGGAGAATGGACCGAGGGAACCCGCAAAAGGACTGAGTGTACGCGCAAAAGGACTGAGGGAACCCGCAAAAGGACTGAGGGAACCCACAAATGGACTGAGGGAACCGACAATGGACTGAGGGAATCCTCAAAAGGACTGAGGGAACCGACAATGCACTGAGGGATCCGACAATGGTCTGAGGGAACCCGCAAAAGGACTGAGGGAACCGATAATGGTCTGAGGGAACACGCAAAAGGACTGAGGAATCCGACAATGGACTGAGGGAACCCGCAAAAGGTCTGAGGGAACCCGCAAAAGGACTGAGGGAACCGATAATGGTCTGAGGGAACCCGCAAAAGGACTGAGGAATCCGACAATGGACTGAGGGAACCCGCAAAGGGACTGAGGGAACCCGCAAAGGGACTGAGTGAACCTGACAATGGACTGAGGGAACCCGCAAAAGGACTGAGGGAGCCTACAATGGTCTGAGGGAACTCGCAAAGGGACTGAGGGAACCCGACAATGGGCTGAGGGAACCCGCAAGTGGACTGAGGGAACCCGCAAGTGGACTGAGGGGACCGACAAATAGACTGAGAGAACCCTCAAATGAACTGAGGGAACCGACAATGGACTGAGGGACCCCGCAAAAGGACTGAGGGAACCGACAATGGACTGAGGGAACCGACAGTGGACTGAGGGAACCCGCAAATGGACCAAGGGACCCCTTCAAATGGACCGCGGGACCCCTTCAAATGGACCGCGGGAAGCCGCAAATGGACCGCGGGAAGCCTCAAATGGACTGCAGGAAGCCTCAAATGGACTGAGGGACCCGCAAAAGGACCGAGGGAACCGACAATGGACCGAGGGATACCCGCAAATTGACCGAGGGAACCGACAATGAACTGAGGGAACGCGCAAATGGACCGAGGGAGCCCGACAATGGACCGAGGGAGCCCGACAATGGACTGAGGGAGCCCGACAATGGACTGAGGGAACCGACAATGAACTGAGGGAACCCGCAAAAGAACTGAGGGAACCGACAATGAACTTGGGAACCCGCAAAAGGACCGCGGGACCCCTTCAAATGGACCGCGGGACCCCTTCAAATGGACCGCGGGACCCCATCAAATGGACTACGGAAAGCCTCAAATGGACCGCGGGAAACCTCAAATGGACCGCGGGAACCCGCCAATGGACCGAGGGAACCGGCAAATGGACTGCGGGAATCGCCAATGAACTGAGGGAACCCGCAAATGAACCGAGGGAATCTGGAAATGAACCGAGGGACCCCGCAAATGGACAGAGGGAAGCGCCAACGGACCGAGGGAAGCGCCAACGGACCGAGGGACCCCGCCAACGGACCGAGGGACCCCGCCAACTGGACCGCGGGACCCCGAAAACTGGACCGCGGGACCCCGCCATCGGACAGCGGGACTCCGCCAACGGACAGCGGGAACCGGCCAACGGACCGCGGGACCCCGTCAGCGGACCGCGAGACCCCGCCAACTGGAACGCGGGACCCCGCCAACTGGACCGCAGGACCCCGCCAATGGAACGCGGGATACCGCAAATGGACCGAGGGACCCCGCAAATGGACCGCGGGAACCGCCAAATGGACCGCGGGACCCGGCCAATGGACCGCGGGACCCGGCCTATGAACCGCGGTACCCTCAAATGGACCGAGGGACCCTCAAATGGATCGAGGGACCCTCAAATGGACCGAGGGACCCCGCAAATGGACCGAGGGAACCCGACAATGGACCGAAGGAACCGGCTAATGGACCGAGGGACCCGGAAATGGACCGAGGGAACCCGCAAATGGACCGAGGGACCCCGCCAATGGACCGAGGGAACCGCAAATGGACCGAGGGAACCCGACAATGGACCGAGGGAACCCGCCAATGGACCGAGGGAACCGACAATGGACCGAGGGAACCCGCCAATGGACTGAGGGAACCGAAAATTGACCGAGGGAACCGCAAATGGACCGAGAGAACCCGCAAATTGACCGAGGGATCTCGCAAAAGGACCGAGGGAACGGCAAATGGACCGAGGGAACCCGACACTGGACCGAGGGAACCCGACACTGGACCGAGGGAACCGCAAATGGACCGAGGGAACCCGCAAATGGACCGAGGGAACCGCAAATTGTCCGAGGGAACCCGCAAATGGACCGAGGGAACCCGCAATTGGACCGCGGGAACCGACAATGGACCGAGGGAACCCGCCAATGGACCGAGGGAACCACAAATGGAGCGAGGGAACCCGGAAATGGACCGAAGGAACCGACAATGGACCGAGGGAACCCGCCAATGAACCGAGGGAACCGCCAATAGACCGAGGGAACCGCCAATGGACCGAGGGAACCCGCCAATGGACCGAGGGAACTGCCAATGGACCGAGGGAACCCGGAAATGGACCGAGGGAACCGCCAATGGACCGAGGGAACCCGCCAATGGACCGAGGGAACCGCAAATGGACCGAGGGAACCCGGAAATGGACCGAGGGAACCGACAATGGACCGAGGGAACCCGCCAATGGACCGAGGGAACCGCAAATGTACCGAGGGAACCCGGAAATGGACCGAGGGAACCGACAATGGACCGAGGGAACCCGCCAATGGACCGAGGGAACCGACAATGGACCGAGGGAACCTGCCAATGGACCGAGGGAACCGCAAATGGACCGAGGGAACCCGGAAGTGGACCGAGGGAACCGACAATGGACCGAGGGAACCCGCCAATGGACCGAGGGAACCGCCAATGGACCAAGGGAACCGCCAATGAACCGCGGGAACCCGCAAATGAACCGAGGGAACCCGCAAATGAACCGAGAGAACCCGCAAAAGGACCGAGGGACCCTGCCAAAAGGACTGAGGTAACCCGACAAGGGACTGAGGGAACGGACAAGGGACTGAGGGAACGGACAAGGGACTGAGGGAACGGACAAGGGACTGAGAGAACCCGCAAAAGGACTGAGGGAACCCGCAAATGGACTGAGGGAACCGACAATGGACTGAGGGAACCCGCAAAAGGAATGAGGGAACACGCAAAAAGACTGAGGGAACCGACAATGTACTGAGGGAACCGACAATGGACTGAGGGAACCCGACAATGGACTGAGGGAACCGCCAAATGGACTGAGGGAACCGCCAAATGGACTGAGGGAACCCGACAAGGGACTGAGGGAACATGCAAATGGACTGAGGGAACATGCAAATGGACTGAGGGTACGCGCAAATGGACTGAGTGTACGTGCAAATGGACTGAGGGAACCCGCAAAAGGATTGAGGGAACTGAGAATGGACTGAGGGAACCCGACAATGATCTGAGGGAACCCGCAAAAGGACTGAGGGAACCGACAATGGATTGAGGCAACCCGCAAAAGGACTGAGGGAACCCGACAATGGACTGAGGGAACCGAAAATGGACTGAGGGAACCGGCAAATGGACTGAGGGAACCCGGAAATGGACTGAGGGAACCCGGAAATGGACTGAGGGAAGCGAAAATGGACTGAGGGAACCCGCAAATGGACTGAGGGAACCGACAATGGACTGAGGGAACCCGCCAACGGACCGCGGGAACCCGCCAATGGACAGCGGGAACCCGCCAATAGACCGAGGGAATTCGCCAATGGACCGAGGGAACCCGCAAATGGATTGGGGGAACCGCCAATGAACTGAGGGAACCCGCAAATGAACCGAGGGAACCCGGAAATGAACAGAGGGACCCCGCAAATGGATCGAGGGAAGCGCCAACGGACCGAGGGAAGCGCCAACGGACCGAGGGACCCCGCCAACGGACCGAGGGACCCCGCCAACTGGATCGCGGGACCCCGAAAACTGGACCGCGGGACCCCGGAAATGGACCGCGGGAACCGCCAAATGGACCGCGGGAACCGCCAAATGGAATGCGGGAACCGGCCAATGGACCGCGAGACCCGGCCAATGGACCGCGGGACGCTCAAATGGACCGCGGGACGCTCAAATGCACTGCGGGACCCCGCCAACTGGACCGCGGGACCCCGCCAATGGACTGCGGGACCCCGCAAATGGACCGAGGGATCCCGCAAATGGACCGCGGGAACAGCCAAATGGACCGCGGGACCCGGCCAATGGACCGCGGGACCCTCCAATGGACCGCGGGACCCTCAAATGGACCGAGGGACGCCGCAAATTGACTGAGGGACCCGGAAATGGACAGCGGGAACCGGCCAACAGACCGCGGGACCCCGCCATCGGACCGCGGGACCCCGCCAACTGGACCGCGGGACCCCGCCAACGGCCCGAGGGACCCCGCCAATGGCCCGAGGGAACCCGCAAATGGACCGCGGGAACCGCGAAATGGACCGCGGGACCCGGCCAATGGACCGAGGGACCCTCAAATGTACCGAGGGACCCCGCAAATGGACCGAGGGAACCGACAATGGACCGAAGGAGCCGGCCAATGGACCGAGGGACCCGCAAATGGACCGAGGGACCTCGCAAATGGACCGAGGGACCCACAAATGGACCGAGGGAACCCGACAATGGACCGAGGGAAACGCAAATGGACCGAGGGAACCCGCAAATGGACCGAGGGAACCCGCAAATGGACCGAGGGACCCGAAAATTGACCGAGGGAACCGCAAATGGACCGAGGGAACTCGCAAATGGACCGAGGGAACTCGCAAATGGACCGAGGGAACCGCAAATGGAACGAGGGAACTCGCAAATGGACCGAGGGAACGCGACACTGGACCGAGGGAACCTGACACTGGACCGAGGGAACCCGACACTGGACCGAGGAAACTCGCAAATGGACCGAGGGAACCCGCAAATGGACTGAGGGAACCGCAAATGGACCGAGGGAACCCGCCAATGGACCGAGGGAACTGACAATGGACCGAGGGAACCCGCCATTGGACCGAGGGACCCGAAAATTGACCGAGGGAACCTGCAAATGGACCGAGGGAACCCGCAAATGGAGCGAGGGAACCCGCAAATGGACTGAGGGAACTCGCATATGGACCGAGGGACCCGCAAATGGACCGAGGGACCCTCAAATATACCGAGGGACCCCGCAAATGTATCGAGGGAACCGACAATGGACCGAGGGAACTCGCAAATGGACCGAGGGAACCGCCAATGGACCGAGGGACCCGCAAATGGACCGAGGGACCCGCAAATGGACCGAGGGAACCGGACAATGGACCGAGGGAACCGCAAATGGACCGAGGGAACCCGCAAATGGACCGAGGGAACCGCAAATGGACCGAGGGAACCCGCAAATGGACCGAGGGACCCGAAAATTTACCGAGGGAACCGCAAATGGACGGAGGGAACCCGCAAATGGACCGAGGGAACCGCAAATGGACCGAGGGAACCGCAAATGGACCGAGGGAACTCGCAAATGGACCGAGGGAACCCGACACTGGACCGAGGGAACCCGACACTGGACCGAGGGAACCCGCAAATGGACCGAGGGAACCGCAAATGGACCGAGGGAACTCGCAAATGGACCGAGGGAACCCGACACTGGACCGAGGGAACCGGAGAATGGACCGAGGGAACCCGCAAAAGGACTGAGTGTACGCGCAAAAGGACTGAGGGAACCCGCAAAAGGACTGAGGGAACCCACAAATGGACTGAGGGAACCGACAATGGACTGAGGGAATCCTCAAAAGGACTGAGGGAACCGACAATGCACTGAGGGATCCGACAATGGTCTGAGGGAACCCGCAAAAGGACTGAGGGAACCGATAATGGTCTGAGGGAACACGCAAAAGGACTGAGGAATCCGACAATGGACTGAGGGAACCCGCAAAAGGTCTGAGGGAACCCGCAAAAGGACTGAGGGAACCGATAATGGTCTGAGGGAACCCGCAAAAGGACTGAGGAATCCGACAATGGACTGAGGGAACCCGCAAAGGGACTGAGGGAACCCGCAAAGGGACTGAGTGAACCCGACAATGGACTGAGGGAACCCGCAAAAGGACTGAGGGAGCCTACAATGGTCTGAGGGAACTCGCAAAGGGACTGAGGGAACCCGACAATGGGCTGAGGGAACCCGCAAGTGGACTGAGGGAACCCGCAAGTGGACTGAGGGGACCGACAAATAGACTGAGAGAACCCTCAAATGAACTGAGGGAACCGACAATGGACTGAGGGACCCCGCAAAAGGACTGAGGGAACCGACAATGGACTGAGGGAACCGACAATGGACTGAGGGAACCCGCAAATGGACCAAGGGACCCCTTCAAATGGACCGCGGGACCCCTTCAAATGGACCGCGGGAAGCCGCAAATGGACCGCGGGAAGCCTCAAATGGACTGCAGGAAGCCTCAAATGGACTGAGGGACCCGCAAAAGGACCGAGGGAAACCGCAAATGGACTGAGGGAACCCGCCTATGGACCGAGGGAACCCGCCAATGGACTGCGAGAACCCGCCAATGGACTGCGGGAACCCGCCAATGGACTGCGGGAACCCGCCAATGGACCGAGGGAACCGCCAATGGACCGAGGGAACCCGCCAATAGACCGCGGGAACCGCCAAAGGACCGAGGGAACCCGCCAATGGACCGAGAGAACCCGGCAATGGACCGAGAGAACCCGCAAATGGACCGAGGGAACCCGCAAATGGACCGAGGGAAGCGCCAACGGACCGAGGGAAGCGCCAACGGACCGAGGGACCCCGCCAACGGACCGCGGGACCCCGAAAACTGGACCGCGAGACCCCGAAAACTTGACCGCGGGACCCCGCCAACGGACAGCGGGACCCCGGCAACGGACAGGGGGAACCGGCCAACGGACCGCGGGACCCCGCAAACGGACCGCGGAACCCCGCTAGTGGACCGCGGGACCCCGCCAACTGGACCGCGGGACCCCGCAACTGGACCACGGGACCCGCAAATAGACCGAGGGACCCCGCAAATGGACCGCGGGACCCCGCAAATGGACCGCGGGAACCGCAAATGCACCGAGGGACCCGGCCAATGGACCGAGGGAACCGGCCAATGGACCGCGGGACCCGCCAATGGACCGCGGGACCCGGCCAATGGACCGTGGGAACCTCAAATGGACCGCGGGACCCTCAAATAGACCGAGAAACACTCAAATGGACAGAGGGACCCTCAAATGGACCGAGGGACCCCGAAAATGGACCGAGGGAACCCGCAAATGGACCGAGGGAACCGACAATGGACCAAGGGAACCCGCAAATGGACCGAGGGAACCGACAATGGACCGAGGGAACCCGCAAATGGACCGAGGGAACCGACAATGAACTGAGGGAACCCGCAAATGGACCGAGGGAGCCCGACAATGGACTGAGGGAGCCCGACAATGGACTGAGGGAATCCGACAATGGACTGAGGGAACCCGACAATGGACTGAGGGAACCCGCAAAGGGACTGAGTGAACCCGACAATGGACTGAGGGAACCCGCAAAAGGACTGAGGGAGCCTACAATGGTCTGAGGGAACTCGCAAAGGGACTGAGGGAACCCGACAATGGGCTGAGGGAACCCGCAAGTGGACTGAGGGAACCCGCAAGTGGACTGAGGGGACCGACAAATAGACTGAGAGAACCCTCAAATGAACTGAGGGAACCGACAATGGACTGAGGGACCCCGCAAAAGGACTGAGGGAACCGACAATGGACTGAGGGAACCGACAATGGACTGAGGGAACCCGCAAATGGACCAAGGGACCCCTTCAAATGGACCGCGGGACCCCTTCAAATGGACCGCGGGAAGCCGCAAATGGACCGCGGGAAGCCTCAAATGGACTGCAGGAAGCCTCAAATGGACTGAGGGACCCGCAAAAGGACCGAGGGAAACCGCAAATGGACTGAGGGAACCCGCCTATGGACCGAGGGAACCCGCCAATGGACTGCGAGAACCCGCCAATGGACTGCGGGAACCCGCCAATGGACCGAGGGAACCGCCAATGGACCGAGGGAACCCGCCAATGGACCGCGGGAACCGCCAAAGGACCGAGGGAACCCGCCAATGGACCGAGAGAACCCGCCAATGGACCGAGAGAACCCGCCAATGGACCGAGGGAACCCGCAAATGGACCGAGGGACCCGAATACTGACCGAGGGAACCGCAAATGGACCGAGGGAACTCGCAAATGGACCGAGGGAACCGCCAATGGACCGAGGGAACCGTCAATGGACCGAGGGAACCCGCCAATGGACCGAGGGAACCGCCAATGGACCGAGGGAACCGCCAATGGACCGAGGGAACCGGCCAATGGACCACGGGAACCCGCAAATGAACCGCGGAAACCCGCAAATGAACCGAGGGAACCCGCAAATGAACCGAGGTAACCCGCAAAAGGACCGAGGGAACCCGCAAAAAGACTGAGGGAACCCGACAAGGGACTGAGGGAACCGACAAGGGACTGAGGGAACGGACAAGGGACTGAGAGAACCCGTAAATGGACCGAGGGAACCCGCCAATGGACCGAGGGAACCGCCAATGGACCGAGGGAACCGGCAATAAACCGAGGGAACCGAAAATTGACCGAGGGAACCCACAATAAACCGAGGGAACCGACAATGGACCGAGGGAACCCGCCAATGGACCGAGGGAACCCGCTAATGGACCGAGGGAACCCGCCAATGGACCGAGGGAACCGGCCAATGGACCGAGGGAACCCGCCAATGGACCGAGGGAACCCGCCAATGGACCGAGGGACCCGAAAACTGACCGAGGGAACCGCAAATGGACCGAGGGAACCGGAAATGGACCAAGGGAACACGCAAATGGACCGAGGGAACCGACAATGGACCGAGGGAACCGCAAATGGACCGAGGGAAACCGCAAATGGACCGAGGGAACCGACAATGGACCGAGGGAAGCCGCCAATGGACCGAGGGAACCGCCAATGGACCGAGGGAACCGCCAATGGACCGAGGGAACCCGCCAATGGACCGAGGGAACCGCCAATGGACCGAGGGAACCGACAATAAACCGAGGGAACCGACAATGGACTGAGGGAACCCGCCAATGGACCGATGGAACCCGCAAATGGACCGAGGGAACCGACAATGGACCGAGGGAACTGCCAATGGACCGAGGGAACCCACCAATGGACCGAGGTAACTGCCAATGGACCGAGGGAACCGCCAATGGACCGAGGGAACCGGCCAATGGACCACGGGAACCCGCAAATGAACCGCGGGAACCCGCAAATGAACCGAGGGAACCCGCAAATGAACCGAGGTAACCCGCAAAAGGACCGAGGGAACCCGCAAAAGGACTGAGGGAACCCGACAAGGGACTGAGGGAACCGACAAGGGACTGAGGGAACGGACAAGGGACTGAGAGAACCCGTAAATGGACCGAGGGAACCCGGAAATGGACCGAGGGAACCGACAATGGACTGAGGGAATCCGCAAAATGACTGAGGGAACCCGCAAAAAGACTGAGGGAACTGACAATGGACTGAGGGAACAGACAATGGACTGAGGGAACCCGACAATGGACTGAGGGAACCGCCAAATGGACTGAGGGAACCGACAATGAAGTGAGGGAACCCGCAAAAGGACTGAGGGAACCGACAATGAACTGAGGGAACCCGCAATTGGACCGCGGGACCCCTTCAAATGGACCGCGAGACCCCTTCAAATGGACCGCGGGAAGCCTCAAATGGACCGCGGGAAGCCTCAAATGGACCGCAGGAAGCCTCAAATGAAACGCGGGAACCAGCAAATGAACCGCGGGAACCCGCCAATGGACCGATGGAACCCGCAAATGGACTGCGGGAACGGCCAATGAACTGAGGGAACCCGCAAATGAACCGAGGGAACCCGGAAATGAACCTAGGGTCCCCGAAAATGGACCGAGGGAAGTGCCAATGGACCGAGGGACCCCGCCAACGGACCGAGGGACCCCGCCAACGGACAGCGGGACCCCGCCAACGCAGAGCGGGACCCCGCCAACGGACAGCGGGAACCGGCCAACGGACCGCGGGACCCCGCCAGCGGACCGCGGGACCCCGCCAACTGGACCGCGAGACCCCGCCAATGGACAGCGGGTCCGGCAAATGGACCGAGGGACCCCGCAAAAGGACCGCGGGACCCGGCCAATGGACAGCGGGACCCGGCCAATGGACCGCGGGACACTCACATGGACCGAGGGAACCGCCAATGGACCGAGGGACCCCGCAAATGGACCGAGGGAACCGACAATGGACCGAAGGAACCGGCCAATGGACCGAGGGACCCGCAAATGGACCGAGGGACGCGCAAATGGACCGAGGGACCCGCAAATGGACCGAGGGACCCGCAAATGGATTGAGGGAACCCGAGAATGGACCGAGGGAACCCGCAAATGGACCGAGGGAACCGCAAATGGACCGAGGGAACCCGCAAATGGACCGAGAAACCCGAAAATTGACCGAGGGAACCGGAAATGGACCGAGGGAACCCGCAAATGGACCGAGGGAACTCGCAAATGGACCGAGGGAACCGCAAATGGACCGAGGGAACCCGACACTGGACCGAGGGAACCCGACACTGGACCGAGGGAACCTGCAAATGGACCGATGGAACCCGCAAATGGACCGAGGGAACCGACAATGGACCGAGGGAACCCGCCAATGGACCGCGGGAACACGCCAATGGACCGAGGGAACCGAAAATGGACCTAGGGACCCGAAAATAGACCGAGGGAACCGCAAATGGACCGAAGGAACCCGCAAATGGACCGAGGGAACTCGCAAATGGACCGAGAGAACCGCAAATGGACTGAGGGAACCCGACACTGGACCGAGGGAACCCGACACGGGACCGAGGGAACCGCAAATGGACCGAGGGAACCCGCAAATGGACCGAGGGAACCGCAAATGGACCGAGGGAACCGGAAATGGACCAAGGGAACCCGCAAATGGACCGAGGGAACCGACAATGGACCGAGGGAACCGCAAATGGACCGAGGGAAACCGCAAATGGACCGAGGGAACCGACAATGGACCGAGGGAAGCCGCCAATGGACCGAGGGAACCGCCAATGGACCGAGGGAACCTCCAATGGACCGAGGGAACCCGCCAATGGACCGAGGGAACCGCCAATGGACCGAGGGAACCGACAATAAACCGAGGGAACCGACAATGGACCGAGGGAACCCGCCAATGGACGGATGGAACCCGCAAATGGACCGAGGGAACCGACAATGGACCGAGGGAACCCGCCAATGGACCGCGGGAACCCGCCAATGGACCGAGGGAACCGAAAATGGACCTAGGGACCCGAAAATTGACCGAGGGAACCGCAAATGGACCGAAGGAACCCGCAAATGGACCGAGGGAAGTCGCAAATGGGCCGAGAGAACCGCAAATGGACTGAGGGAACCCGACACGGGACCGAGGGAACCGCAAATGGAACGAGGGAACCCGCAAATGGACCGAGGGAACCGCAAATGGACCGAGGGAACCGGAAATGGACCAAGGGAACCCGCAAATGGACCGAGGGAACAGACAGTGGACCGAGGGAACCGCAAATGGACCGAGGGAAACCGCAAATGGACCGAGGGAACCGACAATGGACCGAGGGAAGCCGCCAATGGACCGAGGGAACCTGCCAATGGACCGAGGGAACCCGCCAATGGACCGAGGGAACCCGCCAATGGACCGAGGGACCCGAAAACTGACCGAGGGAACCGCAAATGGACCGAGGGAACCCGCAAATGGACCGAGGGAACTCACAAATGGACCGAGGGAACCGCCAATGGACCGAGGGAACTGCCAATGGACCGAGGGAACCCACCAATGGACCGAGGTAACTGCCAATGGACCGAGGGAACCGCCAATGGACCGAGGGAACCGGCCAATGGACCACGGGAACCCGCAAATGAACCGCGGGAACCCGCAAATGAACCGAGGGAACCCGCAAATGAACCGAGGTAACCCGCAAAAGGACCGAGGGAACCCGCAAAAGGACTGAGGGAACCCGACAAGGGACTGAGGGAACCGACAAGGGACTGAGGGAACGGACAAGGGACTGAGAGAACCCGTAAATGGACCGAGGGAACCCGGAAATGGACCGAGAGAACCGACAATGGACTGAGGGAATCCGCAAAAGGACTGAGGGAACCCGCAAAAAGACTGAGGGAACTGACAATGGACTGAGGGAACAGACAATGGACTGAGGGAACCCGACAATGGACTGAGGGAACCGCCAAATGGACTGAGGGAACCCGACAAGGGACTGAGGGAACATGCAAATGGACTGAGGGAACATGCAAATGGACTGAGGGAACCCGCAAATGGACTGAGTGTACGCGCAAATGGAGTGAGGGAACCCGCAAAAGGACTGAGGGAACCGACAACGGACTGAGGGAACCCGACAATCATCTGAGGGAACCCGCAAAGGACTGAGGGAACCGACAATGGACCGAAGGAACCGGCCAATGGACCGAGGGACCCGCACATGGACCGAGGGACCCGCAAATGGACCGAGGGACCCGCAAATGGATTGAGGGAACCCGAGAATGGACCGAGGGAACCCGCAAATGGACCGAGGGAACCGGAAATGGACCGAGGGAACCCGCAAATGGACCGAGGGAACTCGCAAATGGACCGAGGGAACCGCAAATGGATCGAGGGAACCCGCCAATGGACCGAGGGAACCGCCAATGGACCGAGGGAACCGCCAATGGACCGAGGGAACCGCCAATGGACCGAGGGAACCGGCCAATGGACCACGGGAACCCGCAAATGAACCGAGGGAACCCGCGAATGAACCGAGGTAACCCGCAAAAGGACCGAGGGAACCCGCAAAAGGACTGAGGGAGCCCGACAAGGTACTGAGGGAACCGACAAGGGACTGAGGGAACGGACAAGGGACTGAGAGAACCCGTAAATGGACGGAGGGAACCCGGAAATGGACCGAGGGAACCGACAATGGACTGAGGGAATCCGCAAAAGGACTGAGGGAACCCGCAAAAAGACTGAGGGTACTGACAATGGACTGAGGGAACAGACAATGGACTGAGGGAACCCGACAATGGACTGAGGGAACCGCCAAATGGACTGAGGGAACCCGACAAGGGACTGAGGGAACATGCAAATGGACTGAGGGAACATGCAAATGGACTGAGGGAACCCGCAAAGGGACTGAGTGTACGCGCAAATGCACTGAGGGAACCCGCAAAAGGACTGAGGGAACCGACAACGGACTGAGGGAACCCGACAATGATCTGAGGGAACCCGCAAAAGGACTGAGGGAACCGAGAATGGACTGAAGGAACCGGCCAATGGACCGAGGGACCCGCAAATGGACCAAGGGACCTGCAAATGGACCGAGGGACCCGCAAATTGATTGAGGGAACCCGAGAATGGACCGAGGGAACCCGCAAATGGACCGAGGGAACCCGCAAATGGATCGAGGGAACCGCAAATGGACCGAGGGAACCCGCAAATGGACCGAGAAACCCGAAAATTGACCGAGGGAACCGGAAATGGACCGAGGGAACCCGCAAATGGACCGAGGGAACTCGCAAATGGACCGAGGAAACCGCAAATGGACCGAGGGAACCCGACACTGGACCGAGGGAACCCGACACTGGACCGAGGGAACCTGCAAATGGACCGATGGAACCCGCAAATGGACCGAGGTAACCGACAATGGACCGAGGGAACCCGCCAATGGACCGAGGGAACCGAAAATGGACCTAGGGACCCGAAAATTGACCGAGGGAACCGCAAATGGACCGAAGGAACCCGCAAATGGACCGAGGGAAGTCGCAAATGGGCCGAGAGAACCGCAAATGGACTGAGGGAACCCGACACTGGACCGAGGGAACCCGACACGGGACCGAGGGAACCGCAAATGGACCGAGGGAACCCGCAAATGGACCGAGGGAACCGCAAATGGACCGAGGGAACCGGAAATGGACCAAGGGAACCCGCCAATGGACCGAGGGAACCGACAATGGACCGAGGGAACCGCAAATGGAACGAGGGAAACCGCAAATGGATCGAGGGAACCGACAATGGACCGAGGGAAGCCGCCAATGGACCGAGGAAACCGCCAATGGACCGAGGGAACCCGCAAATGGACCGAGGGAACTCACAAATGGACCGAGGGAACCTCCAATGGACCGAGGGAACCGCCAATGGACCGAGGGAACCCTCCAATGGACCGAGGGAACCGCCAATGGACCGAGGGAACCGCCAATGGACCGAGGGAACCGGCCAATGGACCACGGGAACCCGCAAATGAACCGCGGGAACCCGCAAATGAACCGAGGGAACCCGCAAATGAACCGAGGTAACCCGCAAAAGGACCGAGGGAACCCGCAAAAGGACTGAGGGAACCCGACAAGGGACTGAGGGAACCGACAAGGGACTGAGGGAACGGACAAGGGACTGAGGGAACGGACAAGGGACTGAGAGAACCCGTAAATGGACCGAGGGAACCCGGAAATGGACCGAGGGAACCGACAATGGACTGAGGGAATCCGCAAAAGGACTGAGGGAACCCGCAAAAAGACTGAGGGTACTGACAATGGACTGAGGGAACAGACAATGGACTGAGGGAACCCGACAATGGACTGAGGGAACCGCCAAATGGACTGAGGGAACCCGACAAGGGACTGAGGGAACATGCAAATGGACTGAGGGAACATGCAAATGGACTGAGGGAACCCGCAAATGGACTGAGTGTACGCGCAAATGGACTGAGGGAACCTGCAAAAGGACTGAGGGAACCGACAACGGACTGAGGGAACCCGACAATGATCTGAGGGAACCCGCAAAAGGACTGAGGGAACCGAGAATGGACTGAAGGAACCGGCCAATGGACCGAGGGACCCGCAAATGGACCGAGGGACCTGCAAATAGACCGAGGGACCCGCAAATTGATTGAGGGAACCCGAGAATGGACCGAGGGAACCCGCAAATGGACCGAGGGAACCCGCAAATGTATCGAGGGAACCGCAAATGGACCGAGGGAACCCGCAAATGGACCGAGAAACCCGAAAATTGACCGAGGGAACCGGAAATGGACCGAGGGAACCCGCAAATGGACCGAGGGAACTCGCAAATGGACCGAGGAAACCGCAAATGGACCGAGGGAACCCGACACTGGACCGAGGGAACCCGACACTGGACCGAGGGAACCTGCAAATGGACCGATGGAACCCGCAAATGGACCGAGGGAACCGACAATGGACCGAGGGAACCCGCCAATGGACCGCGGGAACCCGCCAATGGACCGAGGGAACCGAAAATGGACCTAGGGACCCGAAAATTGACCGAGGGAACCGCAAATGGACCGAAGGAACCCGCAAATGGACCGAGGGAACTCGCAAATGGACCGAGAGAACCGCAAGTGGACTGAGGGAACCCGACACTGGACCGAGGGAACCCGACACGGGACCGAGGGAACCGCAAATGGACCGAGGGAACCCGACACTGGACCGAGGGAACCGGAGAATGGACCGAGGGAACCCGCAAAAGGACTGAGTGTACGCGCAAAAGGACTGAGGGAACCCGCAAAAGGACTGAGGGAACCCACAAATGGACTGAGGGAACCGACAATGGACTGAGGGAATCCTCAAAAGGACTGAGGGAACCGACAATGCACTGAGGGATCCGACAATGGTCTGAGGGAACCCGCAAAAGGACTGAGGGAACCGATAATGGTCTGAGGGAACACGCAAAAGGACTGAGGAATCCGACAATGGACTGAGGGAACCCGCAAAAGGTCTGAGGGAACCCGCAAAAGGACTGAGGGAACCGATAATGGTCTGAGGGAACCCGCAAAAGGACTGAGGAATCCGACAATGGACTGAGGGAACCCGCAAAGGGACTGAGGGAACCCGCAAAGGGACTGAGTGAACCTGACAATGGACTGAGGGAACCCGCAAAAGGACTGAGGGAGCCTACAATGGTCTGAGGGAACTCGCAAAGGGACTGAGGGAACCCGACAATGGGCTGAGGGAACCCGCAAGTGGACTGAGGGAACCCGCAAGTGGACTGAGGGGACCGACAAATAGACTGAGAGAACCCTCAAATGAACTGAGGGAACCGACAATGGACTGAGGGACCCCGCAAAAGGACTGAGGGAACCGACAATGGACTGAGGGAACCGACAGTGGACTGAGGGAACCCGCAAATGGACCAAGGGACCCCTTCAAATGGACCGCGGGACCCCTTCAAATGGACCGCGGGAAGCCGCAAATGGACCGCGGGAAGCCTCAAATGGACTGCAGGAAGCCTCAAATGGACTGAGGGACCCGCAAAAGGACCGAGGGAACCGACAATGGACCGAGGGATACCCGCAAATTGACCGAGGGAACCGACAATGAACTGAGGGAACGCGCAAATGGACCGAGGGAGCCCGACAATGGACCGAGGGAGCCCGACAATGGACTGAGGGAGCCCGACAATGGACTGAGGGAACCGACAATGAACTGAGGGAACCCGCAAAAGAACTGAGGGAACCGA
The DNA here is from genome assembly GCA_033558185.1 of Dromococcyx pavoninus. Classification (NCBI taxonomy): domain Eukaryota; kingdom Metazoa; phylum Chordata; class Aves; order Cuculiformes; family Neomorphidae; genus Dromococcyx; species Dromococcyx pavoninus. Next base: position 302,856 of record JAUMJL010000725.1, read on the forward strand.
CAATGAACTTGGGAACCCGCAAAAGGACCGCGGGACCCCTTCAAATGGACCGCGGGACCCCTTCAAATGGACCGCGGGACCCCATCAAATGGACTACGGAAAGCCTCAAATGGACCGCGGGAAACCTCAAATGGACCGCGGGAACCCGCCAATGGACCGAGGGAACCGGCAAATGGACTGCGGGAATCGCCAATGAACTGAGGGAACCCGCAAATGAACCGAGGGAATCTGGAAATGAACCGAGGGACCCCGCAAATGGACAGAGGGAAGCGCCAACGGACCGAGGGAAGCGCCAACGGACCGAGGGACCCCGCCAACGGACCGAGGGACCCCGCCAACTGGACCGCGGGACCCCGAAAACTGGACCGCGGGACCCCGCCATCGGACAGCGGGACTCCGCCAACGGACAGCGGGAACCGGCCAACGGACCGCGGGACCCCGTCAGCGGACCGCGAGACCCCGCCAACTGGAACGCGGGACCCCGCCAACTGGACCGCAGGACCCCGCCAATGGAACGCGGGATACCGCAAATGGACCGAGGGACCCCGCAAATGGACCGCGGGAACCGCCAAATGGACCGCGGGACCCGGCCAATGGACCGCGGGACCCGGCCTATGAACCGCGGTACCCTCAAATGGACCGAGGGACCCTCAAATGGATCAAGGGACCCTCAAATGGACCGAGGGACCCCGCAAATGGACCGAGGGAACCCGACAATGGACCGAAGGAACCGGCTAATGGACCGAGGGACCCGGAAATGGACCGAGGGAACCCGCAAATGGACCGAGGGACCCCGCCAATGGACCGAGGGAACCGCAAATGGACCGAGGGAACCCGACAATGGACCGAGGGAACCCGCCAATGGACCGAGGGAACCGACAATGGACCGAGGGAACCCGCCAATGGACTGAGGGAACCGAAAATTGACCGAGGGAACCGCAAATGGACCGAGAGAACCCGCAAATTGACCGAGGGATCTCGCAAAAGGACCGAGGGAACGGCAAATGGACCGAGGGAACCCGACACTGGACCGAGGGAACCCGACACTGGACCGAGGGAACCGCAAATGGACCGAGGGAACCCGCAAATGGACCGAGGGAACCGCAAATTGTCCGAGGGAACCCGCAAATGGACCGAGGGAACCCGCAATTGGACCGCGGGAACCGACAATGGACCGAGGGAACCCGCCAATGGACCGAGGGAACCACAAATGGAGCGAGGGAACCCGGAAATGGACCGAAGGAACCGACAATGGACCGAGGGAACCCGCCAATGAACCGAGGGAACCGCCAATAGACCGAGGGAACCGCCAATGGACCGAGGGAACCCGCCAATGGACCGAGGGAACTGCCAATGGACCGAGGGAACCCGGAAATGGACCGAGGGAACCGCCAATGGACCGAGGGAACCCGCCAATGGACCGAGGGAACCGCAAATGGACCGAGGGAACCCGGAAATGGACCGAGGGAACCGACAATGGACCGAGGGAACCCGCCAATGGACCGAGGGAACCGCAAATGTACCGAGGGAACCCGGAAATGGACCGAGGGAACCGACAATGGACCGAGGGAACCCGCCAATGGACCGAGGGAACCGACAATGGACCGAGGGAACCTGCCAATGGACCGAGGGAACCGCAAATGGACCGAGGGAACCCGGAAGTGGACCGAGGGAACCGACAATGGACCGAGGGAACCCGCCAATGGACCGAGGGAACCGCCAATGGACCAAGGGAACCGCCAATGAACCGCGGGAACCCGCAAATGAACCGAGGGAACCCGCAAATGAACCGAGAGAACCCGCAAAAGGACCGAGGGACCCTGCCAAAAGGACTGAGGTAACCCGACAAGGGACTGAGGGAACGGACAAGGGACTGAGGGAACGGACAAGGGACTGAGGGAATGGACAAGGAACTGAGAGAACCCGCAAAAGGACTGAGGGAACCCGCAAATGGACTGAGGGAACCGACAATGGACTGAGGGAACCCGCAAAAGGAATGAGGGAACACGCAAAAAGACTGAGGGAACCGACAATGTACTGAGGGAACCGACAATGGACTGAGGGAACCCGACAATGGACTGAGGGAACCGCCAAATGGACTGAGGGAACCGCCAAATGGACTGAGGGAACCCGACAAGGGACTGAGGGAACATGCAAATGGACTGAGGGAACATGCAAATGGACTGAGGGTACGCGCAAATGGACTGAGTGTACGTGCAAATGGACTGAGGGAACCCGCAAAAGGATTGAGGGAACTGAGAATGGACTGAGGGAACCCGACAATGATCTGAGGGAACCCGCAAAAGGACTGAGGGAACCGACAATGGATTGAGGCAACCCGCAAAAGGACTGAGGGAACCCGACAATGGACTGAGGGAACCGAAAATGGACTGAGGGAACCGGCAAATGGACTGAGGGAACCCGGAAATGGACTGAGGGAACCCGGAAATGGACTGAGGGAAGCGAAAATGGACTGAGGGAACCCGCAAATGGACTGAGGGAACCGACAATGGACTGAGGGAACCCGCCAACGGACCGCGGGAACCCGCCAATGGACAGCGGGAACCCGCCAATAGACCGAGGGAATTCGCCAATGGACCGAGGGAACCCGCAAATGGATTGGGGGAACCGCCAATGAACTGAGGGAACCCGCAAATGAACCGAGGGAACCCGGAAATGAACAGAGGGACCCCGCAAATGGATCGAGGGAAGCGCCAACGGACCGAGGGAAGCGCCAACGGACCGAGGGACCCCGCCAACGGACCGAGGGACCCCGCCAACTGGATCGCGGGACCCCGAAAACTGGACCGCGGGACCCCGGAAATGGACCGCGGGAACCGCCAAATGGACGGCGGGAACCGCCAAATGGAATGCGGGAACCGGCCAATGGACCGCGAGACCCGGCCAATGGACCGCGGGACGCTCAAATGGACCGCGGGACGCTCAAATGCACTGCGGGACCCCGCCAACTGGACCGCGGGACCCCGCCAATGGACTGCGGGACCCCGCAAATGGACCGAGGGATCCCGCAAATGGACCGCGGGAACAGCCAAATGGACCGCGGGACCCGGCCAATGGACCGCGGGACCCTCCAATGGACCGCGGGACCCTCAAATGGACCGAGGGACGCCGCAAATTGACTGAGGGACCCGGAAATGGACAGCGGGAACCGGCCAACAGACCGCGGGACCCCGCCATCGGACCGCGGGATCCCGCCAACTGGACCGCGGGACCCCGCCAACGGCCCGAGGGACCCCGCCAATGGCCCGAGGGAACCCGCAAATGGACCGCGGGAACCGCGAAATGGACCGCGGGACCCGGCCAATGGACCGAGGGACCCTCAAATGTACCGAGGGACCCCGCAAATGGACCGAGGGAACCGACAATGGACCGAAGGAGCCGGCCAATGGACCGAGGGACCCGCAAATGGACCGAGGGACCTCGCAAATGGACCGAGGGACCCACAAATGGACCGAGGGAACCCGACAATGGACCGAGGGAAACGCAAATGGACCGAGGGAACCCGCAAATGGACCGAGGGAACCCGCAAATGGACCGAGGGACCCGAAAATTGACCGAGGGAACCGCAAATGGACCGAGGGAACTCGCAAATGGACCGAGGGAACTCGCAAATGGACCGAGGGAACCGCAAATGGAACGAGGGAACTCGCAAATGGACCGAGGGAACGCGACACTGGACCGAGGGAACCTGACACTGGACCGAGGGAACCCGACACTGGACCGAGGAAACTCGCAAATGGACCGAGGGAACCCGCAAATGGACTGAGGGAACCGCAAATGGACCGAGGGAACCCGCCAATGGACCGAGGGAACTGACAATGGACCGAGGGAACCCGCCATTGGACCGAGGGACCCGAAAATTGACCGAGGGAACCTGCAAATGGACCGAGGGAACCCGCAAATGGAGCGAGGGAACCCGCAAATGGACTGAGGGAACTCGCATATGGACCGAGGGACCCGCAAATGGACCGAGGGACCCTCAAATATACCGAGGGACCCCGCAAATGGACCGAGGGAACCGACAATGGACCGAGGGAACTCGCAAATGGACCGAGGGAACCGCCAATGGACCGAGGGACCCGCAAATGGACCGAGGGACCCGCAAATGGACCGAGGGAACCGGACAATGGACCGAGGGAACCGCAAATGGACCGAGGGAACCCGCAAATGGACCGAGGGAACCGCAAATGGACCGAGGGAACCCGCAAATGGACCGAGGGACCCGAAAATTTACCGAGGGAACCGCAAATGGACGGAGGGAACCCGCAAATGGACCGAGGGAACCGCAAATGGACCGAGGGAACCGCAAATGGACCGAGGGAACTCGCAAATGGACCGAGGGAACCCGACACTGGACCGAGGGAACCCGACACTGGACCGAGGGAACCCGCAAATGGACCGAGGGAACCGCAAATGGACCGAGGGAACTCGCAAATGGACCGAGGGAACCCGACACTGGACCGAGGGAACCGGAGAATGGACCGAGGGAACCCGCAAAAGGACTGAGTGTACGCGCAAAAGGACTGAGGGAACCCGCAAAAGGACTGAGGGAACCCACAAATGGACTGAGGGAACCGACAATGGACTGAGGGAATCCTCAAAAGGACTGAGGGAACCGACAATGCACTGAGGGATCCGACAATGGTCTGAGGGAACCCGCAAAAGGACTGAGGGAACCGATAATGGTCTGAGGGAACACGCAAAAGGACTGAGGAATCCGACAATGGACTGAGGGAACCCGCAAAAGGTCTGAGGGAACCCGCAAAAGGACTGAGGGAACCGATAATGGTCTGAGGGAACCCGCAAAAGGACTGAGGAATCCGACAATGGACTGAGGGAACCCGCAAAGGGACTGAGGGAACCCGCAAAGGGACTGAGTGAACCCGACAATGGACTGAGGGAACCCGCAAAAGGACTGAGGGAGCCTACAATGGTCTGAGGGAACTCGCAAAGGGACTGAGGGAACCCGACAATGGGCTGAGGGAACCCGCAAGTGGACTGAGGGAACCCGCAAGTGGACTGAGGGGACCGACAAATAGACTGAGAGAACCCTCAAATGAACTGAGGGAACCGACAATGGACTGAGGGACCCCGCAAAAGGACTGAGGGAACCGACAATGGACTGAGGGAACCGACAATGGACTGAGGGAACCCGCAAATGGACCAAGGGACCCCTTCAAATGGACCGCGGGACCCCTTCAAATGGACCGCGGGAAGCCGCAAATGGACCGCGGGAAGCCTCAAATGGACTGCAGGAAGCCTCAAATGGACTGAGGGACCCGCAAAAGGACCGAGGGAAACCGCAAATGGACTGAGGGAACCCGCCTATGGACCGAGGGAACCCGCCAATGGACTGCGAGAACCCGCCAATGGACTGCGGGAACCCGCCAATGGACTGCGGGAACCCGCCAATGGACCGAGGGAACCGCCAATGGACCGAGGGAACCCGCCAATAGACCGCGGGAACCGCCAAAGGACCGAGGGAACCCGCCAATGGACCGAGAGAACCCGGCAATGGACCGAGAGAACCCGCAAATGGACCGAGGGAACCCGCAAATGGACCGAGGGAAGCGCCAACGGACCGAGGGAAGCGCCAACGGACCGAGGGACCCCGCCAACGGACCGCGGGACCCCGAAAACTGGACCGCGAGACCCCGAAAACTTGACCGCGGGACCCCGCCAACGGACAGCGGGACCCCGGCAACGGACAGGGGGAACCGGCCAACGGACCGCGGGACCCCGCAAACGGACCGCGGAACCCCGCTAGTGGACCGCGGGACCCCGCCAACTGGACCGCGGGACCCCGCAACTGGACCACGGGACCCGCAAATAGACCGAGGGACCCCGCAAATGGACCGCGGGACCCCGCAAATGGACCGCGGGAACCGCAAATGCACCGAGGGACCCGGCCAATGGACCGAGGGAACCGGCCAATGGACCGCGGGACCCGCCAATGGACCGCGGGACCCGGCCAATGGACCGTGGGAACCTCAAATGGACCGCGGGACCCTCAAATAGACCGAGAAACACTCAAATGGACAGAGGGACCCTCAAATGGACCGAGGGACCCCGAAAATGGACCGAGGGAACCCGCAAATGGACCGAGGGAACCGACAATGGACCAAGGGAACCCGCAAATGGACCGAGGGAACCGACAATGGACCGAGGGAACCCGCAAATGGACCGAGGGAACCGACAATGAACTGAGGGAACCCGCAAATGGACCGAGGGAGCCCGACAATGGACTGAGGGAGCCCGACAATGGACTGAGGGAATCCGACAATGGACTGAGGGAACCCGACAATGGACTGAGGGAACCCGCAAAGGGACTGAGTGAACCCGACAATGGACTGAGGGAACCCGCAAAAGGACTGAGGGAGCCTACAATGGTCTGAGGGAACTCGCAAAGGGACTGAGGGAACCCGACAATGGGCTGAGGGAACCCGCAAGTGGACTGAGGGAACCCGCAAGTGGACTGAGGGGACCGACAAATAGACTGAGAGAACCCTCAAATGAACTGAGGGAACCGACAATGGACTGAGGGACCCCGCAAAAGGACTGAGGGAACCGACAATGGACTGAGGGAACCGACAATGGACTGAGGGAACCCGCAAATGGACCAAGGGACCCCTTCAAATGGACCGCGGGACCCCTTCAAATGGACCGCGGGAAGCCGCAAATGGACCGCGGGAAGCCTCAAATGGACTGCAGGAAGCCTCAAATGGACTGAGGGACCCGCAAAAGGACCGAGGGAAACCGCAAATGTACTGAGGGAACCCGCCTATGGACCGAGGGAACCCGCCAATGGACTGCGAGAACCCGCCAATGGACTGCGGGAACCCGCCAATGGACCGAGGGAACCGCCAATGGACCGAGGGAACCCGCCAATGGACCGCGGGAACCGCCAAAGGACCGAGGGAACCCGCCAATGGACCGAGAGAACCCGCCAATGGACCGAGAGAACCCGCCAATGGACCGAGGGAACCCGCAAATGGACCGAGGGACCCGAATACTGACCGAGGGAACCGCAAATGGACCGAGGGAACTCGCAAATGGACCGAGGGAACCGCCAATGGACCGAGGGAACCGTCAATGGACCGAGGGAACCCGCCAATGGACCGAGGGAACCGCCAATGGACCGAGGGAACCGCCAATGGACCGAGGGAACCGGCCAATGGACCACGGGAACCCGCAAATGAACCGCGGAAACCCGCAAATGAACCGAGGGAACCCGCAAATGAACCGAGGTAACCCGCAAAAGGACCGAGGGAACCCGCAAAAAGACTGAGGGAACCCGACAAGGGACTGAGGGAACCGACAAGGGACTGAGGGAACGGACAAGGGACTGAGAGAACCCGTAAATGGACCGAGGGAACCCGCCAATGGACCGAGGGAACCGCCAATGGACCGAGGGAACCGGCAATAAACCGAGGGAACCGAAAATTGACCGAGGGAACCCACAATAAACCGAGGGAACCGACAATGGACCGAGGGAACCCGCCAATGGACCGAGGGAACCCGCTAATGGACCGAGGGAACCCGCCAATGGACCGAGGGAACCGGCCAATGGACCGAGGGAACCCGCCAATGGACCGAGGGAACCCGCCAATGGACCGAGGGACCCGAAAAGTGACCGAGGGAACCGCAAATGGACAGAGGGAACCGGAAATGGACCAAGGGAACCCGCAAATGGACCGAGGGAACCGACAATGGACCGAGGGAACCGCAAATGGACCGAGGGAAACCGCAAATGGACCGAGGGAACCGACAATGGACCGAGGGAAGCCGCCAATGGACCGAGGGAACCGCCAATGGACCGAGGGAACCGCCAATGGACCGAGGGAACCCGCCAATGGACCGAGGGAACCGCCAATGGACCGAGGGAACCGACAATAAACCGAGGGAACCGACAATGGACTGAGGGAACCCGCCAATGGACCGATGGAACCCGCAAATGGACCGAGGGAACCGACAATGGACCGAGGGAACTGCCAATGGACCGAGGGAACCCACCAATGGACCGAGGTAACTGCCAATGGACCGAGGGAACCGCCAATGGACCGAGGGAACCGGCCAATGGACCACGGGAACCCGCAAATGAACCGCGGGAACCCGCAAATGAACCGAGGGAACCCGCAAATGAACCGAGGTAACCCGCAAAAGGACCGAGGGAACCCGCAAAAGGACTGAGGGAACCCGACAAGGGACTGAGGGAACCGACAAGGGACTGAGGGAACGGACAAGGGACTGAGAGAACCCGTAAATGGACCGAGGGAACCCGGAAATGGACCGAGGGAACCGACAATGGACTGAGGGAATCCGCAAAATGACTGAGGGAACCCGCAAAAAGACTGAGGGAACTGACAATGGACTGAGGGAACAGACAATGGACTGAGGGAACCCGACAATGGACTGAGGGAACCGCCAAATGGACTGAGGGAACCCGACAAGGGACTGAGGGAACATGCAAATGGACTGAGGGAACATGCAAATGGACTGAGGGAACCCGCAAATGGACTGAGTGTACGCGCAAATGGACTGAGGGAACCCGCAAAAGGACTGAGGGAACCGACAACGGACTGAGGGAACCCGACAATGATCTGAGGGAACCCGCAAAGGACTGAGGGAACCGACAATGGACCGAAGGAACCGGCCAATGGACCGAGGGACCCGCACATGGACCGAGGGACCCGCAAATGGACCGAGGGACCCGCAAAAGGATTGAGGGAACCCGAGAATGGACCGAGGGAACCCGCAAATGGACCGAGGGAACAGCAAATGGACCGAGGGAACCCGCAAATGGACCGAGAAACCCGAAAATTGACCGAGGGAACCGGAAATGGACCGAGGGAACCCGCAAATGGACCGAGGGAACTCGCAAATGGACCGAGGGAACCGCAAATGGACCGAGGGAACCCGACACTGGACCGAGGGAACCCGACACTGGACCGAGGGAACCTGCAAATGGACCGATGGAACCCGCAAATGGACCGAGGGAACCGACAATGGACCGAGGGTACCCGCCAATGGACCGCGGGAACCCGCCAATGGACCGAGGGAACCGAAAATGGACCTAGGGACCCGAAAATTGACCGAGGGAACCGCAAATGGACCGAAGGAACCCGCAAATGGACCGAGGGAACTCGCAAATGGACCGAGAGAACCGCAAATGGACTGAGGGAACCCGACACTGGACCGAGGGAACCCGACACGGGACCGAGGGAACCGCAAATGGACCGAGGGAACCCGCAAATGGACCGAGGGAAACGCAAATGGACCGAGGGAACCGGAAATGGACCAAGGGAACCCGCAAATGGACCGAGGGAACCGACAATGGACCGAGGGAACCGCAAATGGACCGAGGGAAACCGCAAATGGACCGAGGGAACCGACAATGGACCGAGGGAAGCCGCCAGTGGACCGAGGGAACCGCCAATGGACCAAGGGAACCGCCAATGGACCGAGGGAACCCGCCAATGGACCGCGGGAACCCGCCAATGGACCGAGGGAACCGAAAATGGACCTAGGGACCCGAAAATTGAACGAGGGAACCGCAAATGTACCGAATGAACCCGCAAATGGACCGAGGGAACTCGCAAATGGGCCGAGAGAACCGCAAATGGACTGAGGGAACCCGACACTGGACCGAGGGAACCCGACACGGGACCGAGGGAACCGACAATGGACCGAGGGAACCCGCCAATGGACCGAGGGAACCCGCTAATGGACCGAGGGAACCCGCCAATGGACCGAGGGAACCTGCCAATGGACCGAGGGAACCCGCCAATGGACCGAGGGAACCCGCAAATGGACCGAGGGACCCGAATACTGACCGAGGGAACCGCAAATGGACCGAGGGAACCCGCAAATGGACCGAGGGAACTCGCAAATGGACCGAGGGAACCGCCAATGGACCGAGGGAACCGCCAATGGACCGAGGGAACCCGCCAATGGACCGAGGGAACCGCCAATGGACCGAGGGAACCGCCAATGGACCGAGGGAACCGGCCAATGGACCACGGGAACCCGCAAATGAACCGCGGAAACCTGCAAATGAACCGAGGGAACCCGCAAATGAACCGAGGTAACCCGCAAAAGGACCGAGGGAACCCGCAAAAGGACTGAGGGAACCCGACAAGGGACTGAGGGAACCGACAAGGGACTGAGGGAACGGACAAGGGACTGAGAGAACCCGTAAATGGACCGAGGGAACCCGCCAATGGACCGAGGGAACCGCCAATGGACCGAGGGAACCGACAATAAACCGAGGGAACCGAAAATGGACCGAGGGAACCCACAATAAACCGAGGGAACCGACAATGGACCGAGGGAACCCGCCAATGGACCGAGGGAACCCGCTAATGGACCGAGGGAACCCGCCAATGGACCGAGGGAACCGGCCAATGGACCGAGGGAACCCGCCAATGGACCGAGGGAACCCGCCAATGGACCGAGGGACCCGAAAACTGACCGAGGGAACCGCAAATGGACCGAGGGAACCGGAAATGGACCAAGGGAACCCGCAAATGGACCGAGGGAACCGACAATGGACCGAGGGAACCGCAAATGGACCGAGGGAAACCGCAAATGGACCGAGGGAACCGACAATGGACCGAGGGAAGCCGCCAATGGACCGAGGGAACCGCCAATGGACCGAGGGAACCGCCAATGGACCGAGGGAACCCGCCAATGGACCGAGGGAACCGCCAATGGACCGAGGGAACCGACAATAAACCGAGGGAACCGACAATGGATCGAGGGAACCCGCCAATGGACCGATGGAACCCGCAAATGGACCGAGGGAACCGACAATGGACCGAGGGAACCCGCCAATGGACCGCGGGAACCCGCCAATGGACCGAGGGAACCGAAAATGGACCTAGGGACCCGAAAATTGACTGAGGGAACCGCAAATGTACCGAAGGAACCCGCAAATGGACCGAGGGAACTCGCAAATGGACCGAGAGAACCGCAAATGGACTGAGGGAACCCGACACTGGACCGAGGGAACCCGACACGGGACCGAGGGAACCGCAAATGGACCGAGGGAACCCGCAAATGGACCGAGGGAACCGCAAATGGACCGAGGGAACCGGAAATGGACCAAAGGAACCTGCAAATGGACCGAGGGAACCGACAATGGACCGAGGGAACCGCAAATGGACCGAGGGAAACCGCAAATGGACCGAGGGAACCGACAATGGACCGAGGGAAGCCGCCAATGGACCGAGGGAACCGCCAATGGACCGAGGGAACCGCCAATGGACCGAGGGAACCCGCCAATGGACCGAGGGAAATGCCAATGGACCGAGGGAACCGACAATAAACCGAGGGAACCGACAATGGACCGAGGGAACCCGCCAATGGACCGAGGGAACCCGCTAATGGACCGAGGGAACCCGCCAATGGACCGAGGGAACCGGCCAATGGACCGAGGGAACCCGCCAATGGACCGAGGGAACCCGCAAATGGACCGAGGGACCCGAATACTGACCGAGGGAACCGCAAATGGACCGAGGGAAGCCGCAAATGGACCGAGGGAACTTGCAAATTGACCGAGGGAACCGCCAATGTACCGAGGGAACCGCCAATGGACCGAGGGAACCCGCCAATGGACCGAGGGAACCGCCAATGGACCGAGGGAACCGCCAATGAACCGAGGGAACCGGCCAATTGACCACGGGAACCCGCAAATGAACCGCGGAAACCCGCAAATGAACCGAGGGAACCCGCAAATGAACCGAGGTAACCCGCAAAAGGACCGAGGGAACCCGCAAAAGGACTGAGGGAACCCGACAAGGGACTGAGGGAACGGACAAGGGACTGAGAAAACCCGTAAATGGACCGAGGGAACCCGCCAATGGACCGAGGGAACCGCCAATGGACCGAGGGAACCGACAATAAACCGAGGGAACTGAAAATGGACCGAGGGAACCCACAATAAACCGAAGGAACCGACAATGGACCGAGGGAAACCGCCAATGGACCGAGGGAACCCGCTAATGGACCGAGGGAACCCGCCAATGGACCGAGGGAACCGGCCAATGGACCGAGGGAACCCGCCAATGGACCGAGGGAACCCGCCAATGGACCGAGGGACCCGAAAACTGACCGTGGGAACCGCAAATGGACCGAGGGAACCCGCAAATGGACCGAGGGAACTCGCAAATGGACCGAGGGAACCTCCAATGGACCGAGGGAACCGCCAATGGACCGAGGGAACCCGCCAATGGACCGAGGGAACCGCCAATGGACCGAGGGAACCGCCAATGGACCGAGGGAACCGGCCAATGGACCACGGGAACCCGCAAATGAACCGCGGGAACCCGCAAATGAACCGAGGGAACCCGCAAATGAACCGAGGTAACCCGCAAAAGGACCGAGGGAACCCGCAAAAGGACTGAGGGAGCCCGACAAGGGACTGAGGGAACCGACAAGGGACTGAGGGAACGGACAAGGGACTGAGAGAACCCGTAAATGGACCGAGGGAACCCGGAAATGGACCGAGGGAACAGACAATGGACTGAGGGAATCCGCAAAAGGACTGAGGGAACCCGCAAAAAGACTGAGGGTACTGACAATGGACTGAGGGAACAGACAATGGACTGAGGGAACCCGACAATGGACTGAGGGAACCGCCAAATGGACTGAGGGAACCCGACAAGGGACTGAGGGAACATGCAAATGGACTGAGGGAACATGCAAATGGACTGAGGGAACCCGCAAAGGGACTGAGTGTACGCGCAAATGGACTGAGGGAACCCGCAAAAGGACTGAGGGAACCGACAACGGACTGAGGGAACCCGACAATGATCTGAGGGAACCCGCAAAAGGACTGAGGGAACCGAGAATGGACTGAAGGAACCGGCCAATGGACCGAGGGACCCGCAAATGGACCAAGGGACCTGCAAATGGACCGAGGGACCCGCAAATTGATTGAGGGAACCCGAGAATGGACCGAGGGAACCCGCAAATGGACCGAGGGAACCCGCAAATGGATCGAGGGAACCGCAAATGGACCGAGGTAACCCGCAAATGGACCGAGAAACCCGAAAATTGACCGAGGGAACCGGAAATGGACCGAGGGAACCCGCAAATGGACCGAGGGAACTCGCAAATGGACCGAGGAAACCGCAAATGGACCGAGGGAACCCGACACTGGACCGAGGGAACCCGACACTGGACCGAGGGAACCTGCAAATGGACCGATGGAACCCGCAAATGGACCGAGGTAACCGACAATGGACCGAGGGAACCCGCCAATGGACCGCGGGAACCCGCCAATGGACCGAGGGAACCGAAAATGGACCTAGGGACCCGAAAATTGACCGAGGGAACCGCAAATGGACCGAAGGAACCCGCAAATGGACCGAGGGAACTCGCAAATGGACCGAGAGAACCTCAAATGGACTGAGGGAACCCGACACTGGACCGAGGGAACCCGACACGGGACCGAGGGAACCGCAAATGGACCGAGGGAACCCACAAATGGACCGAGGGAACCGCAAATGGACCGAGGGAACCGGAAATGGACCAAGGGAACCCGCCAATGGACCGAGGGAACCGACAATGGACCGAGGGAACCGCAAATGGACCGAGGGAAACCGCAAATGGACCGAGGGAACCGACAATGGACCGAGGGAAGCCGCCAATGGACCGAGGAAACTGCCAATGGACCGAGGGAACCCGCAAATGGACCGAGGGAACTCGCAAATGGACCGAGGGAACCGCCAATGGACCGAGGGAACCCTCCAATGGACCGAGGGAACCGCCAATGGACCGAGGGAACCGCCAATGGACCGAGGGAACCGGCCAATGGACCACGGGAACCCGCAAATGAACCGCGGGAACCCGCAAATGAACCGAGGGAACCCGCAAATGAACCGAGGTAACCCGCAAAAGGACCGAGGGAACCCGCAAAAGGACTGAGGGAACCCGACAAGGGACTGAGGGAACCGACAAGGGACTGAGGGAACGGACAAGGGACTGAGAGAACCCGTAAATGGACCGAGGGTACCCGGAAATGGACCGAGGGTACCGACAATGGACTGAGGGAATCCGCAAAAGGACTGAGGGAACCCGCAAAAAGACTGAGGGTACTGACAATGGACTGAGGGAACAGACAATGGACTGAGGGAACCCGACAATGGACTGAGGGAACCGCCAAATGGACTGAGGGAACCCGACAAGGGACTGAGGGAACATGCAAATGGACTGAGGGAACATGCAAATGGACTGAGGGAACCCGCAAATGGACTGAGTGTACGCGCAAATGGACTGAGGGAACCCGCAAAAGGACTGAGGGAACCGACAACGGACTGAGGGAACCCGACAATGATCTGAGGGAACCCGCAAAAGGACTGAGGGAACCGAGAATGGACTGAAGGAACCGGCCAATGGACCGAGGGACCCGCAAATGGACCGAGGGACCTGCAAATAGACCGAGGGACCCGCAAATTGATTGAGGGAACCTGAGAATGGACCGAGGGAACCCGCAAATGGACCGAGGGAACCCGCAAATGTATCGAGGGAACCGCAAATGGACCGAGGGAACCCGCAAATGGACCGAGAAACCCGAAAATTGACCGAGGGAACCGGAAATGGACCGAGGGAACCCGCAAATGGACCGAGGGAACTCGCAAATGGACCGAGGAAACCGCAAATGGACCGAGGGAACCCGACACTGGACCGAGGGAACCCGACACTGGACCGAGGGAACCTCCAAATGGACCGATGGAACCCGCAAATGGACCGAGGGAACCGACAATGGACCGAGGGAACCCGCCAATGGACCGCGGGAACCCGCCAATGGACCGAGGGAACCGAAAATGGACCTAGGGACCCGAAAATTGACCGAGGGAACCGCAAATGGACCGAAGGAACCCGCAAATGGACCGAGGGAACTCGCAAATGGACCGAGAGAACCGCAAATGGACTGAGGGAACCCGACACTGGACCGAGGGAACCCGACACGGGACCGAGGGAACCGCAAATGGACCGAGGGAACCCGACACTGGACCGAGGGAACCGGAGAATGGACCGAGGGAACCCGCAAAAGGACTGAGTGTACACGCAAAAGGACTGAGGGAACCCGCAAAAGGACTGAGGGAACCCACAAATGGACTGAGGGAACCGACAATGGACTGAGGGAATCCTCAAAAGGACTGAGGGAACCGACAATGCACTGAGGGATCCGACAATGGTCTGAGGGAACCCGCAAAAGGACTGAGGGAACCGATAATGGTCTGAGGGAACACGCAAAAGGACTGAGGAATCCGACAATGGACTGAGGGAACCCGCAAAAGGTCTGAGGGAACCCGCAAAAGGACTGAGGGAACCGATAATGGTCTGAGGGAACCCGCAAAAGGACTGAGGAATCCGACAATGGACTGAGGGAACCCGCAAAGGGACTGAGGGAACCCGCAAAGGGACTGAGTGAACCCGACAATGGACTGAGGGAACCCGCAAAAGGACTGAGGGAGCCTACAATGGTCTGAGGGAACTCGCAAAGGGACTGAGGGAACCCGACAATGGGCTGAGGGAACCCGCAAGTGGACTGAGGGGACCGACAAATAGACTGAGAGAACCCTCAAATGAACTGAGGGAACCGACAATGGACTGAGGGACCCCGCAAAAGGACTGAGGGAACCGACAATGGACTGAGGGAACCGACAGTGGACTGAGGGAACCCGCAAATGGACCAAGGGACCCCTTCAAATGGACCGAGGGACCCCTTCAAATGGACCGCGGGAAGCCGCAAATGGACCGCGGGAAGCCTCAAATGGACTGCAGGAAGCCTCAAATGGACTGAGGGACCCGCAAAAGGACCGAGGGAAACCGCAAATGGACTGAGGGAACCCGCCTATGGACCGAGGGAACCCGCCAATGGACTGCGAGAACCCGCCAATGGACTGCGGGAACCCGCCAATGGACTGCGGGAATCCGCCAATGGACCGAGGGAACCGCCAATGGACCGAGGGAACCCGCCAATGGACCGCGGGAACCGCCAAAGGACCGAGGGAACCCGCCAATGGACCGAGAGAACCCGCCAATGGACCGAGAGAACCCGCAAATGGACCGAGGGAACCCGCAAATGGACCGAGGGAAGCGCCAACGGACCGAGGGAAGCGCCAACGGACCGAGGGACCCCGCCAACGGACCGCGGGACCCCGAAAACTGGACCGCGAGACCCCGAAAACTGGACCGCGGGACCCCGCCAACGGACAGCGGGACCCCGGCAACGGACAGGGGGAACCGGCCAACGGACCGCGGGACCCCGCAAACGGACCGCGGTACCCCGCTAGTGGACCGCGGGACCCCGCCAACTGGACCGCGGGACCCCGCAACTGGACCACGGGACCCGCAAATAGACCGAGGGACCCCGCAAATGGACCGAGGGAACCGACAATGGACCGAGGGAACCGACAATGGACCGAGGGAACCGACAATGGACCAAGGGAACCCGCAAATGGACCGAGGGAACCGACAATGGACCGAGGGAACCCGCAAATGGACCGAGGGAACCGACAATGAACTGAGGGAACCCGCAAATGGACCGAGGGAGCCCGACAATGGACTGAGGGAGCCCGACAATGGACTGAGGGAATCCGACAATGGACTGAGGGAACCCGACAATGGACTGAGGGAACCCGCAAAGGGACTGAGTGAACCCGACAATGGACTGAGGGAACCCGCAAAAAAACTGAGGGAGCCTACAATGGTCTGAGGGAACTCGCAAAGGGACTGAGGGAACCCGACAATGGGCTGAGGGAACCCGCAAGTGGACTGAGGGAACCCGCAAGTGGACTGAGGGGACCGACAAATAGACTGAGAGAACCCTCAAATGAACTGAGGGAACCGACAATGGACTGAGGGACCCCGCAAAAGGACTGAGGGAACCGACAATGGACTGAGGGAACCGACAATGGACTGAGGGAACCCGCAAATGGACCAAGGGACCCCTTCAAATGGACCGCGGGACCCCTTCAAATGGACCGCGGGAAGCCGCAAATGGACCGCGGGAAGCCTCAAATGGACTGCAGGAAGCCTCAAATGGACTGAGGGACCCGCAAAAGGACCGAGGGAAACCGCAAATGGACTGAGGGAACCCGCCTATGGACCGAGGGAACCCGCCAATGGACTGCGAGAACCCGCCAATGGACTGCGGGAACCCGCCAATGGACTGCGGGAACCCGCCAATGGACCGAGGGAACCGCCAATGGACCGAGGGAACCCGCCAATGGACCGCGGGAACCGCCAAAGGACCGAGGGAACCCGCCAATGGACCGAGAGAACCCGCCAATGGACCGAGAGAACCCGCAAATGGACCGAGGGAACCCGCAAATGGACCGAGGGAAGCGCCAACGGACCGAGGGAAGCGCCAACGGACCGAGGGACCCCGCCAACGGACCGCGGGACCCCGAAAACTGGACCGCGAGACCCCGAAAACTGGACCGCGGGACCCCGCCAACGGACAGCGGGACCCCGGCTACGGACAGGGGGAACCGGCCAACGGACCGCGGGACCCCGCAAACGGACCGCGGAACCCCGCTAGTGGACCGCGGGACCCCGCCAACTGGACCGCGGGACCCCGCAACTGGACCACGGGACCCGCAAATAGACCGAGGGACCCCGCAAATGGACCGCGGGACCCCGCAAATGGACCGCGGGAACCGCAAATGCACCGAGGAAACCGGCCAATGGACCGAGGGAACCGGCCAATGGACCGCGGGACCCGCCAATGGACCGCGGGACCCGGCCAATGGACCGTGGGAACCTCAAATGGACCGCGGGACCCTCAAATAGACCGAGAAACACTCAAATGGACCGAGGGAACCTCAAATGGACCGAGGGACCCCGAAAATGGACCGAGGGAACCCGCAAATGGACCGAGGGAACCGACAATGGACCAAGGGAACCCGCAAATGGACCGAGGGAACCGACAATGGACCGAGGGAACCCGCAAATGGACCGAGGGAACCGACAATGAACTGAGGGAACCCGCAAATGGACCGAGGGAGCCCGACAATGGACTGAGGGAGCCCGACAATGGACTGAGGGAATCCGACAATGGACTGAGGGAACCCGACAATGGACTGAGGGAACCTGACAATGGACTGAGGGAACCGACAATGAAGTGAGGGAACCCGCAAAAGGACTGAGGGAACCGACAATGAACTGAGGGAACCCGCAATTGGACCGCGGGACCCCTTCAAATGGACCGCGAGACCCCTTCAAATGGACCGCGGGAAGCCTCAAATGGACCGCGGGAAGCCTCAAATGGACCGCAGGAAGCCTCAAATGAAACGCGGGAACCAGCAAATGAACCGCGGGAACCCGCCAATGGACCGATGGAACCCGCAAATGGACTGCGGGAACGGCCAATGAACTGAGGGAACCCGCAAATGAACCGAGGGAACCCGGAAATGAACCTAGGGTCCCCGAAAATGGACCGAGGGAAGTGCCAATGGACCGAGGGACCCCGCCAACGGACCGAGGGACCCCGCCAACGGACAGCGGGACCCCGCCAACGCAGAGCGGGACCCCGCCAACGGACAGCGGGAACCGGCCAACGGACCGCGGGACCCCGCCAGCGGACCGCGGGACCCCGCCAACTGGACCGCGAGACCCCGCCAATGGACAGCGGGTCCGGCAAATGGACCGAGGGACCCCGCAAAAGGACCGCGGAACCCGGCCAATGGACAGCGGGACCCGGCCAATGGACCGCGGGACCCTCACATGGACCGAGGGAACCGCCAATGGACCGAGGGACCCCGCAAATGGACCGAGGGAACCGACAATGGACCGAAGGAACCGGCCAATGGACCGAGGGACCCGCAAATGGACCGAGTGGCGCGCAAATGGACCGAGGGACCCGCAAATGGACCGAGGGACCCGCAAATGGATTGAGGGAACCCGAGAATGGACCGAGGGAACCCGCAAATGGACCGAGGGAACCGCAAATGGACCGAGGGAACCCGCAAATGGACCGAGAAACCCGAAAATTGACCGAGGGAACCGGAAATGGACCGAGGGAACCCGCAAATGGACCGAGGGAACTCGCAAATGGACCGAGGGAACCGCAAATGGACCGAGGGAACCCGACACTGGACCGAGGGAACCCGACACTGGACCGAGGGAACCTGCAAATGGACCGATGGAACCCGCAAATGGACCGAGGGAACCGACAATGGACCGAGGGAACCCGCCAATGGACCGCGGGAACACGCCAATGGACCGAGGGAACCGAAAATGGACCTAGGGACCCGAAAATAGACCGAGGGAACCGCAAATGGACCGAAGGAACCCGCAAATGGACCGAGGGAACTCGCAAATGGACCGAGAGAACCGCAAATGGACTGAGGGAACCCGACACTGGACCGAGGGAACCCGACACGGGACCGAGGGAACCGCAAATGGACCGAGGGAACCCGCAAATGGACCGAGGGAACCGCAAATGGACCGAGGGAACCGGAAATGGACCAAGGGAACCCGCAAATGGACCGAGGGAACCGACAATGGACCGAGGGAACCGCAAATGGACCGAGGGAAACCGCAAATGGACCGAGGGAACCGACAATGGACCGAGGGAAGCCGCCAATGGACCGAGGGAACCGCCAATGGACCGAGGGAACCGCCAATGGACCGAGGGAACCCGCCAATGGACCGAGGGAACCGCCAATGGACCGAGGGAACCGACAATAAACCGAGGGAACCGACAATGGACCGAGGGAACCCGCCAATGGACGGATGGAACCCGCAAATGGACCGAGGGAACCGACAATGGACCGAGGGAACCCGCCAATGGACCGCGGGAACCCGCCAATGGACCGAGGGAACCGAAAATGGACCTAGGGACCCGAAAATTGACCGAGGGAACCGCAAATGGACCGAAGGAACCCGCAAATGGACCGAGGGAAGTCGCAAATGGGCCGAGAGAACCGCAAATGGACTGAGGGAACCCGACACTGGACCGAGGGAACCCGACACGGGACCGAGGGAACCGCAAATGGAACGAGGGAACCCGCAAATGGACCGAGGGAACCGCAAATGGACCGAGGGAACCGGAAATGGACCAAGGGAACCCGCAAATGGACCGAGGGAACAGACAGTGGACCGAGGGAACCGCAAATGGACCGAGGGAAACCGCAAATGGACCGAGGGAACCGACAATGGACCGAGGGAAGCCGCCAATGGACCGAGGGAACCTGCCAATGGACCGAGGGAACCCGCCAATGGACCGAGGGAACCCGCCAATGGACCGAGGGACCCGAAAACTGACCGAGGGAACCGCAAATGGACCGAGGGAACCCGCAAATGGACCGAGGGAACTCACAAATGGACCGAGGGAACCGCCAATGGACCGAGGGAACTGCCAATGGACCGAGGGAACCCACCAATGGACCGAGGTAACTGCCAATGGACCGAGGGAACCGCCAATGGACCGAGGGAACCGGCCAATGGACCACGGGAACCCGCAAATGAACCGCGGGAACCCGCAAATGAACCGAGGGAACCCGCAAATGAACCGAGGTAACCCGCAAAAGGACCGAGGGAACCCGCAAAAGGACTGAGGGAACCCGACAAGGGACTGAGGGAACCGACAAGGGACTGAGGGAACGGACAAGGGACTGAGAGAACCCGTAAATGGACCGAGGGAACCCGGAAATGGACCGAGAGAACCGACAATGGACTGAGGGAATCCGCAAAAGGACTGAGGGAACCCGCAAAAAGACTGAGGGAACTGACAATGGACTGAGGGAACAGACAATGGACTGAGGGAACCCGACAATGGACTGAGGGAACCGCCAAATGGACTGAGGGAACCCGACAAGGGACTGAGGGAACATGCAAATGGACTGAGGGAACATGCAAATGGACTGAGGGAACCCGCAAATGGACTGAGTGTACGCGCAAATGGACTGAGGGAACCCGCAAAAGGACTGAGGGAACCGACAACGGACTGAGGGAACCCGACAATCATCTGAGGGAACCCGCAAAGGACTGAGGGAACCGACAATGGACCGAAGGAACCGGCCAATGGACCGAGGGACCCGCACATGGACCGAGGGACCCGCAAATGGACCGAGGGACCCGCAAATGGATTGAGGGAACCCGAGAATGGACCGAGGGAACCCGCAAATGGACCGAGGGAACCGGAAATGGACCGAGGGAACCCGCAAATGGACCGAGGGAACTCGCAAATGGACCGAGGGAACCGCAAATGGATCGAGGGAACCCGACACTGGACCGAGGGAACCCGCCAATGGACCGAGGGAACCGCCAATGGACCGAGGGAACCGCCAATGGACCGAGGGAACCGCCAATGGACCGAGGGAACCGGCCAATGGACCACGGGAACCCGCAAATGAACCGCGGGAACCCGCAAATGAACCGAGGGAACCCGCGAACGAACCGAGGTAACCCGCAAAAGGACCGAGGGAACCCGCAAAAGGACTGAGGGAGCCCGACAAGGTACTGAGGGAACCGACACGGGACTGAGGGAACGGACAAGGGACTGAGAGAACCCGTAAATGGACGGAGTGAACCCGGAAATGGACCGAGGGAACCGACAATGGACTGAGGGAATCCGCAAAAGGACTGAGGGAACCCGCAAAAAGACTGAGGGTACTGACAATGGACTGAGGGAACAGACAATGGACTGAGGGAACCCGACAATGGACTGAGGGAACCGCCAAATGGACTGAGGGAACCCGACAAGGGACTGAGGGAACATGCAAATGGACTGAGGGAACCCGCAAAGGGACTGAGTGTACGCGCAAATGCACTGAGGGAACCCGCAAAAGGACTGAGGGAACCGACAACGGACTGAGGGAACCCGACAATGATCTGAGGGAACCCGCAAAAGGACTGAGGGAACCGAGAATGGACTGAAGGAACCGGCCAATGGACCGAGGGACCCGCAAATGGACCAAGGGACCTGCAAATGGACCGAGGGACCCGCAAATTGATTGAGGGAACCCGAGAATGGACCGAGGGAACCCGCAAATGGACCGAGGGAACCCGCAAATGGATCGAGGGAACCGCAAATGGACCGAGGGAACCCGCAAATGGACCGAGAAACCCGAAAATTGACCGAGGGAACCGGAAATGGACCGAGGGAACCCGCAAATGGACCGAGGGAACTCGCAAATGGACCGAGGAAACCGCAAATGGACCGAGGGAACCCGACACTGGACCGAGGGAACCCGACACTGGACCGAGGGAACCTGCAAATGGACCGATGGAACCCGCAAATGGACCGAGGTAACCGACAATGGACCGAGGGAACCCGCCAATGGACCGCGGGAACCCGCCAATGGACCGAGGGAAACGAAAATGGACCTAGGGACCCGAAAATTGACCGAGGGAACCGCAAATGGACCGAAGGAACCCGCAAATGGACCGAGGGAAGTCGCAAATGGGCCGAGAGAACCGCAAATGGACTGAGGGAACCCGACACTGGACCGAGGGAACCCGACACGGGACCGAGGGAACCGCAAATGGACCGAGGGAACCCGCAAATGGACCGAGGGAACCGCAAATGGACCGAGGGAACCGGAAATGGACCAAGGGAACCCGCCAATGGACCGAGGGAACCGACAATGGACCGAGGGAACCGCAAATGGACCGAGGGAAACCGCAAATGGACCGAGGGAACCCGCCAATGGACCGAGGGAAGCCGCCAATGGACCGAGGAAACCGCCAATGGACCGAGGGAACCCGCAAATGGACCGAGGGAACTCACAAATGGACCGAGGGAACCGCCAATGGACCGAGGGAACCGCCAATGGACCGAGGGAACCGGCCAATGGACCACGGGAACCCGCAAATGAACCGCGGGAACCCGCAAATGAACCGAGGGAACCCGCAAATGAACCGAGGTAACCCGCAAAAGGACCGAGGGAACCCGCAAAAGGACTGAGGGAACCCGACAAGGGACTGAGGGAACCGACAAGGGACTGAGGGAACGGACAAGGGACTGAGGGAACGGACAAGGGACTGAGAGAACCCGTAAATGGACCGAGGGAACCCGGAAATGGACCGAGGGAACCGACAATGGACTGAGGGAATCCGCAAAAGGACTGAGGGAACCCGCAAAAAGACTGAGGGTACTGACAATGGACTGAGGGAACAGACAATGGACTGAGGGAACCCGACAATGGACTGAGGGAACCGCCAAATGGACTGAGGGAACCCGACAAGGGACTGAGGGAACATGCAAATGGACTGAGGGAACATGCAAATGGACTGAGGGAACCCGCAAATGGACTGAGTGTACGCGCAAATGGACTGAGGGAACCCGCAAAAGGACTGAGGGAACCGACAACGGACTGAGGGAACCCGACAATGATCTGAGGGAACCCGCAAAAGGACTGAGGGAACCGAGAATGGACTGAAGGAACCGGCCAATGGACCGAGGGACCCGCAAATGGACCGAGGGACCTGCAAATAGACCGAGGGACCCGCAAATTGATTGAGGGAACCCGAGAATGGACCGAGGGAACCCGCAAATGGACCGAGGGAACCCGCAAATGTATCGAGGGAACCGCAAATGGACCGAGGGAACCCGCAAATGGACCGAGAAACCCGAAAATTGACCGAGGGAACCGGAAATGGACCGAGGGAACCCGCAAATGGACCGAGGGAACTCGCAAATGGACCGAGGAAACCGCAAATGGACCGAGGGAACCCGACACTGGACCGAGGGAACCCGACACTGGACCGAGGGAACCTGCAAATGGACCGATGGAACCCGCCAATGGACCGCGGGAACACGCCAATGGACCGAGGGAACCGAAAATGGACCTAGGGACCCGAAAATAGACCGAGGGAACCGCAAATGGACCGAAGGAACCCGCAAATGGACCGAGGGAACTCGCAAATGGACCGAGAGAACCGCAAATGGACTGAGGGAACCCGACACTGGACCGAGGGAACCCGACACGGGACCGAGGGAACCGCAAATGGACCGAGGGAACCCGCAAATGGACCGAGGGAACCGCAAATGGACCGAGGGAACCGGAAATGGACCAAGGGAACCCGCAAATGGACCGAGGGAACCGACAATGGACCGAGGGAACCGCAAATGGACCGAGGGAAACCGCAAATGGACCGAGGGAACCGACAATGGACCGAGGGAAGCCGCCAATGGACCGAGGGAACCGCCAATGGACCGAGGGAACCGCCAATGGACCGAGGGAACCCGCCAATGGACCGAGGGAACCGCCAATGGACCGAGGGAACCGACAATAAACCGAGGGAACCGACAATGGACCGAGGGAACCCGCCAATGGACGGATGGAACCCGCAAATGGACCGAGGGAACCGACAATGGACCGAGGGAACCCGCCAATGGACCGCGGGAACCCGCCAATGGACCGAGGGAACCGAAAATGGACCTAGGGACCCGAAAATTGACCGAGGGAACAGCAAATGGACCGAAGGAACCCGCAAATGGACCGAGGGAAGTCGCAAATGGGCCGAGAGAACCGCAAATGGACTGAGGGAACCCGACACTGGACCGAGGGAACCCGACACGGGACCGAGGGAACCGCAAATGGAACGAGGGAACCCGCAAATGGACCGAGGGAACCGCAAATGGACCGAGGGAACCGGAAATGGACCAAGGGAACCCGCAAATGGACCGAGGGAACAGACAGTGGACCGAGGGAACCGCAAATGGACCGAGGGAAACCGCAAGTGGACTGAGGGAACCCGACACTGGACCGAGGGAACCCGACAAGGGACTGAGGGAACCGACAAGGGACTGAGGGAACGGACAAGGGACTGAGAGAACCCGTAAATGGACCGAGGGAACCCGGAAATGGACCGAGGGAACCGACAATGGACTGAGGGAATCCGCAAAATGACTGAGGGAACCCGCAAAAAGACTGAGGGAACTGACAATGGACTGAGGGAACAGACACTGGACTGAGGGAACCCGGCAATGGACTGAGGGAACCGCCAAATGGACTGAGGGAACCCGACAAGGGACTGAGGGAACATGCAAATGGACTGAGGGAACATGCAAATGGACTGAGGGAACCCGCAAATGGACTGAGTGTACGCGCAAATGGACTGAGGGAACCCGCAAAAGGACTGAGGGAACCGACAACGGACTGAGGGAACCCGACAATGATCTGAGGGAACCCGCAAAGGACTGAGGGAACCGACAATGGACCGAAGGAACAGGCCAATGGACCGAGGGACCCGCACATGGACCGAGGGACCCGCAAATGGACCGAGGGACCCGCAAATGGATTGAGGGAACCCGAGAATGGATTGAGGGAACCCGAGAATGGACCGAGGGAACCCGCAAATGGACCGAGGGAACCGCAAATGGACCGAGGGAACCCGCAAATGGACCGAGAAACCCGAAAATTGACCGAGGGAACCGGAAATGGACCGAGGGAACCCGCAAATGGACCGAGGGAACTCGCAAATGGACCGAGGGAACCGCAAATGGACCGAGGGAACCCGACACTGGACCGAGGGAACCCGACACTGGACCGAGGGAACCTGCAAATGGACCGATGGAACCCGCAAATGGACCGAGGGAACCGACAATGGACCGAGGGAACCCGCCAATGGACCGCGGGAACACGCCAATGGACCGAGGGAACCGAAAATGGACCTAGGGACCCGAAAATAGACCGAGGGAACCGCAAATGGACCGAAGGAACCCGCAAATGGACCGAGGGAACTCGCAAATGGACCGAGAGAACCGCAAATGGACTGAGGGAACCCGACACTGGACCGAGGGAACCCGACACGGGACCGAGGGAACCGCAAATGGACCGAGGGAACCCGCAAATGGACCGAGGGAACCGCAAATGGACCGAGGGAACCGGAAATGGACCAAGGGAACCCGCCAATGGACCGAGGGAACCGACAATGGACCGAGGGAACCGCAAATGGACCGAGGGAAACCGCAAATGGACCAAGGGAACCCGCCAATGGACCGAGGGAACCGACAATGGACCGAGGGAACCGCAAATGGACCGAGGGAAACCGCAAATGGACCGAGGGAACCCGCCAATGGACCGAGGGAAGCCGCCAATGGACCGAGGAAACCGCCAATGGACCGAGGGAACCCGCAAATGGACCGAGGGAACTCACAAATGGACCGAGGGAACCGCCAATGGACCGAGGGAACCGCCAATGGACCGAGGGAACCGGCCAATGGACCACGGGAACCCGCAAATGAACCGCGGGAACCCGCAAATGAACCGAGGGAACCCGCAAATGAACCGAGGTAACCCGCAAAAGGACCGAGGGAACCCGCAAAAGGACTGAGGGAACCCGACAAGGGACTGAGGGAACCGACAAGGGACTGAGGGAACGGAAAAGGGACTGAGGGAACGGACAAGGGACTGAGAGAACCCGTAAATGGACCGAGGGAACCCGGAAATGGACCGAGGGAACCGACAATGGACTGAGGGAATCCGCAAAAGGACTGAGGGAACCCGCAAAAAGACTGAGGGTACTGACAATGGACTGAGGGAACAGACAATGGACTGAGGGAACCCGACAATGGACTGAGGGAACCGCCAAATGGACTGAGGGAACCCGACAAGGGACTGAGGGAACATGCAAATGGACTGAGGGAACATGCAAATGGACTGAGGGAACCCGCAAATGGACTGAGTGTACGCGCAAATGGACTGAGGGAACCCGCAAAAGGACTGAGGGAACCGACAACGGACTGAGGGAACCCGACAATGATCTGAGGGAACCCGCAAAAGGACTGAGGGAACCGAGAATGGACTGAAGGAACCGGCCAATGGACCGAGGGACCCGCAAATGGACCGAGGGACCTGCAAATAGACCGAGGGACCCGCAAATTGATTGAGGGAACCCGAGAATGGACCGAGGGAACCCGCAAATGGACCGAGGGAACCCGCAAATGTATCGAGGGAACCGCAAATGGACCGAGGGAACCCGCAAATGGACCGAGAAACCCGAAAATTGACCGAGGGAACCGGAAATGGACCGAGGGAACCCGCAAATGGACCGAGGGAACTCGCAAATGGACCGAGGAAACCGCAAATGGACCGAGGGAACCCGACACTGGACCGAGGGAACCCGACACTGGACCGAGGGAACCTGCAAATGGACCGATGGAACCCGCCAATGGACCGCGGGAACACGCCAATGGACCGAGGGAACCGAAAATGGACCTAGGGACCCGAAAATAGACCGAGGGAACCGCAAATGGACCGAAGGAACCCGCAAATGGACCGAGGGAACTCGCAAATGGACCGAGAGAACCGCAAATGGACTGAGGGAACCCGACACTGGACCGAGGGAACCCGACACGGGACCGAGGGAACCGCAAATGGACCGAGGGAACCCGCAAGTGGACCGAGGGAACCGCAAATGGACCGAGGGAACCGGAAATGGACCAAGGGAACCCGCAAATGGACCGAGGGAACCGACAATGGACCGAGGGAACCGCAAATGGACCGAGGGAAACCGCAAATGGACCGAGGGAACCGACAATGGACCGAGGGAAGCCGCCAATGGACCGAGGGAACCGCCAATGGACCGAGGGAACCGCCAATGGACCGAGGGAACCCGCCAATGGACCGAGGGAACCGCCAATGGACCGAGGGAACCGACAATAAACCGAGGGAACCGACAATGGACCGAGGGAACCCGCCAATGGACGGATGGAACCCGCAAATGGACCGAGGGAACCGACAATGGACCGAGGGAACCCGCCAATGGACCGCGGGAACCCGCCAATGGACCGAGGGAACCGAAAATGGACCTAGGGACCCGAAAATTGACCGAGGGAACAGCAAATGGACCGAAGGAACCCGCAAATGGACCGAGGGAAGTCGCAAATGGGCCGAGAGAACCGCAAATGGACTGAGGGAACCCGACACTGGACCGAGGGAACCCGACACGGGACCGAGGGAACCGCAAATGGAACGAGGGAACCCGCAAATGGACCGAGGGAACCGCAAATGGACCGAGGGAACCGGAAATGGACCAAGGGAACCTGCAAATGGACCGAGGGAACAGACAGTGGACCGAGGGAACCGCAAATGGACCGAGGGAAACCGCAAGTGGACTGAGGGAACCCGACACTGGACCGAGGGAACCCGACAAGGGACTGAGGGAACCGACAAGGGACTGAGGGAACGGACAAGGGACTGAGAGAACCCGTAAATGGACCGAGGGAACCCGGAAATGGACCGAGGGAACCGACAATGGACTGAGGGAATCCGCAAAATGACTGAGGGAACCCGCAAAAAGACTGAGGGAACTGACAATGGACTGAGGGAACAGACACTGGACTGAGGGAACCCGGCAATGGACTGAGGGAACCGCCAAATGGACTGAGGGAACCCGACAAGGGACTGAGGGAACATGCAAATGGACTGAGGGAACATGCAAATGGACTGAGGGAACCCGCAAATGGACTGAGTGTACGCGCAAATGGACTGAGGGAACCCGCAAAAGGACTGAGGGAACCGACAACGGACTGAGGGAACCCGACAATGATCTGAGGGAACCCGCAAAGGACTGAGGGAACCGACAATGGACCGAAGGAACCGGCCAATGGACCGAGGGACCCGCACATGGACCGAGGGACCCGCAAATGGACCGAGGGACCCGCAAATGGATTGAGGGAACCCGAGAATGGATTGAGGGAACCCGAGAATGGACCGAGGGAACCCGCAAATGGACCGAGGGAACCGCAAATGGACCGAGGGAACCCGCAAATGGACCGAGAAACCCGAAAATTGACCGAGGGAACCGGAAATGGACCGAGGGAACCCGCAAATGGACCGAGGGAACTCGCAAATGGACCGAGGGAACCGCAAATGGACCGAGGGAACCCGACACTGGACCGAGGGAACCCGACACTGGACCGAGGGAACCTGCAAATGGACCGATGGAACCCGCAAATGGACCGAGGGAACCGACAATGGACCGAGGGAACCCGCCAATGGACCGCGGGAACACGCCAATGGACCGAGGGAACCGAAAATGGACCTAGGGACCCGAAAATAGACCGAGGGAACCGCAAATGGACCGAAGGAACCCGCAAATGGACCGAGGGAACTCGCAAATGGACCGAGAGAACCGCAAATGGACTGAGGGAACCCGACACTGGACCGAGGGAACCCGACACGGGACCGAGGGAACCGCAAATGGACCGAGGGAACCCGCAAGTGGACCGAGGGAACCGCAAATGGACCGAGGGAACCGGAAATGGACCAAGGGAACCCGCAAATGGACCGAGGGAACCGACAATGGACCGAGGGAACCGCAAATGGACCGAGGGAAACCGCAAATGGACCGAGGGAACCGACAATGGACCGAGGGAAGCCGCCAATGGACCGAGGGAACCGCCAATGGACCGAGGGAACCGCCAATGGACCGAGGGAACCCGCCAATGGACCGAGGGAACCGCCAATGGACCGAGGGAACCGACAATAAACCGAGGGAACCGACAATGGACCGAGGGAACCCGCCAATGGACGGATGGAACCCGCAAATGGACCGAGGGAACCGACAATGGACCGAGGGAACCCGCCAATGGACCGCGGGAACCCGCCAATGGACCGAGGGAACCGAAAATGGACCTAGGGACCCGAAAATTGACCGAGGGAACAGCAAATGGACCGAAGGAACCCGCAAATGGACCGAGGGAAGTCGCAAATGGGCCGAGAGAACCGCAAATGGACTGAGGGAACCCGACACTGGACCGAGGGAACCCGACACGGGACCGAGGGAACCGCAAATGGAACGAGGGAACCCGCAAATGGACCGAGGGAACCGCAAATGGACCGAGGGAACCGGAAATGGACCAAGGGAACCCGCAAATGGACCGAGGGAACAGACAGTGGACCGAGGGAACCGCAAATGGACCGAGGGAAACCGCAAATGGACCGAGGGAACCGACAATGGACCGAGGGAAGCCGACAATGATCTGAGGGAACCCGCAAAAGGACTGAGGGAACCGAGAATGGACTGAAGGAACCGGCCAATGGACCGAGGGACCCGCAAATGGACCGAGGGACCTGCAAATAGACCGAGGGACCCGCAAATTGATTGAGGGAACCCGAGAATGGACCGAGGGAACCCGCAAATGGACCGAGGGAACCCGCAAATGTATCGAGGGAACCGCAAATGGACCGAGGGAACCCGCAAATGGACCGAGAAACCCGAAAATTGACCGAGGGAACCGGAAATGGACCGAGGGAACCCGCAAATGGACCGAGGGAACTCGCAAATGGACCGAGGAAACCGCAAATGGACCGAGGGAACCCGACACTGGACCGAGGGAACCCGACACTGGACCGAGGGAACCTGCAAATGGACCGATGGAACCCGCCAATGGACCGCGGGAACACGCCAATGGACCGAGGGAACCGAAAATGGACCTAGGGACCCGAAAATAGACCGAGGGAACCGCAAATGGACCGAAGGAACCCGCAAATGGACCGAGGGAACTCGCAAATGGACCGAGAGAACCGCAAATGGACTGAGGGAACCCGACACTGGACCGAGGGAACCCGACACGGGACCGAGGGAACCGCAAATGGACCGAGGGAACCCGCAAATGGACCGAGGGAACCGCAAATGGACCGAGGGAACCGGAAATGGACCAAGGGAACCCGCAAATGGACCGAGGGAACCGACAATGGACCGAGGGAACCGCAAATGGACCGAGGGAAACCGCAAATGGACCGAGGGAACCGACAATGGACCGAGGGAAGCCGCCAA
Organism: Dromococcyx pavoninus; assembly: GCA_033558185.1. Taxonomy (NCBI): domain Eukaryota; kingdom Metazoa; phylum Chordata; class Aves; order Cuculiformes; family Neomorphidae; genus Dromococcyx; species Dromococcyx pavoninus. The sequence goes on from JAUMJL010000725.1 coordinate 333,624, forward strand.
TGGACCGAGGGAACCGCCAATGGACCGAGGGAACCGCCAATGGACCGAGGGAACCCGCCAATGGACCGAGGGAACCGCCAATGGACCGAGGGAACCGACAATAAACCGAGGGAACCGACAATGGACCGAGGGAACCCGCCAATGGACGGATGGAACCCGCAAATGGACCGAGGGAACCGACAATGGACCGAGGGAACCCGCCAATGGACCGCGGGAACCCGCCAATGGACCGAGGGAACCGAAAATGGACCTAGGGACCCGAAAATTGACCGAGGGAACAGCAAATGGACCGAAGGAACCCGCAAATGGACCGAGGGAAGTCGCAAATGGGCCGAGAGAACCGCAAATGGACTGAGGGAACCCGACACTGGACCGAGGGAACCCGACACGGGACCGAGGGAACCGCAAATGGAACGAGGGAACCCGCAAATGGACCGAGGGAACCGCAAATGGACCGAGGGAACCGGAAATGGACCAAGGGAACCTGCAAATGGACCGAGGGAACAGACAGTGGACCGAGGGAACCGCAAATGGACCGAGGGAAACCGCAAGTGGACTGAGGGAACCCGACACTGGACCGAGGGAACCCGACAAGGGACTGAGGGAACCGACAAGGGACTGAGGGAACGGACAAGGGACTGAGAGAACCCGTAAATGGACCGAGGGAACCCGGAAATGGACCGAGGGAACCGACAATGGACTGAGGGAATCCACAAAATGACTGAGGGAACCCGCAAAAAGACTGAGGGAACTGACAATGGACTGAGGGAACAGACACTGGACTGAGGGAACCCGGCAATGGACTGAGGGAACCGCCAAATGGACTGAGGGAACCCGACAAGGGACTGAGGGAACATGCAAATGGACTGAGGGAACATGCAAATGGACTGAGGGAACCCGCAAATGGACTGAGTGTACGCGCAAATGGACTGAGGGAACCCGCAAAAGGACTGAGGGAACCGACAACGGACTGAGGGAACCCGACAATGATCTGAGGGAACCCGCAAAGGACTGAGGGAACCGACAATGGACCGAAGGAACCGGCCAATGGACCGAGGGACCCGCACATGGACCGAGGGACCCGCAAATGGACCGAGGGACCCGCAAATGGACCGAGGGAACCCGCAAATGGACCGAGGGAACCGCAAATGGACCGAGGGAACCCGCAAATGGACCGAGAAACCCGAAAATTGACCGAGGGAACCGGAAATGGACCGAGGGAACCCGCAAATGGACCGAGGGAACTCGCAAATGGACCGAGGGAACCGCAAATGGACCGAGGGAACCCGACACTGGACCGAGGGAACCCGACACTGGACCGAGGGAACCTGCAAATGGACCGATGGAACCCGCAAATGGACCGAGGGAACCGACAATGGACCGAGGGAACCCGCCAATGGACCGCGGGAACACGCCAATGGACCGAGGGAACCGAAAATGGACCTAGGGACCCGAAAATAGACCGAGGGAACCGCAAATGGACCGAAGGAACCCGCAAATGGACCGAGGGAACTCGCAAATGGACCGAGAGAACCGCAAATGGACTGAGGGAACCCGACACTGGACCGAGGGAACCCGACACGGGACCGAGGGAACCGCAAATGGACCGAGGGAACCCGCAAATGGACCGAGGGAACCGCAAATGGACCGAGGGAACCGGAAATGGACCAAGGGAACCCGCAAATGGACCGAGGGAACCGACAATGGACCGAGGGAACCGCAAATGGACCGAGGGAAACCGCAAATGGACCGAGGGAACCGACAATGGACCGAGGGAAGCCGCCAATGGACCGAGGGAACCGCCAATGGACCGAGGGAACCTCCAATGGACCGAGGGAACCCGCCAATGGACCGAGGGAACCGCCAATGGACCGAGGGAACCGACAATAAACCGAGGGAACCGACAATGGACCGAGGGAACCCGCCAATGGACGGATGGAACCCGCAAATGGACCGAGGGAACCGACAATGGACCGAGGGAACCCGCCAATGGACCGCGGGAACCCGCCAATGGACCGAGGGAACCGAAAATGGACCTAGGGACCCGAAAATTGACCGAGGGAACCGCAAATGGACCGAAGGAACCCGCAAATGGACCGAGGGAAGTCGCAAATGGGCCGAGAGAACCGCAAATGGACTGAGGGAACCCGACACTGGACCGAGGGAACCCGACACGGGACCGAGGGAACCGCAAATGGAACGAGGGAACCCGCAAATGGACCGAGGGAACCGCAAATGGACCGAGGGAACCGGAAATGGACCAAGGGAACCCGCAAATGGACCGAGGGAACAGACAGTGGACCGAGGGAACCGCAAATGGACCGAGGGAAACCGCAAATGGACCGAGGGAACCGACAATGGACCGAGGGAAGCCGCCAATGGACCGAGGGAACCTGCCAATGGACCGAGGGAACCCGCCAATGGACCGAGGGAACCCGCCAATGGACCGAGGGACCCGAAAACTGACCGAGGGAACCGCAAATGGACCGAGGGAACCCGCAAATGGACCGAGGGAACTCACAAATGGACCGAGGGAACCGCCAATGGACCGAGGGAACTGCCAATGGACCGAGGGAACCCACCAATGGACCGAGGTAACTGCCAATGGACCGAGGGAACCGCCAATGGACCGAGGGAACCGGCCAATGGACCACGGGAACCCGCAAATGAACCGCGGGAACCCGCAAATGAACCGAGGGAACCCGCAAATGAACCGAGGTAACCCGCAAAAGGACCGAGGGAACCCGCAAAAGGACTGAGGGAACCCGACAAGGGACTGAGGGAACCGACAAGGGACTGAGGGAACGGACAAGGGACTGAGAGAACCCGTAAATGGACCGAGGGAACCCGGAAATGGACCGAGAGAACCGACAATGGACTGAGGGAATCCGCAAAAGGACTGAGGGAACCCGCAAAAAGACTGAGGGAACTGACAATGGACTGAGGGAACAGAGAATGGACTGAGGGAACCCGACAATGGACTGAGGGAACCGCCAAATGGACTGAGGGAACCCGACAAGGGACTGAGGGAACATGCAAATGGACTGAGGGAACATGCAAATGGACTGAGGGAACCCGCAAATGGACTGAGTGTACGCGCAAATGGACTGAGGGAACCCGCAAAAGGACTGAGGGAACCGACAACGGACTGAGGGAACCCGACAATGATCTGAGGGAACCCGCAAAGGACTGAGGGAACCGACAATGGACCGAAGGAACCGGCCAATGGACCGAGGGACCCGCACATGGACCGAGGGACCCGCAAATGGACCGAGGGACCCGCAAATGGATTGAGGGAACCCGAGAATGGACCGAGGGAACCCGCAAATGGACCGAGGGAACCGGAAATGGACCGAGGGAACCCGCAAATGGACCGAGGGAACTCGCAAATGGACCGAGGGAACCGCAAATGGATCGAGGGAACCCGACACTGGACCGAGGGAACCCGCCAATGGACCGAGGGAACCGCCAATGGACCGAGGGAACCGCCAATGGACCGAGGGAACCGCCAATGGACCGAGGGAACCGGCCAATGGACCACGGGAACCCGCAAATGAACCGCGGGAACCCGCAAATGAACCGAGGGAACCCGCGAATGAACCGAGGTAACCCGCAAAAGGACCGAGGGAACCCGCAAAAGGACTGAGGGAGCCCGACAAGGTACTGAGGGAACCGACACGGGACTGAGGGAACGGACAAGGGACTGAGAGAACCCGTAAATGGACGGAGGGAACCCGGAAATGGACCGAGGGAACCGACAATGGACTGAGGGAATCCGCAAAAGGACTGAGGGAACCCGCAAAAAGACTGAGGGTACTGACAATGGACTGAGGGAACAGACAATGGACTGAGGGAACCCGACAATGGACTGAGGGAACCGCCAAATGGACTGAGGGAACCCGACAAGGGACTGAGGGAACATGCAAATGGACTGAGGGAACATGCAAATGGACTGAGGGAACCCGCAAAGGGACTGAGTGTACGCGCAAATGCACTGAGGGAACCCGCAAAAGGACTGAGGGAACCGACAACGGACTGAGGGAACCCGACAATGATCTGAGGGAACCCGCAAAAGGACTGAGGGAACCGAGAATGGACTGAAGGAACCGGCCAATGGACCGAGGGACCCGCAAATGGACCAAGGGACCTGCAAATGGACCGAGGGACCCGCAAATTGATTGAGGGAACCCGAGAATGGACCGAGGGAACCCGCAAATGGACCGAGGGAACCCGCAAATGGATCGAGGGAACCGCAAATGGACCGAGGGAACCCGCAAATGGACCGAGAAACCCGAAAATTGACCGAGGGAACCGGAAATGGACCGAGGGAACCCGCAAATGGACCGAGGGAACTCGCAAATGGACCGAGGAAACCGCAAATGGACCGAGGGAACCCGACACTGGACCGAGGGAACCCGACACTGGACCGAGGGAACCTGCAAATGGACCGATGGAACCCGCAAATGGACCGAGGTAACCGACAATGGACCGAGGGAACCCGCCAATGGACCGCGGGAACCCGCCAATGGACCGAGGGAAATGAAAATGGACCTAGGGACCCGAAAATTGACCGAGGGAACCGCAAATGGACCGAAGGAACCCGCAAATGGACCGAGGGAAGTCGCAAATGGGCCGAGAGAACCGCAAATGGACTGAGGGAACCCGACACTGGACCGAGGGAACCCGACACGGGACCGAGGGAACCGCAAATGGACCGAGGGAACCCGCAAATGGACCGAGGGAACCGCAAATGGACCGAGGGAACCGGAAATGGACCAAGGGAACCCGCCAATGGACCGAGGGAACCGACAATGGACCGAGGGAACCGCAAATGGACCGAGGGAAACCGCAAATGGACCGAGGGAACCGACAATGGACCGAGGGAAGCCGCCAATGGACCGAGGAAACCGCCAATGGACCGAGGGAACCCGCAAATGGACCGAGGGAACTCACAAATGGACCGAGGGAACCGCCAATGGACCGAGGGAACCGCCAATGGACCGAGGGAACCGGCCAATGGACCACGGGAACCCGCAAATGAACCGCGGGAACCCGCAAATGAACCGAGGGAACCCGCAAATGAACCGAGGTAACCCGCAAAAGGACCGAGGGAACCCGCAAAAGGACTGAGGGAACCCGACAAGGGACTGAGGGAACCGACAAGGGACTGAGGGAACGGACAAGGGACTGAGGGAACGGACAAGGGACTGAGAGAACCCGTAAATGGACCGAGGGAACCCGGAAATGGACCGAGGGAACCGACAATGGACTGAGGGAATCCGCAAAAGGACTGAGGGAACCCGCAAAGAGACTGAGGGTACTGACAATGGACTGAGGGAACAGACAATGGACTGAGGGAACCCGACAATGGACTGAGGGAACCGCCAAATGGACTGAGGGAACCCGACAAGGGACTGAGGGAACATGCAAATGGACTGAGGGAACATGCAAATGGAGTGAGGGAACCCGCAAATGGACTGAGTGTACGCGCAAATGGACTGAGGGAACCCGCAAAAGGACTGAGGGAACCGACAACGGACTGAGGGAACCCGACAATGATCTGAGGGAACCCGCAAAAGGACTGAGGGAACCGAGAATGGACTGAAGGAACCGGCCAATGGACCGAGGGACCCGCAAATGGACCGAGGGACCTGCAAATAGACCGAGGGACCCGCAAATTGATTGAGGGAACCCGAGAATGGACCGAGGGAACCCGCAAATGGACCGAGGGAACCCGCAAATGTATCGAGGGAACCGCAAATGGACCGAGGGAACCCGCAAATGGACCGAGAAACCCGAAAATTGACCGAGGGAACCGGAAATGGACCGAGGGAACCCGCAAATGGACCGAGGGAACTCGCAAATGGACCGAGGAAACCGCAAATGGACCGAGGGAATCCGACACTGGACCGAGGGAACCCGACACTGGACCGAGGGAACCTGCAAATGGACCGATGGAACCCGCAAATGGACCGAGGTAACCGACAATGGACCGAGGGAACCCGCCAATGGACCGCGGGAACCCGCCAATGGACCGAGGGAAACGAAAATGGACCTAGGGACCCGAAAATTGACCGAGGGAACCGCAAATGGACCGAAGGAACCCGCAAATGGACCGAGGGAAGTCGCAAATGGGCCGAGAGAACCGCAAATGGACTGAGGGAACCCGACACTGGACCGAGGGAACCCGACACGGGACCGAGGGAACCGCAAATGGACCGAGGGAACCCGCAAATGGACCGAGGGAACCGCAAATGGACCGAGGGAACCGGAAATGGACCAAGGGAACCCGCCAATGGACCGAGGGAACCGACAATGGACCGAGGGAACCGCAAATGGACCGAGGGAAACCGCAAATGGACCGAGGGAACCGACAATGGACCGAGGGAAGCCGCCAATGGACCGAGGAAACCGCCAATGGACCGAGGGAACCCGCAAATGGACCGAGGGAACTCACAAATGGACCGAGGGAACCGCCAATGGACCGAGGGAACCGCCAATGGACCGAGGGAACCCTCCAATGGACCGAGGGAACTGCCAATGGACCGAGGGAACCGCCAATGGACCGAGGGAACCGGCCAATGGACCACGGGAACCCGCAAATGAACCGCGGGAACCCGCAAATGAACCGAGGGAACCCGCAAATGAACCGAGGTAACCCGCAAAAGGACCGAGGGAACCCGCAAAAGGACTGAGGGAACCCGACAAGGGACTGAGGGAACCGACAAGGGACTGAGGGAACGGACAAGGGACTGAGGGAACGGACAAGGGACTGAGAGAACCCGTAAATGGACCGAGGGAACCCGGAAATGGACCGAGGGAACCGACAATGGACTGAGGGAATCCGCAAAAGGACTGAGGGAACCCGCAAAAAGACTGAGGGTACTGACAATGGACTGAGGGAACAGACAATGGACTGAGGGAACCCGACAATGGACTGAGGGAACCGCCAAATGGACTGAGGGAACCCGACAAGGGACTGAGGGAACATGCAAATGGACTGAGGGAACATGCAAATGGACTGAGGGAACCCGCAAATGGACTGAGTGTACGCGCAAATGGACTGAGGGAACCCGCAAAAGGACTGAGGGAACCGACAACGGACTGAGGGAACCCGACAATGATCTGAGGGAACCCGCAAAAGGACTGAGGGAACCGAGAATGGACTGAAGGAACCGGCCAATGGACCGAGGGACCCGCAAATGGACCGAGGGACCTGCAAATAGACCGAGGGACCCGCAAATTGATTGAGGGAACCCGAGAATGGACCGAGGGAACCCGCAAATGGACCGAGGGAACCCGCAAATGTATCGAGGGAACCGCAAATGGACCGAGGGAACCCGCAAATGGACCGAGAAACCCGAAAATTGACCGAGGGAACCGGAAATGGACCGAGGGAACCCGCAAATGGACCGAGGGAACTCGCAAATGGACCGAGGAAACCGCAAATGGACCGAGGGAACCCGACACTGGACCGAGGGAACCCGACACTGGACCGAGGGAACCTGCAAATGGACCGATGGAACCCGCAAATGGACCGAGGGAACCGACAATGGACCGAGGGAACCCGCCAATGGACCGCGGGAACCCGCCAATGGACCGAGGGAACCGAAAATGGACCTAGGGACCCGAAAATTGACCGAGGGAACCGCAAATGGACCGAAGGAACCCGCAAATGGACCGAGGGAACTCGCAAATGGACCGAGAGAACCGCAAGTGGACTGAGGGAACCCGACACTGGACCGAGGGAACCCGACACGGGACCGAGGGAACCGCAAATGGACCGAGGGAACCCGACACTGGACCGAGGGAACCGGAGAATGGACCGAGGGAACCCGCAAAAGGACTGAGTGTACGCGCAAAAGGACTGAGGGAACCCGCAAAAGGACTGAGGGAACCCACAAATGGACTGAGGGAACCGACAATGGACTGAGGGAATCCTCAAAAGGACTGAGGGAACCGACAATGCACTGAGGGATCCGACAATGGTCTGAGGGAACCCGCAAAAGGACTGAGGGAACCGATAATGGTCTGAGGGAACACGCAAAAGGACTGAGGAATCCGACAATGGACTGAGGGAACCCGCAAAAGGTCTGAGGGAACCCGCAAAAGGACTGAGGGAACCGATAATGGTCTGAGGGAACCCGCAAAAGGACTGAGGAATCCGACAATGGACTGAGGGAACCCGCAAAGGGACTGAGGGAACCCGCAAAGGGACTGAGTGAACCTGACAATGGACTGAGGGAACCCGCAAAAGGACTGAGGGAGCCTACAATGGTCTGAGGGAACTCGCAAAGGGACTGAGGGAACCCGACAATGGGCTGAGGGAACCCGCAAGTGGACTGAGGGAACCCGCAAGTGGACTGAGGGGACCGACAAATAGACTGAGAGAACCCTCAAATGAACTGAGGGAACCGACAATGGACTGAGGGACCCCGCAAAAGGACTGAGGGAACCGACAATGGACTGAGGGAACCGACAGTGGACTGAGGGAACCCGCAAATGGACCAAGGGACCCCTTCAAATGGACCGCGGGACCCCTTCAAATGGACCGCGGGAAGCCGCAAATGGACCGCGGGAAGCCTCAAATGGACTGCAGGAAGCCTCAAATGGACTGAGGGACCCGCAAAAGGACCGAGGGAAACCGCAAATGGACTGAGGGAACCCGCCTATGGACCGAGGGAACCCGCCAATGGACTGCGAGAACCCGCCAATGGACTGCGGGAACCCGCCAATGGACTGCGGGAATCCGCCAATGGACCGAGGGAACCGCCAATGGACCGAGGGAACCCGCCAATGGACCGCGGGAACCGCCAAAGGACCGAGGGAACCCGCCAATGGACCGAGAGAACCCGCCAATGGACCGAGAGAACCCGCAAATGGACCGAGGGAACCCGCAAATGGACCGAGGGAAGCGCCAACGGACCGAGGGAAGCGCCAACGGACCGAGGGACCCCGCCAACGGACCGCGGGACCCCGAAAACTGGACCGCGAGACCCCGAAAACTGGACCGCGGGACCCCGCCAACGGACAGCGGGACCACGGCAACGGACAGGGGGAACCGGCCAACGGACCGCGGGACCCCGCAAACGGACCGCGGAACCCCGCTAGTGGACCGCGGGACCCCGCCAACTGGACCGCGGGACCCCGCAACTGGACCACGGGACCCGCAAATAGACCGAGGGACCCCGCAAATGGACCAAGGGACCCCGCAAATGGACCGCGGGAACCGCAAATGCACCGAGGGAACCGGCCAATGGACCGAGGGAACCGGCCAATGGACCGCGGGACCCGCCAATGGACCGCGGGACCCGGCCAATGGACCGTGGGAACCTCAAATGGACCGCGGGACCCTCAAATAGACCGAGAAACACTCAAATGGACAGAGGGACCCTCAAATGGACCGAGGGACCCCGAAAATGGACCGAGGGAACCGACAATGGACCGAGGGAACCGACAATGGACCAAGGGAACCCGCAAATGGACCGAGGGAACCGACAATGGACCGAGGGAACCCGCAAATGGACCGAGGGAACCGACAATGAACTGAGGGAACCCGCAAATGGACCGAGGGAGCCCGACAATGGACTGAGGGAGCCCGACAATGGACTGAGGGAATCCGCCAATGGACCGAGGGAACCGGCCAATGGACCACGGGAACCCGCAAATGAACCGCGGGAACCCGCAAATGAACCGAGGGAACCCGCAAATGAACCGAGGTAACCCGCAAAAGGACCGAGGGAACCCGCAAAAGGACTGAGGGAACCCGACAAGGGACTGAGGGAACCCGCAAGTGGACTGAGGGAACCCGCAAGTGGACTGAGGGGACCGACAAATAGACTGAGAGAACCCTCAAATGAAATGAGGGAACCGACAATGGACTGAGGGACCCCGCAAAAGGACTGAGGGAACCGACAATGGACTGAGGGAACCGACAATGGACTGAGGGAACCCGCAAATGGACCAAGGGACCCCTTCAAATGGACCGCGGGACCCCTTCAAATGGACCGCGGGAAGCCGCAAATGGACCGCGGGAAGCCTCAAATGGACTGCAGGAAGCCTCAAATGGACTGAGGGACCCGCAAAAGGACCGAGGGAAACCGCAAATGGACTGAGGGAACCCGCCTATGGACCGAGGGAACCCGCCAATGGACTGCGAGAACCCGCCAATGGACTGCGGGAACCCGCCAATGGACTGCGGGAACCCGCCTATGGACCGAGGGAACCCGCCAATGGACTGCGAGAACCCGCCAATGGACCGAGAGAACCCGCCAATGGACCGAGAGAACCCGTAAATGGACCGAGGGAACCCGCAAATGGACCGAGGGAAGCGCCAACGGACCGAGGGAACCGCCAATGGACCGAGGGAACCGCCAATGGACCGAGGGAACCCGCCAATGGACCGAGGGAACCGCCAATGGACCGAGGGAACCGACAATAAACCGAGGGAACCGACAATGGACCGAGGGAACCCGCCAATGGACGGATGGAACCCGCAAATGGACCGAGGGAACCGACAATGGACCGAGGGAACCCGCCAATGGACCGCGGGAACCCGCCAATGGACCGAGGGAACCGAAAATGGGCCTAGGGACCCGAAAATTGACCGAGGGAACCGCAAATGGACCGAAGGAACCCGCAAATGGACCGAGGGAAGTCGCAAATGGGCCGAGAGAACCGCAAATGGACTGAGGGAACCCGACACTGGACCGAGGGAACCCGACACGGGACCGAGGGAACCGCAAATGGAACGAGGGAACCCGCAAATGGACCGAGGGAACCGCAAATGGACCGAGGGAACCGGAAATGGACCAAGGGAACCCGCAAATGGACCGAGGGAACAGACAATGGACCGAGGGAACCGCAAATGGACCGAGGGAAACCGCAAATGGACCGAGGGAACCGAGAATGGACCGAGGGAAGCCGCCAATGGACCGAGGGAACCTGCCAATGGACCGAGGGAACCCGCCAATGGACCGAGGGAACCCGCCAATGGACCGAGGGACCCGAAAACTGACCGAGGGAACCGCAAATGGACCGAGGGAACCCGCAAATGGACCGAGGGAACTCACAAATGGACCGAGGGAACCGCCAATGGACCGAGGGAACTGCCAATGGACCGAGGGAACCCACCAATGGACCGAGGTAACTGCCAATGGACCGAGGGAACCGCCAATGGACCGAGGGAACCGGCCAATGGACCACGGGAACCCGCAAATGAACCGCGGGAACCCGCAAATGAACCGAGGGAACCCGCAAATGAACCGAGGTAACCCGCAAAAGGACCGAGGGAACCCGCAAAAGGACTGAGGGAACCCGACAAGGGACTGAGGGAACCGACAAGGGACTGAGGGAACGGACAAGGGACTGAGAGAACCCGTAAATGGACCGAGGGAACCCGGAAATGGACCGAGGGAACCGACAATGGACTGAGGGAATCCGCAAAAGGACTGAGGGAACCCGCAAAAAGACTGAGGGAACTGACAATGGACTGAGGGAACAGACAATGGACTGAGGGAACCCGACAATGGACTGAGGGAACCGCCAAATGGACTGAGGGAACCCGACAAGGGACTGAGGGAACATGCAAATGGACTGAGGGAACATGCAAATGGACTGAGGGAACCCGCAAATGGACTGAGTGTACGCGCAAATGGACTGAGGGAACCCGCAAAAGGACTGAGGGAACCGACAACGGACTGAGGGAACCCGACAATGATCTGAGGGAACCCGCAAAGGACTGAGGGAACCGACAATGGACCGAAGGAACCGGCCAATGGACCGAGGGACCCGCACATGGACCGAGGGACCCGCAAATGGACCGAGGGACCCGCAAATGGATTGAGGGAACCCGAGAATGGACCGAGGGAACCCGCAAATGGACCGAGGGAACCGGAAATGGACCGAGGGAACCCGCAAATGGACCGAGGGAACTCGCAAATGGACCGAGGGAACCGCAAATGGATCGAGGGAACCCGACACTGGACCGAGGGAACCCGACACTGGACCGAGGGAACCTGCAAATGGACCGATGGAACCCGCAAATGGACCGAGGGAACCGACAATGGACCGAGGGTACCCGCCAATGGACCGCGGGAACCCGCCAATGGACCGAGGGAACCGAAAACTGACCGAGGGAACCGCAAATGGACCGAGGGAACCCGCAAATGGACCGAGGGAACTCGCAAATGGACCGAGGGAACCGCCAATGGACCGAGGGAACCGAAAATGGACCTAGGGACCCGAAAATTGACCGAGGGAACCGCAAATGGACCGAAGGAACCCGCAAATGGACCGAGGGAAGTCGCAAATGGGCCGAGAGAACCGCAAATGGACTGAGGGAACCCGACACTGGACCGAGGGAACCCGACACGGGACCGAGGGAACCGCAAATGGAACGAGGGAACCCGCAAATGGACCGAGGGAACCGCAAATGGACCGAGGGAACCGGAAATGGACCAAGGGAACCCGCAAATGGACCGAGGGAACAGACAATGGACCGAGGGAACCGCAAATGGACCGAGGGAAACCGCAAATGGACCGAGGGAACCGACAATGGACCGAGGGAAGCCGCCAATGGACAGAGGGAACCTGCCAATGGACCGAGGGAACCCGCCAATGGACCGAGGGAACCCGCCAATATACCGAGGGACCCGAAAACTGACCGAGGGAACCGCAAATGGACCGAGGGAACCGCCAATGGACCGAGGGAACTGCCAATGGACCGAGGGAACCCACGAATGGACCGAGGTAACTGCCAATGGACCGAGGGAACCGCCAATGGACCGAGGGAACCGCAAATGGACCGAGGGAACCCGACACTGGACCGAGGGAACCCGACACTGGACCGAGGGAACCTGCAAATGGACCGATGGAACCCGCAAATGGACCGAGGGAACCGACAATGGACCGAGGGTACCCGCCAATGGACCGCGGGAACCCGCCAATGGCCTGAGGGAACCGAAAACTGACCGAGGGAACCGCAAATGGACCGAGGGAACCCGCAAATGGACCGAGGGAACTCGCAAATGGACCGAGGGAACCGCCAATGGACCGAGGGAACCGAAAATGGACCTAGGGACCCGAAAATTGACCGAGGGAACCCGCCAATGGACCGAGGGACCCGAAAACTGACCGAGGGAACCGCAAATGGACCGAGGGAACCCGCAAATGGACCGAGGGAACTCGCAAATGGACCGAGGGAACCGCCAATGGACCGAGGGAACTGCCAATGGACCGAGGGAACCCACGAATGGACCGAGGTAACTGCCAATGGACCGAGGGAACCGCCAATGGACCGAGGGAACCGCAAATGGACCGAGAGAACCCGACACTGGACCGAGGGAACCCGACACTGGACCGAGGGAACCTGCAAATGGACCGATGGAACCCGCAAATGGACCGAGGGAACCGACAATGGACCGAGGGTACCCGCCAATGGACCGCGGGAACTCGCCAATGGCCTGAGGGAACCGAAAACTGACCGAGGGAACCGCAAATGGACCGAGGGAACCGAGAATGGACCGAGGGAAGCCGCCAATGGACCGAGGGAACCTGCCAATGGACCGAGGGAACCCGCCAATGGACCGAGGGAACCCGCCAATGGACCGAGGGACCCGAAAACTGACCGAGGGAACCGCAAATGGACCGAGGGAACCCGCAAATGGACCGAGGGAACTCACAAATGGACCGAGGGAACCGCCAATGGACCGAGGGAACTGCCAATGGACCGAGGGAACCCACCAATGGACCGAGGTAACTGCCAATGGACCGAGGGAACCGCCAATGGACCGAGGGAACCGGCCAATGGACCACGGGAACCCGCAAATGAACCGCGGGAACCCGCAAATGAACCGAGGGAACCCGCAAATGAACCGAGGTAACCCGCAAAAGGACCGAGGGAACCCGCAAAAGGACTGAGGGAACCCGACAAGGGACTGAGGGAACCGACAAGGGACTGAGGGAACGGACAAGGGACTGAGAGAACCCGTAAATGGACCGAGGGAACCCGGAAATGGACCGAGGGAACCGACAATGGACTGAGGGAATCCGCAAAAGGACTGAGGGAACCCGCAAAAAGACTGAGGGAACTGACAATGGACTGAGGGAACAGACAATGGACTGAGGGAACCCGACAATGGACTGAGGGAACCGCCAAATGGACTGAGGGAACCCGACAAGGGACTGAGGGAACATGCAAATGGACTGAGGGAACATGCAAATGGACTGAGGGAACCCGCAAATGGACTGAGTGTACGCGCAAATGGACTGAGGGAACCCGCAAAAGGACTGAGGGAACCGACAACGGACTGAGGGAACCCGACAATGATCTGAGGGAACCCGCAAAGGACTGAGGGAACCGACAATGGACCGAAGGAACCGGCCAATGGACCGAGGGACCCGCACATGGACCGAGGGACCCGCAAATGGACCGAGGGACCCGCAAATGGATTGAGGGAACCCGAGAATGGACCGAGGGAACCCGCAAATGGACCGAGGGAACCGGAAATGGACCGAGGGAACCCGCAAATGGACCGAGGGAACTCGCAAATGGACCGAGGGAACCGCAAATGGATCGAGGGAACCCGACACTGGACCGAGGGAACCCGACACTGGACCGAGGGAACCTGCAAATGGACCGATGGAACCCGCAAATGGACCGAGGGAACCGACAATGGACCGAGGGTACCCGCCAATGGACCGCGGGAACCCGCCAATGGACCGAGGGAACCGAAAACTGACCGAGGGAACCGCAAATGGACCGAGGGAACCCGCAAATGGACCGAGGGAACTCGCAAATGGACCGAGGGAACCGCCAATGGACCGAGGGAACCGAAAATGGACCTAGGGACCCGAAAATTGACCGAGGGAACCGCAAATGGACCGAAGGAACCCGCAAATGGACCGAGGGAAGTCGCAAATGGGCCGAGAGAACCGCAAATGGACTGAGGGAACCCGACACTGGACCGAGGGAACCCGACACGGGACCGAGGGAACCGCAAATGGAACGAGGGAACCCGCAAATGGACCGAGGGAACCGCAAATGGACCGAGGGAACCGGAAATGGACCAAGGGAACCCGCAAATGGACCGAGGGAACAGACAATGGACCGAGGGAACCGCAAATGGACCGAGGGAAACCGCAAATGGACCGAGGGAACCGACAATGGACCGAGGGAAGCCGCCAATGGACAGAGGGAACCTGCCAATGGACCGAGGGAACCCGCCAATGGACCGAGGGAACCCGCCAATATACCGAGGGACCCGAAAACTGACCGAGGGAACCGCAAATGGACCGAGGGAACCGCCAATGGACCGAGGGAACTGCCAATGGACCGAGGGAACCCACGAATGGACCGAGGTAACTGCCAATGGACCGAGGGAACCGCCAATGGACCGAGGGAACCGCAAATGGACCGAGGGAACCCGACACTGGACCGAGGGAACCCGACACTGGACCGAGGGAACCTGCAAATGGACCGATGGAACCCGCAAATGGACCGAGGGAACCGACAATGGACCGAGGGTACCCGCCAATGGACCGCGGGAACCCGCCAATGGCCTGAGGGAACCGAAAACTGACCGAGGGAACCG
This sequence comes from Dromococcyx pavoninus, assembly GCA_033558185.1. Taxonomy (NCBI): domain Eukaryota; kingdom Metazoa; phylum Chordata; class Aves; order Cuculiformes; family Neomorphidae; genus Dromococcyx; species Dromococcyx pavoninus. Next base: position 349,217 of record JAUMJL010000725.1, read on the forward strand.
CAAATGGACCGAGGGAACCCGCAAATGGACCGAGGGAACTCGCAAATGGACCGAGGGAACTGCCAATGGACCGAGGGAACCGAAAATGGACCTAGGGACCCGAAAATTGACCGAGGGAACCCGCCAATGGACCGAGGGACCCGAAAACTGACCGAGGGAACCGCAAATGGACCGAGGGAACCCGCAAATGGACCGAGGGAACTCGCAAATGGACCGAGGGAACCGCCAATGGACCGAGGGAACTGCCAATGGACCGAGGGAACCCACGAATGGACCGAGGTAACTGCCAATGGACCGAGGGAACCGCCAATGGACCGAGGGAACCGCAAATGGACCGAGAGAACCCGACACTGGACCGAGGGAACCCGACACTGGACCGAGGGAACCTGCAAATGGACCGATGGAACCCGCAAATGGACCGAGGGAACCGACAATGGACCGAGGGTACCCGCCAATGGACCGCGGGAACTCGCCAATGGCCTGAGGGAACCGAAAACTGACCGAGGGAACCGCAAATGGACCGAGGGAACCCGCAAATGGACCGAGGGAACTCGCAAATGGACCGAGGGAACCGCCAATGGACCGAGGGAACCGAAAATGGACCTAGGGACCCGAAAATTGACCGAGGGAACCGCAAATGGACCGAAGGAACCCGCAAATGGACCGAGGGAAGTCGCAAATGGGCCGAGAGAACCGCAAATGGACTGAGGGAACCCGACACTGGACCGAGGGAACCCGACACGGGACCGAGGGAACCGCAAATGGAACGAGGGAACCCGCAAATGGACCGAGGGAACCGCAAATGGACCGAGGGAACCGGAAATGGACCAAGGGAACCCGCAAATGGACCGAGGGAACAGACAATGGACCGAGGGAACCGCAAATGGATCGAGGGAAACCGCAAATGGACCGAGGGAACCGACAATGGACCGAGGGAAGCCGCCAATGGACCGAGGGAACCTGCCAATGGACCGAGGGAACCCGCCAATGGACCGAGGGAACCCGCCAATGGACCGAGGGACCCGAAAACTGACCGAGGGTACCGCAAATGGACCGAGGGAACCCGCAAATGGACCGAGGGAACTCGCAAATGGACCGAGGGAACCGCCAATGGACCGAGGGAACTGCCAATGGACCGAGGGAACCCACCAATGGACCGAGGTAACTGCCAATGGACCGAGGGAACCGCCAATGGACCGAGGGAACCGGCCAATGGACCACGGGAACCCGCAAATGAACCGCGGGAACCCGCAAATGAACCGAGGGAACCCGCAAATGAACCGAGGGAACCCGCAAAAGGACCGAGGGAACCCGCAAAAGGACTGAGGGAACCCGACAAGGGACTGAGGGAACCGACAAGGGACTGAGGGAACGGACAAGGGACTGAGAGAACCCGTAAATGGACCGAGGGAACCCGGAAATGGACCGAGGGAACCGACAATGGACTGAGGGAATCCGCAAAAGGACTGAGGGAACCCGCAAAAAGACTGAGGGAACTGACAATGGACTGAGGGAACAGACAATGGACTGAGGGAACCCGACAATGGACTGAGGGAACCGCCAAATGGACTGAGGGAACCCGACAAGGGACTGAGGGAACATGCAAATGGACTGAGGGAACATGCAAATGGACTGAGGGAACCCGCAAATGGACTGAGTGTACGCGCAAATGGACTGAGGGAACCCGCAAAAGGACTGAGGGAACCGACAACGGACTGAGGGAACCCGACAATGATCTGAGGGAACCCGCGAAGGACTGAGGGAACCGACAATGGACCGAAGGAACCGGCCAATGGACCGAGGGACCCGCACATGGACCGAGGGACCCGCAAATGGACCGAGGGACCCGCAAATGTATTGAGGGAACCCGAGAATGGACCGAGGGAACCCGCAAATGGACCGAGGGAACCGCAAATGGACCGAGGGAACCCGCAAATGGACCGAGAAACCCGAAAATTGACCGAGGGAACCGGAAATGGACCGAGGGAACCCGCAAATGGACCGAGGGAACTCGCAAATGGACCGAGGGAACCGCAAATGGACCGAGGGAACCCGACACTGGACCGAGGGAACCCGACACTGGACCGAGGGAACCTGCAAATGGACCGATGGAACCCGCAAATGGACCGAGGGAACCGACAATGGACCGAGGGTACCCGCCAATGGACCGCGGGAACCCGCCAATGGACCGAGGGAACCGAAAACTGACCGAGGGAACCGACAATAAACCGAGGGAACCGACAATGGACCGAGGGAACCCGCCAATGGACCGATGGAACCCGCAAATGGACCGAGGGAACCGACAATGGACCGAGGGAACCCGCCAATGGACGGCGGGAACCCGCCAATGGACCGAGGGAACCGAAAATGGACCTAGGAACCCGAAAATTGACCGAGGGAACCGCAAATGTACCGAAGGAACCCGCAAATGGACCGAGGGAACTCGCAAATGGACCGAGAGAACCGCAAATGGACTGAGGGAACCCGACACTGGACCGAGGGAACCCGACACGGGACCGAGGGAACCGCAAATGGACCGAGGGAACCCGCAAATGGACCGAGGGAACCGCAAATGGACCGAGGGAACCGGAAATGGACCAAGGGAACCCGCAAATGGACCGAGGGAACCGCAAATGGACCGAGGGAACCGCAAATGGACCGAGGGAAACCGCAAATGGACCGAGGGAACCGACAATGGACCGAGGGAAGCCGCCAATGGACCGAGGGAACCGCCAATGGACCGAGGGAACCGCCAATGGACCGAGGGAACCCGCCAATGGACCGAGGGAAATGCCAATGGACCGAGGGAACCGACAATAAACCGAGGGAACCGACAATGGACCGAGGGAACCCGCCAATGGACCGAGGGAACCCGCTAATGGACCGAGGGAACCCGCCAATGGACCGAGGGAACCTGCCAATGGACCGAGGTAACCCGCCAATGGACCGAGGGAACCCGCAAATGGACCGAGGGACCCGAATACTGACCGAGGGAACCGCAAATGGACCGAGGGAACCCGCAAATGGACCGAGGGAACTCGCAAATGGACCGAGGGAACCGCCAATGGACCGAGGGAACCGCCAATGGACCGAGAGAACCCGCCAATGGACCGAGGGAACCGCCAATGGACCGAGGGAACCGCCAATGGACCGAGGGAACCGGCCAATGGACCACGGGAACCCGCAAATGAACCGCGGAAACCCGCAAATGAACCGAGGGAACCCGCAAATGAACCGAGGTAACCCGCAAAAGGACCGAGGGAACCCGCAAAAGGACTGAGGGAACCCGACAAGGGACCGAGGGAACCGCAAATGGACCGAGGGAAACCGCAAATGGACCGAGGGAACCGACAATGGACCGAGGGAAGCCGCCAATGGACCGAGGGAACCGCCAATGGACCGAGGGAACCGCCAGTGGACCGAGGGAACCCGCCAATGGACCGAGGGAAATGCCAATGGACCGAGGGAACCGACAATAAACCGAGGGAACCGACAATGGACCGAGGGAACCCGCCAATGGACCGAGGGAACCCGCTAATGGACCGAGGGAACCCGCCAATGGACCGAGGGAACCTGCCAATGGACCGAGGTAACCCGCAAATGGACCGAGGGAACCGCAAATGGATCGAGGGAACCCGACACTGGACCGAGGGAACCCGACACTGGACCGAGGGAACCTGCAAATGGACCGATGGAACCCGCAAATGGACCGAGGGAACCGACAATGGACCGAGGGTACTCGCCAATGGACCGCGGGAACCCGCCAATGGACCGAGGGAACCGAAAACTGACCGAGGGAACCGCAAATGGACCGAGGGAACCCGCAAATGGACCGAGGGAACTCGCAAATGGACCGAGGGAACCGCCAATGGACCGAGGGAACCGAAAATGGACCTAGGGACCCGAAAATTGACCGAGGGAACCGCAAATGGACCGAAGGAACCCGCAAATGGACCGAGGGAACCGCAAATGGACCGAGGGAACCGGAAATGGACCAAGGGAACCCGCAAATGGACCGAGGGAACAGACAATGGACCGAGGGAACCGCAAATGGACCGAGGGAAACCGCAAATGGACCGAGGGAACCGACAATGGACCGAGGGAAGCCGCCAATGGACAGAGGGAACCTGCCAATGGACCGAGGGAACCCGCCAATGGACCGAGGGAACCCGCCAATATACCGAGGGACCCGAAAACTGACCGAGGGAACCGCAAATGGACCGAGGGAACCGCCAATGGACCGAGGGAACTGCCAATGGACCGAGGGAACCCACGAATGGACCGAGGTAACTGCCAATGGACCGAGGGAACCGCCAATGGACCGAGGGAACCGCAAATGGACCGAGGGAACCCGACACTGGACCGAGGGAACCCGACACTGGACCGAGGGAACCTGCAAATGGACCGATGGAACCCGCAAATGGACCGAGGGAACCGACAATGGACCGAGGGTACCCGCCAATGGACCGCGGGAACCCGCCAATGGCCTGAGGGAACCGAAAACTGACCGAGGGAACCGCAAATGGACCGAGGGAACCCGCAAATGGACCGAGGGAACTCGCAAATGGACCGAGGGAACCGCCAATGGACCGAGGGAACCGAAAATGGACCTAGGGACCCGAAAATTGACCGAGGGAACCCGCCAATGGACCGAGGGACCCGAAAACTGACCGAGGGAACCGCAAATGGACCGAGGGAACCCGCAAATGGACCGAGGGAACTCGCAAATGGACCGAGGGAAACGCCAATGGACCGAGGGAACTGCCAATGGACCGAGGGAACCCACGAATGGACCGAGGTAACTGCCAATGGACCGAGGGAACCGCCAATGGACCGAGGGAACCGCAAATGGACCGAGAGAACCCGACACTGGACCGAGGGAACCCGACACTGGACCGAGGGAACCTGCAAATGGACCGATGGAACCCGCAAATGGACCGAGGGAACCGACAATGGACCGAGGGTACCCGCCAATGGACCGCGGGAACCCGCCAATGGCCTGAGGGAACCGAAAACTGACCGAGGGAACCGCAAATGGACCGAGGGAACCCGCAAATGGACCGAGGGAACTCGCAAATGGACCGAGGGAACCGCCAATGGACCGAGGGAACCGAAAATGGACCTAGGGACCCGAAAATTGACCGAGGGAACCGCAAATGGACCGAAGGAACCCGCAAATGGACCGAGGGAAGTCGCAAATGGGCCGAGAGAACCGCAAATGGACTGAGGGAACCCGACACTGGACCGAGGGAACCCGACACGGGACCGAGGGAACCGCAAATGGAACGAGGGAACCCGCAAATGGACCGAGGGAACCGCAAATGGACCGAGGGAACCGGAAATGGACCAAGGGAACCCGCAAATGGACCGAGGGAACAGACAATGGACCGAGGGAACCGCAAATGGACCGAGGGAAACCGCAAATGGACCGAGGGAACCGACAATGGACCGAGGGAAGCCGCCAATGGACCGAGGGAACCTGCCAATGGACCGAGGGAACCCGCCAATGGACCGAGGGAACCCGCCAATGGACCGAGGGACTCGAAAACTGACCGAGGGAACCGCAAATGGACCGAGGGAACCCGCAAATGGACCGAGGGAACTCGCAAATGGACCGAGGGAACCGCCAATGGACCGAGGGAACTGCCAATGGACCGAGGGAACCCACCAATGGACCGAGGTAACTGCCAATGGACCGAGGGAACCGCCAATGGACCGAGGGAACCGGCCAATGGACCACGGGAACCCGCAAATGAACCGCGGGAACCCGCAAATGAACCGAGGGAACCCGCAAATGAACCGAGGGAACCCGCAAAAGGACCGAGGGAACCCGCAAAAGGACTGAGGGAACCCGACAAGGGACTGAGGGAACCGACAAGGGACTGAGGGAACGGACAAGGGACTGAGAGAACCCGTAAATGGACCGAGGGAACCCGGAAATGGACCGAGGGAACCGACAATGGACTGAGGGAATCCGCAAAAGGACTGAGGGAACCCGCAAAAAGACTGAGGGAACTGACAATGGACTGAGGGAACAGACAATGGACTGAGGGAACCCGACAATGGACTGAGGGAACCGCCAAATGGACTGAGGGAACCCGACAAGGGACTGAGGGAACATGCAAATGGACTGAGGGAACATGCAAATGGACTGAGGGAACCCGCAAATGGACTGAGTGTACGCGCAAATGGACTGAGGGAACCCGCAAAAGGACTGAGGGAACCGACAACGGACTGAGGGAACCCGACAATGATCTGAGGGAACCCGCGAAGGACTGAGGGAACCGACAATGGACCGAAGGAACCGGCCAATGGACCGAGGGACCCGCACATGGACCGAGGGACCCGCAAATGGACCGAGGGACCTGCAAATGGATTGAGGGAACCCGAGAATGGACCGAGGGAACCCGCAAATGGACCGAGGGAACCGCAAATGGACCGAGGGAACCCGCAAATGGACCGAGAAACCCGAAAATTGACCGAGGGAACCGGAAATGGACCGAGGGAACCCGCAAATGGACCGAGGGAACTCGCAAATGGACCGAGGGAACCGCAAATGGACCGAGGGAACCCGACACTGGACCGAGGGAACCCGACACTGGACCGAGGGAACCTGCAAATGGACCGATGGAACCCGCAAATGGACCGAGGGAACCGACAATGGACCGAGGGTACCCGCCAATGGACCGCGGGAACCCGCCAATGGACCGAGGGAACCGAAAACTGACCGAGGGAACCGACAATAAACCGAGGGAACCGACAATGGACCGAGGGAACCCGCCAATGGACCGATGGAACCCGCAAATGGACCGAGGGAACCGACAATGGACCGAGGGAACCCGCCAATGGACGGCGGGAACCCGCCAATGGACCGAGGGAACCGAAAATGGAGCTAGGAACCCGAAAATTGACCGAGGGAACCGCAAATGTACCGAAGGAACCCGCAAATGGACCGAGGGAACTCGCAAATGGACCGAGAGAACCGCAAATGGACTGAGGGAACCCGACACTGGACCGAGGGAACCCGACACGGGACCGAGGGAACCGCAAATGGACCGAGGGAACCCGCAAATGGACCGAGGGAACCGCAAATGGACCGAGGGAACCGGAAATGGACCAAGGGAACCCGCAAATGGACCGAGGGAACCGCAAATGGACCGAGGGAACCGCAAATGGACCGAGGGAAACCGCAAATGGACCGAGGGAACCGACAATGGACCGAGGGAAGCCGCCAATGGACCGAGGGAACCGCCAATGGACCGAGGGAACCGCCAATGGACCGAGGGAACCCGCCAATGGACCGAGGGAAATGCCAATGGACCGAGGGAACCGACAATAAACCGAGGGAACCGACAATGGACCGAGGGAACCCGCCAATGGACCGAGGGAACCCGCTAATGGACCGAGGGAACCCGCCAATGGACCGAGGGAACCTGCCAATGGACCGAGGTAACCCGCCAATGGACCGAGGGAACCCGCAAATGGACCGAGGGACCCGAATACTGACCGAGGGAACCGCAAATGGACCGAGGGAACCCGCAAATGGACCGAGGGAACTCGCAAATGGACCGAGGGAACCGCCAATGGACCGAGGGAACCGCCAATGGACCGAGGGAACCCGCCAATGGACCGAGGGAACCGCCAATGGACCGAGGGAACCGCCAATGGACCGAGGGAACCGGCCAATGGACCGCGGGAACCCGCAAATGAACCGCGGGAACCCGCAAATGAACCGAGGGAACCCGCAAATGAACCGAGGTAACCCGCAAAAGGACCGAGGGAACCCGCAAAAGGACTGAGGGAACCCGACAAGGGACTGAGGGAACCGACAAGGGACTGAGGGAACGGACAAGGGACTGAGAGAACCTGTAAATGGACGGAGGGAACCCGGAAATGGACCGAGGGAACCGACAATGGACTGAGGGAATCCGCAAAAGGACTGAGGGAACCCGCAAAAAGACTGAGGGTACTTACAATGGACTGAGGGAACAGACAATGGACTGAGGGAACCCGACAATGGACTGAGGGAACCGCCAAATGGACTGAGGGAACCCGACAAGGGACTGAGGGAACATGCAAATGGACTGAGGGAACATGCAAATGGACTGAGGGAACCCGCAAATGGACTGAGTGTACGCGCAAATGGACTGAGGGAACCCGCAAAAGGACTGAGGGAACCGACAACGGACTGAGGGAACCCGACAATGATCTGAGGGAACCCGCAAAAGGACTGAGGGAACCGAGAATGGACTGAAGGAACCGGCCAATGGACCGAGGGACCTGCAAATGTACCGAGGGACCTGCAAATGGACCGAGGGACCCGCAAATTGATTGAGGGAACCCGAGAATGGACCGAGGGAACCCGCAAATGGACCGAGGGAACCGACAATGGATCGAGGGAACCGCAAATGGACCGAGGGAACCCGCAAATGGACCGAGAAACCCGAAAATTGACCTAAGGATCCGGAAATGGACCGAGGGAACCCGCAAATGGACCGAGGGAACTCGCAAATGGACCGAGGGAACCGCAAATGGACCGAGGGAACCCGACACTGGACCGAGGGAACCCGACACTGGACCGAGGGAACCGCAAATGGACCGAGGGAACCCGCCAATGGACCGAGGGAACCCGCCAATGGACCGAGGGACCCGAAAACTGACCGAGGGAACCGCAAATGGACCGAGGGAACCCGCAAATGGACCGAGGGAACTCGCAAATGGACCGAGGGAACCGCCAATGGACCGAGGGAACCGCCAATGGACCGAGGGAACCCGCCAATGGACCGAGGGAACCGCCAATGGACCGAGGGAACCGCCAATGGACCGAGGGAACCGGCCAATGGACCACGGGAACCCGCAAATGAACCGCGGAAACCCGCAAATGAACCGAGGGAACCAGCAAATGAACCGAGGTAACCCGCAAAAGGACCGAGGGAACCCGCAAAAGGACTGAGGGAACCCGACAAGGGTCTGAGGGAACCGACAAGGGACTGAGGGAACGGACAAGGGACTGAGAGAACCCGTAAATGGACGGAGGGAACCCGGAAATGGACCGAGGGAACCGACACTGGACTGAGGGAATCCGCAAAAGGAGTGAGGGAACCCGCAAAAAGACTGAGGGAACTGACAATGGACTGAGGGAACAGACAATGGACTGAGGGGACCCGACAATGGACTGAGGGAACCGCCAAATGGACTGAGGGAACCCGACAAGGGACTGAGGGAACATGCAAATGGACTGAGGGAACATGCAAATGGACTGAGGGAACCCGCAAATGGACTGAGTGTACGCGCAAATGGACTGAGGGAACCCGCAAAAGGACTGAGGGAACCGACAACGGACTGAGGGAACCCGACAATGATCTGAGGGAACCCGCAAAAGGACTGAGGGAGCCGACAATGGACTGAGGTAACCCGCAAAAGGACTGTGGGAACCCGACAATGGACTGAGGGAACCCGACAATGGACTGAGGGAACCGAAAATGGACTGAGGGAACCGGCAAATGGACTGAGGGAACCAGCAAATGGACTGAGGGAACCCGGAAATGGACTGAGGGAACCCGGAAATGGACTGAGGGAAGCGAAAATGGACTGAGGGAACCCGCAAATGGACTGAGGGAACCGACAATGGACTGAGGGAACCCCCCAACGGACCGCGGGAACCCACCAACGGACCGAGGGAACCCGCCAATGGACCGAGGGAACCCGCAAATGGACTGCGGGAACCGCCAATGAACTGAGGGAACCCGCAAATGAACCGTGGGAACCCGGAAATGAACCGAGGGACCCCGCAAATGGACCGAGGGAAGCGCCAACGGACCGAGGGACCCCGCCAACGGACAGAGGGACCCCGCCAACTGGATCGCAGGACCCCGAGAAGTGGACCTCGGGACCCCGCCAACGGACAGCTGGACCCCGCCAACTGACAGCGGGAACCGGCCAACGGACCGCGGGACCCCGCCTGCGGACCGCGGGACCCCGCCAGCGGACCGCGGGACGCCGCCAGCGGACCGCGGGTCCCCGTCAACTGGACCGCGGGACCCCGCCAATGGACCACGGGACCCCTCAAATGGACCGAGGGACCCCGCAAATGGACCGCGGGAACCGCCAAATGGACCGTGGGAGCCCACCAACGGACCGCGGGAATCCGCTAACGGACCGCGGGACCCGCCAAATGGACCGAGGGACCCGCAAATGGACCGAGGGACCCCGAAAATGGACCGAGGGACCCCGCAAATGGATGGAGGGACCCAGGAAATGGACGGAGGGAACCGAAAATGGACCGAGGGAACACGCCAATGGACCGAGGGACCGCCAATGGACCAAGGAAACCGCCAATGGACCGAGGGAACCCGCCAATGGACCGAGGGTACCGCCAATGGACCGAGGGTACCGCCAATGGACCGAGGGAACCGCCAATGGACCGAAAGAACCCGCCAATGGACCGAGGGAACCCGACAATGGACCGAGGGAACCCGACAATGGACCGAGGGAACCCGCAAAAGGACCGAGGGAACCCGCAAAAGGACTGAGGGAACCCGCAAAAGGACTGAGGGAACCGACAATGGACTGAGGGAACCCACAAAAGGACTGAGGGAACCCGCAAAAGGACTGAGGGTACCCGCAAAAGGACTGAGGGAACCCACAAATGCACTGAGGGAATCGACAATGGACTGAGGGAACCCGCGAAAGGACTGTGGGAACCGACAATGGACTGAGGGAACCGACAATGGACTGAGGGAACCCGCAAAAGACTGTGGGAACCGACAATGGACTAAGGGAACCGACAATGAACTGAGGGAACCCGCAAAAGTATTGTGGGAACCGACAATGGACTGAGGGAACCCGCAAAGGGACTGAGGGAAACCGCAAATGGACTGAGGGAACCCGCAAATGGACTGAGGGAACCCGACAATGGACTGAGGGAACCCGCAAAAGGACTGAGGGAACCGACAATGGTCTGAGGGAACTCGCAAAAGGACAGAGGGAACCGACAATGGACAGAGGGAACCCACAATGGACTGAGGGAACCCGCAAATGGACTGAGGGAACCTGAAAATGGACTGAGAGAACCGACAAATGGACTGAGGGAACCGACAATGGACTGAGGGAACCCGCAAATGGACTGAGGGAATCCGCAAATGGACGGAGGGAACCGCAAATGGACTGAGGGAACCCGCAAATGGACTTAGGGAACCGACAATGGACTGAGGGAACCCGCAAATGGACTGAGGGAACCGTCAATGAACTGAGGGACCCACAAAAGGACTGAGGGAAGCCGAAAAAGGACTGAGGGAACCCGCAAAAGGACTGAGAGAACCCGCAAACTTGACCGCGGGACCCCGCAAACTGGACCGCGGGCCCCCGCAAATGGACTGCGGGACCCCTCAAACAAAACGCGGGAACCGAAAACGGGCCACGGGAACCGAAAATGGACCGCGGGAACAGAAAACGGACCTCGGGACCCCGCCAACTGGACCGCGGGACCCCGCCAACTGGACCGAGGGAAACGCAAATAGACCGAGGGAACCCGAAAATGGACCGAGGAAACCGCCAATGGACCGAGGGAACCCGCCAATGCACCGAGGGACCCGTCAATTGACCGAGGGAACCGTCAATGGACCGAGGGAACACGCAAATGAAAAGAGGTAACCGAAAATGGACCGAGGGACCTGCAAATGGACCGAGGGACCCCGCAAATGGACCGAGGGAACCGTCAATGGACCGAGGGAACCATCAATGGACCGAGGGAACCCAAAAATGGACCGATGGAACGCGAAAATGGACCGAGGGAACACGAAAATGGATCGAGGGAACCGCAAATTCACCGAGGGAACCGCAAAGGGACCGACGGACCCGGCCAATGGACCGAGGGACCCCGCAAATGGACCGAGGGAACCGCAAATGGACCGAGGGAACCCGCAAATGGACCGAGGGAACCCGCAAATGGACCGAGGGAACCGACAATGGACCGAGGGAACCCGCAAATGGACCGAGGGAACCGACAATGAACTGAGGGAACCAGCAAATGGACCGAGGGAGCCCGACAATGGACTGAGGGAGCCCGACAATGGACTGAGGGAGCCCGACCATGGACTGAGGGAACCGACAATGAACTGAGGGAACCCGGAAAAGAACTGAGGGAACCGACAATGAACTGAGGAAACCCGCAAAAGTACCGCGGGACCCCTTGAAATGGACCGCGGGACCCCTTCAAATGGACCGCAGGACCCCTTCAAATGGACCGTGGAAAGCCTCAAATGGACCGCGGGAACCCGCAAATGAACCGCGGGAACGCGCCAATGGACCGAGGGATCCCGCCAATGGACCGAGGGAACCGGCAAATGGACTGTGGGAACGGCCAATGAACTGAGGGAACCCGCAAATAAACAGAGGGCACCCGAAAATGAACCGAGGGACCCTGCAAATGGACCGAGGGAAGCTCCAACGGACCGAGGGAAGTGCCAACGGACCGCGGGACCCCGCCAGCGGACCGCGGGACCCCGCCAACTGGACCGCGGGACCCCGCCAACTGGACCGCGGGACCCCGCCAATGGACAGCGGGACCCCGCAAACGGACCGAGGGACCCCGCAAATGGACCGCGGGACCCGGCCAATGGACCGCGGGACCCTCAAATGGACCGAGGGACCCCGCAAAAGGACCGAGGGAACGGACAATGGACCGAAGGAACCGGCCAATGGACCGTGGGACCCGCAAATGGACCGAGGGACCCACAAATGGACCGAGTTACCCCGCAAATGGACCGAGGGAACAGACAATGGACCGAGGGAACCTGCCAATGGACCGAGGGAACCTGCCAGTGGACCGAGGGACCCGAAAATTGACCGAGGGAACCGCAAATGGACCGAGAGAACCCGCAAATTGACCGAGGGAACTCGCAAATGGACCGAGGGAACCGCAAATGGACCGAGGGAACCCGCCAATGGACCGAGGGAACCGCCAATTTACCGAGGGAACCGCCAATGGACCGAGGGAACCGCCAATGGACCGAGGGAACCGCCAATGGACCGAGGAAACCGGCCAATGGACCACGGGAACCCGCAAATGAACCGCGGGAACCCGCAAATGAACCGAGGGAACTCGCAAATGAACCGAGGGAACCCGCAAAAGGACCGAGGGAACCGCCAATGGACCGAGGGAACCGCCAATGGACCGAGGGAACCCGGAAATGGACCGAGGGAACCGACAATGGACCGAGGGAACCTGCCAGTGGAGCGAGGGAACCGCCAATGGAGCGAGGGAACCGCCAATGGACCGAGGGAACCCGCCAATGGACCGAGGGAACCGCCAATGGACCGAGGGAACCGGCCAATGGACCACGGGAAACTGCAAATGAACCGCGGAAACCCGCAAATGAACCGAGGTAACCCACAAATGAACCGAGAGAACCCGCAAAAGGACCGAGGGAACCCGCCAAAAGGACTGAGGTAACCCGACAAGGGACTGAGGGAACCGACAAGGGACTGAGGGAACGGACAAGGGACTGAGGGAACGGACAATGAACTGAGAGAACCCGCAAATGGACTGAGGGAACCCGCAAATGGACTGAGGGAACCGACAATGGACTGAGGGAACCCGACAATGGACTGAGGGAACCGCCAAATGGACTGAGGGAACCGCCACATGGACTGAGGGAACTCGACAAGGGACTGAGGGAACATGCAAATGGACTGAGGGAACATGCAAATGGACTGAGGGTACCCGCAAATGGACTGAGTGTACGCGCAAATGGACTGAGGGAACCCGACAATGGACTGAGGGAAGCGCCAAATGGACTGAGGGAACCCGACAAGGGACTGAGGGAACATGCAAATGGACTGAGGGAACATGCAAATGGACTGAAGGAACCCGCAAATGGACTGAGTGTACGCACAAATGGACTGAGGGAACCCGCAAAAGGACTGAGGGAACCGACAATGGACTGAGGGAACCCGAGAATGATCTGAGGGAACCCGCAAAAGGACTGAGGGAACCGACAATGGACTGAGGGAACCCGCAAAAGGACTGAGGGAACTCGACAATGGACTGAGGGAACCCGACAATGGACTGAGGGAACCGAAAATGGACTGAGGGAACCGGCAAATGGACTGAGGGAACCAGCAAATGGACTGAGAGAACCCGGAAATGGACTGAGGGAACCTGCAAATGGACTGAGGGAAGCGAAAATGGACTGAGGGAACCCGCAAATGGACTGAGGGAACTGACAATGGACTGAGGGAACCCGCCAACGGACCGCGGGAACCCGCCAACGGACCGCAGGAACCCGCCAATGGACCGAGGGAACCCGCCAATGGACCGAGGGAACCCGCAAATGGACTGCGGGAACCACCAATGAACTGAGGGAACCCGCAAAAGGACTGAAGGAACCCGCAAAAGGACTGAGGGAACCGACAATGGACTGAGGGAACCCGCAAAAGGACTGAGGGAACCCGCAAAAGGACTGAGGGTACCCGCAAAAGGACTGAGGGAACCCACAAATGGACTGAGGGAAGCGACAATGGACTGAGGGAACCGAAAATGGACCGAGGGAAACCGTAAATGGACCGAGGGAACTGACAATGGACCGAGGGAACCCGACAATGGACCGAGGGAACCGCCAATGGACCGAGGGAACCGCCAATGGACCGAGGGAACCCGCCAATGGACCGAAGGAACCCGCCAATGGACTGAGGGAACCCGCCAATGGACCGAGGGAACCCGCAAATGGACTGCGGGAACCGCCAATGAACTGAGGGAATCCGCAAATGAATAGTGGGAACCCGGAAATGAACCGTGGGACCCCACAAATGGACCGAGGGAAGCGCCAACGGACCGAGGGAAGCGCCAACGGACCGAGGGACCCCGCCAACGGACCGAGGGACCCCGCCAACTGGACCGCAGGACCCCGAAAAGTGGACCGCGGGACCCCACCAACGGACAGCAGGACCCCGCCAATGGACAGCGGGAACCGGCCAACGGACCGCGGGACCCCGCCTGCGGACCGCGGGACCCCGCCAGCGGACCGCGGGTCCCCGCGAACGGACCGCGGGACCCCGCCAACTGGACCGCGGGACCCCGCCAATGGACCGCGGGACCCCGCAAATGGACCGAGGGACCCCGCAAATGGACCGCGGGAACCTCCAAATTGACCGTGGGACCCCACCAACGGACCGCGGGACCCGCCAAATGGACCGCGGGACCCGCCAAATGGACCGAGGGACCCGCAAATGGACCGAGGGACCCCGCAAATGGACGGAGGGACCCCACAAATGGATGGAGGGACCCAGCAAAAGGACGGAGGGATCCGCAAATAGACGGAGGGAACCCGCAAATTGACGGAGGGAACCGAAAATGGACCGAGGAAACACGCCAATGGACCGAGGGACCGCCAATGGACCGAGGGACCGCCAATGGACCGAGGAAACCGCCAATGGACCGAGGGAACCCGCCAATGGACCGAGGGTACCAACAATGGACCGAGGGAACCCGACAATGGACCGAGGGAACCCGACAATGGACCGAGGGAACCCGCAAAAGGACTGAGGGAAGCCGCAAAAGGACTGAAGGAACCCGCAAAAGGACTGAGGGAACCGACAATGGACTGAGGGAACCCGCAAAAGGACTGAGGGAACCCGCAAAAGGACTGAGGGTACCCTCAAAAGGACTGAGGGAACCCACAAATGGACTGAGGGAACCGACAATGGACTGAGGGTACCGACAATGGACCGAGGGAAACCGAAAATGGACCGAGGGAAACCGAAAATGGACCGAGGGAACCGACAATGGACTGAGGGATCCCGCCAATGGACCGAGGGAACCGCCAATGGACCGAGGGAACCGCCAATGGACCGAGGGAACCCGCCAATGGACCGAGGGAACCGCCAATGGACCGAGGGAACCGGCCAATGGACCGCGGGAACCGGCCAATGGACCACGGGAACTAGCAAATGAACTGCGGGAACCCGCAAATGAACCGAGGGAACTCGCAAATGAACCGAGGGAACCCACAAAAGGACCGAGGGAACCAGCAAAAGGACTGAGGGAACCCGACAAGGGACTGAGGGAACCGACAAGGGACTGAGGGAACGGACAAGGGACTGAGGGAACGGACAAGGGACTGAGAGAACCCGCATATGGACTGAGGGAACCCGCAAATGGACTGAGGGAACCGACAATGGACTCAGGGAACCCGCAAAAGGACTGAGGGAACCCGCAAAAAGACTGAGGGAACCGAAAATGGACTGAGGGAACCGACAATGGACTGAGGGAACCCGACAATGGACTGCGGGAACATGCAAATGGACTGAGGGAACATGCAAATGGACTGAGGGAACATGCAAATGGACTGAGGGAACCCGCAAATGGACTGAGTGTACGGGCAAATGGACTGAGGGAACCCGCAAAAGGACTGAGGGAACCGACAATGGACTGAGGGAACCCAACAATGATCTGAGGGAACCCGCAAAAGGACTGAGGGAACCGACAATGGACTGAGGGAACCCGACAATGGACTGAGGGAACCGAAAATGGACTGAGGGAACCGGCAAATGGACTGAGGGAACCAGCAAATGGACTGAGGGAACCCGGAAATGGACTGAGGGAACCCGCAAATGGACTGAGTGAAGCGAAAATGGACTGAGGGAACCCGCAAATGGACTGAGGGAACCGAGAATGGACCGAGGGAACCCGCCAACGGACCGCGGGAATCCGCCAACGGACCGCGGGAACCCGCCAACGAACCGAGGGAACGCGCCAATGGACCGAGGGAACCCGCAAATGGACTGCGGGTACCGCCAATGAACTGAGGGAACCCGCAAATGAACCGTGGGACCCCGGAAATGAACCGAGGGACCCAGCAAATGGAACGACGGAAGCGCCAACGGACCGAGGGACCCCGCCAACGGACCGAAGGACCCCGCCAACTGGACCGCCAGACCCCGAAATGTGGACCGCGGGACCCCGCCAACGGACAGCGGGACCCCGCCAACGGACAGCGGGAACCGGCCAACGGACCGCGGGACCCCGCCTGCGGACCGCGGGACCCCGCCTGCGGACCGCGGGACCCCGCCAGCGGACCGTGGGACCCCGCCAACGGACCGCGGGACCCCGCCAACTGGACCGCGGGACCCCGCCAATGCACTGCGGGACCCCGCAAATGGACCGAGGGACCCCGCAAATGGACCGCGGGAACCGCCAAATGGACCGTGGGACCCCACCAACGGACCGCGGGACCCTGCTAACGGACCGCGGGACCCGCCAATTGGACCGCGGCACCCGCCAAATGGACCGAGGGACCCGCAAATGGACGGAGGGACCCCGCAAATGGACGGAGGGACCCCGCAAATGGATGGAGGGACCCAGGAAATGGACGGAGGGAACCGAAAATGGACCGAGGGAACACGCCAATGGACCGAGGGACCGCCAATGGACCGAGGAAACCGCCAATGGACCGAGGGAACCCGCCAATGGACCGAGGGTACCGCCAATGGACCGAGGGAACCGCCAATGGACCGAAAGAACCCGCCAATTGACCGAGGGAACCCGACAATGGACCGAGGGAACCCGCAAAAGGACTGAGGGAACCCGCAAAAGGACTGAGGGAACCCGCAAAAGGACTGAGGGAACCGACAATGGACTGAGGGAACCCGCAAAAGGACTGAGGGAACCCGCAAAAGGACTGAGGGTACCCGCAAAAGGACTGAGGGAACCCAAAAATGGACTGAGGGAACCGACAATGGACTGAGGGAACCCGCGAAAGGTCTGTGGGAACCGACAATGGAATGAGGGAACCGACAATGGACTGAGGGAACCCGCAAAAGGACTGTGGGAACCGACAATGGACTAAGGGAACTGACAATGAACTGAGGGAACCCGCAAAAGTATTGTGGGAACCGACAATGGACTGAGGGAACCCGCAAAGGGACTGAGGGAAACCGCAAATGGACTGAGGGAACCCGCAAATGGACTGAGGGAACCCGACAATGGACTGAGGGAACCCGCAAAACGACTGAGGGAACCAACAATGGTCTGAGGGAACTCGCAAAAGGACAGAGGGAACCCGCAAATGGACTGAGGGAACCGACAAATGGACTGAGGGAACCGACAATGGACTGAGGGAACCCGCAAATGGACTGAGGGAACCCGCAAATGGACTGAGGGAACCGACAAATGGACTGAGGGAACCGACAATGGACTGAGGGAACCCGCAAATGGACTGAGGAAACCCGCAAATGGACGGAGGGAACCGCAAATGGACAGAGGGAACCCGCAAATGGACTGAGGGAACCGACAATGGACTGAGGGATCCCGCAAAAGGACTGAGGGACCCGGCAAAAGGACTGAGGGACCCCGCAAATGCACTGAGGGAAGCCGCAAATGGACTGAGGGAACCGACAATGGACTGAGGGAACCCGCAAATGGACTGAGGGAACCGACAAAGAACTGAGGGACCCGCAAAAGGACTGAGGGAACCCGAAAAAGGACTGAGGGAACCCGCAAATGGACTGAGGGAACCGACAAATGGACAGAGGGAACCCACAATGGACTGAGGGAACCCGCAAATGGACTGAGGCAACCCGCAAATGGACTGAGGGTACTGACAAATGGACTGAGGGGACCGACAATGGACTGAGGGAACCCGCAAATGGACTGAGGGAACCCGCAAATGGACGGAGGGAACCGCAAATGGACAGAGGGAACCCGCAAATGGACTGAGGGAACCGACAATGGACTGAGGGATCCCGCAAAAGGACTGAGGGACCCTGCAAAAGGACTGAGGGACCCCGCAAATGCACTGAGGGAACCCGCAAATGGACTGAGGGAACGGACAATGGACTGAGGGAACCCGCAAATGGACTGAGGGAACCGACAATGAACTGAGGGACCCGCAAAAGGACTGAGGGAACCCGAAAAAGGACTGAGGGAACCCGCAAATGGACTGAGAGAACCCGCAAACTTGACCGCGGGACCCCGCAAACTGGACCGCGGGACCCCGACAATGGACCGAGGGAACCCGCAAATGGACCGAGGGAACCGACAATGGACCGAGGGAACCCGCAAATGGACCGAGGGAACCGACAATGAACTGAGAGAACCCGCAAATGGACCGAGGGAGCCCGACAATGGACTGAGGGAGCCCGACAATGGACTGAGGGAACCGACAATGAACTGAGGGAACCCGCAAAAGAACTGAGGGAACCGACAATGGACTGAGGGAACCCGCAAATGGACCACGGGACCCCTTCAAATGGACCGCGGGACCCCTTCAAATGGACCGTGGAAAGCCTCAAATGGACCGCGGGAAACCTCAAATGGACCGCGGGAACCCGGAAATGGACCGCGGGATCCCGCCAATGGACCGCGGGAACCCGCCAATGGACCGAGGGAACCCGCCAATAGACCGAGGGAACCGGCAAATGGACTGCGGGAACCGCCAATGAACTGAGGGAACCCGCATATGAACCGAGGGAATCCGGAAATGAACCGAGGGACCCCGCAAATGGACAGAGGGAAGCGCCAACGGACCGAGGGAACTGCCAAATGGACCGAGGGACCTGCAAATGGACCGAGGGACCCAGCAAATGGACCGAGGGAACCGTCAATGGACCGAGGGAACCATCAATGGACCGCGGGACCCCGCAAATAGACCGAGGGACCCCGCAAATGGACCGCGGGAAACGCCAAATGGATCGCGGGACCCGGCCAATGGACCGCGGTACCCTCAAATGGACCGAGGGACCCTCAAATGGACCGAGGGACCCCGCAAATGGACCGAGGGAACCGCAAATGGACCGAGGGAACCCGACAATAGACCGAGGGAATCCGCAAATGGACCGAGGGAACCGCAAATGGACCGAGGGAACCCGCAAATGGACTGAGGGACCCGAAAATTGACCGAGGAACTGCAAATGGACCGAGGGAACCCGCAAATGGACCGAGGGAACTCGCAAATGGACCGAGGGAACCGCAAATGGACCGAGGGAACCCGACACTGGACTGAGGGAACCCGCAAATGGACCGAGGGAACCCGCAAATGGACCGAGGGAACCGCAAATGGACCGAGGGAACCCGCAAATGGACCAAGGGAACCGACAATGGACCGAGGGAACCTGCCAATGGACCGAGGGAACCGCAAATGGACCGAGGGAACCCGCAAATGGACCGAGGGAACCGACAATGGACCGAGGGAACCCGTTAATGGACCGAGGGAACCGACAATGGACCGAGGGAACCCGCCAATGGACCGAGGGAACCGAAAATTGACCGAGGGAACCGCAAATGGACCGAGAGAACCCGCAAATTGACCGAGGGATCTCGCAAATGGACCGAGGGAACGGCAAATGGACCGAGGGAACCCGACACTGGACCGAGGGAACCCGACAATGGACCGAGGGAACCGCAAATGGAGCGAGGGAACCCGCAAATGGACCGAGGGAACCGCAAAATGACTGAGGGAACCCGGAAATGGACCGAGGGAACCCGCAATTGGACCGCGGGAACCCGCAAATGAACCGAGGGAACCCGCAAACGCACCGAGGGAACCCGCAAATGGACCGAGGGAAACGGCAACGGACCGAGGGAAGCGCCAACGGACCGAGGGACCCCGCCAACGGACCGAGGGACCCCGAAAACTGGACCGCGAGAGCCCGAAAACTGGACCGCGGGACCCCGCCAACAGACAGCGGGACCCCGGCAACGGACAGCGGCAACCGGCCAACAGTCCGCGGGACCCCGCAAACGAACCTCGGAACCCCGCTAGTGGACCGCGGGACCCCGCCAACTGGACCGCGGGACCCCGCAACTGGACCGCAGGACCCGCAAATGGACTGAGGGACCCCGCAAATGGACCGAGGGACCCCGCAAATGGACCGCGGGAACCGCAAATGGACCGAGGGAACCGGCCAATGGACCGCGGGAACCGGCCAATGGACCGCGGGACCCGCCAATGGACTGCGGGACCCGGCCAATGGACCGTGGGGCCCTCAAATGGTCCGCGGGACCCTCAAATAGACCGAGGAACACTCAAATGGACAGAGGGTCTCTCAAATGGACCGAGGGACCCCGCAAATGAACCGAGGGAACCGACAACGGACCGAGGGAACCTGCAAATGGACCGAGGGAACCGACAATGAACTGAGGGAACCCGCAAATGGACCGAGGAAGCCCGACAATGGACTGAGGGAGCCCGACAATGGACTGAGGGAGCCCGACAATGGAGTGAGGGAACACGCAAATGAAAAGAGGTAACCCAAAATGGACCGAGGGAACCCGAAAATGGACCGAGGGAACCCGAAAATGGACCGAGGGAACCGGCCAATGGACTGAGGGAACTGCCAAATGGACCGAGGGACCTGCAAATGGACCGAGGGACCCCGCAAATGGACCGAGGGAACCGTCAATGGACGGAGGGAACCATCAATGGACCGAGGGAACCCAAAAATGGACCGAGGGTACCCGAAAATGGACCGAGGGAACACGAAAATGGATCGAGGGAACTGCAAATGGACCGAGGGAACCGCAAAGGGACCGACGGACCCGGCCAATGGACCGAGGGACCCGCAAATGGACCGAGGGACCCCGCAAATGGACCGAGGGAACCGACAATGGACCGAGGGAACCGACAATGGACCGAGGGAACCCGCAAATGGACCGAGGGAAACGACAATGGACCGAGGGAACCTGCAAATGGACCGAGGGAACCGACAATGAACTGAGGAAACCCGCAAATGGACCGAGGGAGCCCGACAATGGACTGAGGGAGCCCGACAATGGACTGAGGGAGCCCGACAATGGACTGAGGGAACCGACAATGAACTGAGGGAACCCGCAAATGGACCGCGGGACCCCTTCAAATGGACCGTGGAAAGCCTCAAATGGACCGCGGGAAACCTCAAATGGACCGCGGGAACCCGGAAATGGACCGTGGGATCCCGCCAATGGACCGCGGGAACCCGCCAATGGACCGAGGGAACCCGCCAATGGACCGAGGGAACCGGCAAATGGACTGCGGGAACCGCCAATGAACTGAGGGAACCCGCAAATGAACCGAGGGAACCCGGAAATGAACCGAGGGACCCCGCAAATGGACAGAGGGAAGCGCCAACGGACCGAGGGAAGCGCCAACGGACCGAGGGACCCCGCCAACGGACCGAGGGACCCCGCCAACTGGACCGCGGGACCCCGAAAACTGGACCGCGGGACCCCGTCATCGGACAGCGGGACCCCGCCAACGGACAGCGGGAACCGGCCAACGGACCGTGGGACCCCGCCAGCGGACCGCGGGACCCCGCCAGCGGACCGCGGGACCCCGCCAGTGGACCGCGAGACTTCGCCAACTGGACCGTGGGACCGCGCCAACTGGACCACGGGACCCCGCCAATGGACCGCGGAGCCCCGCAAATGGACCGAGGGACCCCGCAAATGGACCGCGGGAACCGCCAAATGGACTGCGGGACCCGGCCAATGGACCGCGGGACCCTCTAATGGACCGAGGTACCCTCAAATGGACCGAGGGACCCCGCAAATGGACCGAGGGAACCGACAATGGACCGAAGGAACCAGCCAATGGACCGAGGGACCCGCAAATGGACCGAGGGAACCCGCAAATGGACCGAGGGAACTCGCAAATGGACCGAGGGAACCGCAAATGGACCGAGGGAACCCGACACTGGACTGAGGGACCCGAAAATTGACCGAGGAACTGCAAATGGACCGAGGGAACCCGCAAATGGACCGAGGGAACCCGCAAAAGGACTGAGGGAACCGACAATGGACCGAGGGAACCTGCCAATGTACCGAGGGAATCGCAAATGGACCGAGGGAACCCGCAAATGGACCGAGGGAACCGACAATGGACCGAGGGAACCCGCCAATGGACCGAGGGAACCGAAAATTGACCGAGGGAACCGCAAATGGACCGAGAGAACCCGCAAATTGACCGAGGGATCTCGCAAATGGACCGAGGGAACGGCAAATGGACCGAGGGAACCCGACACTGGACCGAGGGAACCCGACACTGGACCGAGGGAACCGCAAATGGACCGAGGGAACCCGCAAATGGACCGAGGGAACCGCAAGTTGACCGAGGGAACCCGCAAATGGACCGAGGGAACCCGCAACTCGACCGCGGGAACCGAGAGTGGACCGAGGGAACCCGCCAATGGACCGAGGGAACCGCAAATGGACCGAGGGAACCCGCCAATGGACCGAGGGAACCGACAATGGACCGAGGGAACCCGCCAGTGGAGCGAGGGAACCGCCAATGGACCAAGGGAACCGCCAATGGACCGAGGGAAACCACCAATGGAGCGAGGGAACCGCCAATGGACCGAGGGAACCGCAATTTGACCGAGGGAACCCGCAAATGGACCGAGGGAACCCGCAACTCGACCGCGGGAACCGACAGTGGACCGAGGGAACCCGCCAATGGACCGAGGGAACCGCAAATGGACCGAGGGAACCCGCCAATGGACCGAGGGAACCGACAATGGACCGAGGGAACCCGCCAGTGGAGCGAGGGAACCGCCAATGGACCAAGGGAACCGCCAATGGACCGAGGGAACCCGCCAATGGACCGAGGGAACCGCCAATGGACCGAGGGAACCGGCCAATGGACCACGGGAAACCGCAAATGAACCGCGGGAACCCGCAAATGAACCGAGGTAACCCACAAATGAACCGAGAGAACCCGCAAAAGGACCGAGGGAACCCGCCAAAAGGACTGAGGTAACCCGACAAGGGACTGAGGGAACCGACAAGGGACTGAGGGAACGGACAAGGGACTGAGGGAACGGACAATGAACTGAGAGAACCTGCAAATGGACTGAGGGAACCCGCAAATGGACTGAGGGAACCGACAATGGACTGAGGGAACCCGCAAAAAGACTGAGGGAACCCGCAAAAAGACTGAGGGAACCGACAATGGACTGAGGGAACCGACAGTGGACTGAGAGAACCCGACAATGGACTGAGGGAACCGCCAAATGGACTGAGGGAACCGCCACATGGACTGAGGGAACTCGACAAGGGACTGAGGGAACATGCAAATGGACTGAGGGAACATGCAAATGGACTGAGGGTACCCGCAAATGGACTGAGTGTACGCGCAAATGGACTGAGGGAACCCGCAAAAGGACTGAGGGAACCGACAATGGACTGAGGGAACCCGACAATGATCTGAGGGAACCCGCAAAAGGACTGAGGGAACCGACAATGGATTGAGGGAACCCGCAAAAGGACTGAGGGAACCCGCAAATGGACTGAGCGAACCGATAATGGACTGAGGGAACCGACAATGGACTGAGGGAACAGACAATGGACTGAGGGAACCCGCAAATCGACAGAGGGAACCCGCAAAAGGACTGAGGGAACCGATAATGGACTGAGGGAACCGACAATGGACTGAGGGAACAGACAATGGACTGAGGGAACCCGACAATGGACTGAGGGAACCCGCAAATGGACTGAGGGAACCCGCAAATGGACTGAGGGACCCCTTCAAATGGACTGCGGGAGAAGAAGATGGACTGAGGGAACCCGCAAATGGATTGAGGGAACCACAAATGGACTGCGGGAACCGAAAATGAACTGCGGGAACCTGCAAATGGACTGAGAGAACCCGGAAATGGACTGCGGGAACCGAAAATGAACTGCGGAAACCTGCAAATGGACTGAGAGAACCCGCAAATGGACTGAGGGAACCGACAAATTGACCGAGGGAACCTGCAAATGGACTGAGGGAACTTGCAAATGGACTGAGGGAACCCGCAAATGGACTGAGGGAACCGATAAATGGACTGAGAGAACCCGCAAAAGGACTGAGGGAACCCTAAATGAACTGAGGGAACCCACAAATGCAGTGAGGGAACCGGTAAATGGACTGAGGGTACCAGGAAATGAACTGAGGGAACCCGCAAATGGACTGAGGGAACCGACAAATGGACTGTGGGAACCAGCAAATAGACTGAGGGAACTGGAAATGAACTGAGGGAACCGATAATGGACTGAGGGAACCCGCAAATGGACTTAGGGAACCCACAAATGGACTGAGGGAACCCGCAAATAGACTGAGGGAACCCGGAAATGGACTGCGGGAACCGAAAATGGACTGAGGGAACCCGCAAATGGACTGAGGGATCCCGCAAATGGACTGCGGGAAACGAAAAGGGACTGACAGTACCCGCAAATGGACTGAGGGAACCGCAAATCGACAGCGGGAACTGAAAATGGACTGAGGGAACCCGCAGATGGACTGAGGGAACCGACAAATGGAGTGATGGTACCCGCAAATGGACTGCAGGATCCCGCAAAGGGACTGTGGGAACCCGCAAATGGACTGAGGGAACCCGCAAAAAGACTGCGGGAACCGAAAATGGACTGCGGGAACCGAAAATGAACTGAGGGAACCCGCAAATGGACTGAGGGAACCCGCAAATGGACTGCGGGAAACGAAGATGGACTGAGGGAACCCGCAAATGGACTGAGGGAACCGACAAATGGACTGAGGGAACCCGCAAATGGACTGAGGGAACTTGCAAATGGACTGAGGGAACCGACAAATGGACTGAGGGAACCCGCAAAAGGAGTGCAGGAACCGACAACTGGACTGAGGGAACCCGCAAATGGACTGAGGGAACCGACAAATGGACTGAGGGAACCCGCAAATGGACTGCGGGAACCCGCAAATGGACTGCGGGTCCCGCAAATGGATTGCGGGAACCGAAAATGGACTGCGGGAAGTGAAAATGGATTGCGGGAACCCGCAAATGGCCTGCGGGAAACGAAAATGGACTGCGGGATCCCTGAAATGGACTGCGGGAACCCGCAAATGGACTGAGGGAACCCGCAAATGAACTGCGGGAACCGAAAATGAACTGAGGGAACCCGCAAATGGACTGAGAGAACCCGCAAATGAACTGAGAAAACCTGCAAATGGACTGAGGGAACCGAAAATGAACTGAGGGAACACACAAATGGACTAAGGCAACCCGCAAATGGACTGAGGGAACCCGCAAATGGACTGCGGGATCCGAAAATTAAACTGAGGGAACCTGGAAATGGACTGCGGGAACCCGCAAATGGACAGAGGGAACCGCCAAATGGACTGAGGGAATCGCCAAATGGACTGAGGGAACCTGCAAATGGACTGAGGGAACCCACAAATGGACTGAGTGTACCGACAAATGGACTGAGGAACCCCCAAATGGACTGAGGGAACCCGCAAATGGACTGGGGGAACTGACAAATGGAGTGCGAGAACCTGCAAATGGACAGAGGGAACCTGCAAATGGACTGCGGGAATCGAAAATGAACAGAGGGAACCCACAAATGGACTGAAGGAACCCGCAAATGAACTGAGGGAACCCGCAAATGGATTGAGGGAACCCGCAAACCACCTAGAGGGAACCCGCAAATGGACTGAGGTTACGCAAATGGACTGAGGGAATCGAAAATGGACTGAGGGAACCGAAACTGGACTGAGGGAACCCGCAAAGGGACTGCGGGAACCGAAAATGGTCTGAGGGAACCCGCAAATGGACTGAGGGAAGCCACAAATGGACTGCGGGAACCGAAAATGTACTGAGGGAACCCGCAAATGGACTGAGGGTACACGCAAATGGACTGTGGGAAACGAAAATGGACTGCGGGAACCCGCAAATGGACTGAGGGAACCGCAAATCGACTGCGTGAACCGAGAATGACCTGCGGGAACCTGCAAATGGACTGAGAGAACCGACAAGTGAACTGAGGGAACCCGCAAATGGACTGCGGGACCCCGCAAATGGACTGTGAGAACCGAAAATGGATTGAGGGAACCTGCAAATGTACTGCAGGAACCGAAAATGGCCTGAGGGAACCGAAAATGAACTGAGGGAACCCGCAAATGGACTGAGGGAACCCACAAATGGACTGCGGGAAACGAAAATGGACTGAGGGAACCACAAATGGAGTGCGGGAACCGAAAATGAACTGCGGGAACCCGCAAAATGAACTGCGGGAACCCGCAAATGGACTGAGGGAACCGAAAAATGGACTGAGGGAACCCGCAATTGGACTGCGGGAACTGACAAATGGACTGCGGGAACCCGCAAAAGGACTGAGGGAACCCGCAAAAGGAATGAGGGAACCCACAAATGGACTGAGGGAACCGACAATGGACTGAGGGAACCCGCAAAAGGACTGTGGGAACCGACAATGGACTGAGGGAACCGACAATGGACTGAGGGAATCCTCAAAAGGACTGAGGGATCCGACAATGATCTGAGGGAACCGACAATGATTTGAGGGAACCGACAATGATCTGAGGGAACCCTCAAAAGGACTGAGGAAACCGACAATGGACTGAGGGAACCGACAATGCACTGAGGGAACCGACAATGGTCTGAGGGAACCCGCAAAAGGACTGAGGGAACCGATAATGGTCTGAGGGAACCCGCAAAAGGACTGAAAAACCCGACAATGGACTGAGGGAACTCGCAAAATGTCTGAGGGAACCCGCAAAGGGACTGAGGGAACCCGACATGGGACTGAGGGAAACCGCAAATGGACTGTGGGAACCCGCAAATGGACTGAGGGAACCCGCAAATGGACTGAGGGAACCCGCAAACGGACTGAGGGAACCCGACAATGGACTGAGGGAACCCGCAAAAGGACTGAGGGAACCGACAATGGTCTGAGGGAACTCGCAAAAGGACAGATGGAACCGACAATGGACTGAGGGAACCGACAATGGGCTGCGGGAACCCGCAAATGGACTGAGGGAACCCGCAAATGTACTGAGGGAACCGACAAATAGACTGAGGGAACCCGCAAATGGACTGAGGGAACCCGCAAATGGACTGAGGGAACCGACAATGGACTGAGGGAACTCTCAAATGGACTGAGGGAAACGACAATGGACTGAGGGAACCGACAATGGACTGAGGGAACCCGCAAATGGACTGAGGGAACCCGCAAATGGACCGAGGGACCCCTTCAAATGGACCGCGGGACCCCTTCAAATGGACCGCGGGAAGCCGCAAATGGACCGCGGGAAGCCTCAAATGGACCGAGGGATCCGACAAAGGACCGAGGGAAACCGCAAATGGACGGAGGGAACCCGCCAATGGACCGAGGGAACCCGCCAATGGACTGCGAGAACCCGCCAATGGACTGCGGGAACCCGCCAATGGACTGCGGGAACCCGCCACTGGACCGAGGGAACCGCCAATGGACCGAGGGAACCAGCCAATGGACCGTGGGAACCGCCAATGGACCGAGGGAACCCGCCAATGGACCGAGGGAACCCGCAAATGAACCGAGGGAACCCGCCAATGGACCGCGGGAACCGCCAATGGACAGAGGGAACCCACCAATGGACCGAGGGAACCCGCAAATGAACCGAGGGAATCCGCCAATGGACTGAGGGAACCCGCAAATGGACTGAGGGAACCGACAATGGACTGAGGGAACCCGCAAAAGGACTGAGGGAACCTGCAAAAAGACTGAGGGAACCGACAATGGACTGAGGGAACCGACAATGGACTGAGGGAACCCGACAATGGACTGAGGGAACCGCCAAATGGACTGAGGGAACCGCCAAATGGACTGAGGGAACCCGACAAGGGACTGAGGGAACATGCAAATGGACTGAGGGAACATGCAAATGGACTGAGTGTACGCGCAAATGGACTGACGGAACCCGCAAAAGGACTGAGGGAACCGACAATGGACTGAGGGAACCCGCAAAAGGACTGAGGGAACCCGAGAATGGACTGAGGGAACCCGACAAAGGACTGAGGGAACCGAAAATGGACTGAGGGAACCCGACAATGGACTGAGGGAACCCGACAATGGACTGAGGGAACCGCCAAATGGACTGAGGGAACCGCCAAAGGGACTGAGGGAACCGCCAAAGGGACTGAGGGAACCCGACAAGAGACTGAGGGAACATGCAAATGGACTGAGGGAACCCGCAAATGGACTGAGGGAACCCGCAAAAGACTGCGGGAACAAACAATGGACTGAGGGAACCCGCAAAAGGACTGAGGGAGCCAACAATGGAATGAGGGAACCTGACAATGGACTGAGGGAACCGAAAATGGACTGAGGGAACCCGCAAATGGACTGAGGGAACCGGCAAATGGACTGAAGGAACCGCCAATGAACTGAGGGAACCCGCAAATGGACTGAGGGAACCGAAAATGGACCAGGGGAAACCGCAAATGGACCGCGGGACCCGACAACGGACCGCGGGACCCGCAAATGGACGGAGGGACCCCGCAAATGGACGGAGGGAACCCGCCAATGGACCGAGGGAACCCGCCAATGGACCGAGGGAACCGGCAATGGACCGAGGGAACCCGCCAATGGACCGAGGGAACCGCCAATGGACCGAGGGAACCGCCAGTGGACAGAGGGAACCCGCCAATGGACCGAGGGAACCCTCAAATGGACCGAGGGAACCGACAATGGAGTGAGGGAACCCGCAAAAGGACTGAGGGAACCCGCAAAAAGACTGAGGGAACCGACAATGGTCTGAGGGAACTCGCAAAATGACTGAGAGAACCGACAATGGTCTGAGGGATCCCGCAAAAGGACTGAGGGAACCCACAAATGGAGTGAGGGAACCGACAATGGACTTAGGGAACCCGCAAAAGGACTGAGGGAACCGACAATGGACTGAGGGAACCAACAATGGTCTGAGGGAACCCGCAAAAGCACTGAGGGAACATGCAAAAGGACTGAGGGAACCCACAAATGGACTGAGGGAACAGACAATGGACTGAGGGAACCCGCAAAAGGACTGTGGGAAACAACAATGGACTGAGGGAACCGACAATGGACTGAGGGAATCCTCAAAAGGACTGAGGGAACCGACAATGATCTGAGGGAACCGACAATGATCTGAGGGAACCGACAATGATCTGAGGGAACCCGCAAAAGGACTGAGGAAACCGACAATGGACTGAGGGAAACGACAATGCACTGAGGGAACCGACAATGGTCTGAGGGAACCCGCAAAAGGACTGAGGGAACTGATAATGGTCTGAGGGAACCCGCAAAAGGTCTGAGGGAACCCACAAAGGGACTGAGGGAACCCGACATGGGACTGAGGGAACCCGCAAATGGACTGAGGGAACCCGCAAAAGGACTGAGGGAACCGATAATGGTCTGAGGGAACTCGCAAAAGGACAGAGGGAACGGAAAATGGACTGAGGGAATCTGCAAATGGAATGAGGGAACCCGGAAATGGACTGCGGGAACCGAAAATGGACTGAGCTAACACGCAAATGGACTGAGGGAACCCGCAAATGGACTGCGGAAAACGAAAATGGACTGAGAGAACCCGAAAATGGACTGAGGGAACCGCAAATCGACTGCGGGAATTGAAAATGGACTGAGGGAACCCGCAAATGGACTGCGGGAACCGAAAATGGACTGCGGGAACCGAAAATGAACTGAGGGAACCCGCAAATGGACTGAGGGAACCCGCAAATGGACTGTGGGAGACGAAGATGGACTGAGGGAACCCGCAAATAGATTGAGGGAACCACAAATGGACTGCGGGAACCGAAAATGAACTGCGGGAACCCGCAAATGGACTGAGAGAACCCGCAAATGGACTGAAGGAACCGACAAATGGACTGAGGGAACTTGCAAATGGACTGAGGGAACCGACAAATGGACTGAGGGAACCCGCAATTGGACTGCGGGAACCGACAATGGACTGCGGGATCCCGCAAATGGATTTCGGGAACCGGAAATGGACTGCGGGAACCGAAAATGGACTGCGGGAAGCCGCAAATGGACTGAGGGAACCCGCAATCGAACTAAGGGAACCCGCAAATGGCCTGCGGGAACCGAAAATGGACTGCGGGATCCCGCAAATGGACTGCGTAAACCCGCAAATGGACTGCGGGAACCGAAAATGAACTGAGGGAACCCGCAAATGGACTGAGGGAACCCGCAAATGAACTGAGGGAACCCGCAAATGGACTGAGGGAACTGAAAATGAACTGAGGGAACCCACAAATGGACTGAGGGAACCCGCAAATGGACTGCCGGATCCAAAAATTAACTGAGGGAACCCGCAATGGACTGTGGGAACCTGCAAATGGACAGAGGGAACCCGCAAATGGACTGAGGGAACCGCCAAATGGACTGAGGGAACCCGCAAATGGACTGAGGGAACCGCCAAATTGACTGATGGAACCGACAAATGGACTGAGGGAACCGACAAATGGACTGAGGAACCCCCAAATGGACTGAGGGAATTCGCAAATGGACTGAGGGAACTGACAAATTGACTGCGGGAACCTGGAAATGGACAGAGGGAACCCGCAAATGTACTGCAGGAACCGAAAATGAACTGAGGGAACCCACAAATGGACTGAAGGAACCCGCAAATGGACTGCGGGAACCCGCAAATGGACGAAGGGAACCCGCAAACGAACTAAGGGAACCCGCAAATGGACTGCGGGAACCGAAAATGGACTGCGGGATCTCGCAAATGTACTGCGGGAACCCGCAAATGGACTGAAGTAACCCGCAAATGGACTGCGGGAACCGAAAATGAACTGAGGGAACCCACAAATGGACTGAGGGAACCCGCAAATGAACTGAAGGAACCCGCAAATGGACTGAGGGAACCGAAAATGAACTGAGGGAACCCACAAATAGACTGAGGGAACCCGGAAATGGACTGAGGGAACCTGCAAATGGACTGCGGGATCCGAAAATGAACTGAGGGAACCCGCAAGTGGACTGCGGGAACCCCCAAATGGACAGAGGGAACCCGCAAATGGACTGAGGGAACCGCCAAATGGACTGAGGGAACCCGCAAACGGACTGAGGGAACCGCCAAATGGACTGAGGGAACCGCCAAATGGACTGAGGAACCCCCAAATGGACTGAGGGAACCCGCAAATGGACTGAGGGAACTGACAAAATGAGTGCGGGAACCTGCAAATGGAGAGAGGGAACCCGCAAATGGACTGCGGGAACAGAAAATGAACTGAGGGAAGCCACAAATGGACTGAGGGAACCCGCAAATGTACTGAGGGAACTGACAAACGGACTCCGGGAACCTGCAAAAGGACAGAGGGAACCTGCAAATCGAGTGCTGGAACCAAAAATGAACTGAATGAACCCACAAATGGATTGAAGGAACACGCAAATGACCTGAGGGAACCTGCAAATGGACTGAGGGTACCGCAAATGGACTGAGGGAATCGAAAATAGACTGAGGGAACCGAAAATGGACTGAGGGAACGCGCAAATGAACTGAGGGAACCCGCAAATGGACTGAGGGAACCGAAAATGAACTGAGGGAACCCACAAATAGACTGAGGGAACGCGCAAATGAACTGAGGGAACCCGCAAATGGACTGAGGGAACCGAAAATGAACTGAGGGAACCCACAAATAGACTGAGGGAACACGCAAATGGACTGACGGAACCCGCAAATGGACTGCGGGATCCGAAAATGAACTGCGGGAACCCGCAAATGGACTGCGGGAACCCGCAAATGGACTGAGGGAACCACCAAATGAACTGAGGGAACCCGCAAATGGACTGAGGGAACCGCCAAATGGACTGAGGGAACCGCCAAATGGACTGAGGAACCCCCAAATGGACTGAGGGAACCCGCAAATGGACTGAGGGAACTGACAAATGGACTGCGGGAACCTGCAAATGGACAGAGGGAACCCGCAAATGGACTGCGGGAACCGAAATTGAACTGAGGGAACCCACAAATGGACTGAGGGAACCCGGAAATGAACTGAGGGAACCCGCAAATGGACTGAGGGAACCGGCAAACGGACTGCGGGAACCGAAAATGGACTGAGGGAACCAGGAAATGGACTGAGGGAACCCGCAAATGGACTGCGGGGACCGAAAATGAACTGCGGGAACCTACAAATGGAATGCGGGAACCGACAAATGGACTGCGGGAACCGACAAATGGAGTGCGGGAATCGACAAATGGACTGCGCGAACCCGCAAATGGACTGCGGGAATCGACAAATGGACTGAGGGAATCAACAAAAGGACTGCGGGAACCGAAAATGGACTGAGGGAACCAACAAATTGACTGAGGGAACCCGCAAATGGACTGAGGGAACCACAAATGGACTGAGGGAACCGCAAATGGACTGAGGGAACCGACAAATGGACTGAGGGAACCCGCAAATGGACTGAGGGAACCGCAAAGGAACTGAGGGAACCCACAAATGCACTGAGGGAACCGGTAAATTGACTGAGGGAACCGGGAAATGAACTGAGGGAACCCGCAAATGGACTGAGGGAACCGACAAATGGACTGAGGGAACCCGCAAATGGACTTAGGGAACTGAAAATGGACTGAGGGAACCCGCAAATGGACTGAGGGAACCGAAAATGAACTGAGGGAACAGAAAATGGACTGAGGGAACCCGCAAATGGACTGAGGGAACCGGCAAATGGACTGAGGGAACCGAAAATGGACTGCGGAAACCGAAAATGAACTGAGGGAACCCGCAAATTGACTGAGGGAACCCGCAAATGGACTGCGGGAGACGAAGATGGACTGAGGGAACCCGCAAATGTATTGAGGGAACCAAAAATGGACTGAGGGTACCGAAAATGAACTGCGGGAAACCGCAAATGGACTGAGAGAACCCGCAAATGGATTGAGGGAATCGAAAATGAACTGAGGCAACCGAAAATGAACTGAGGGAACCCACAAATGGACTGAGGGAACCCGGAAATGGACTGAGGGAACCCGCAAATGGACTGCGGGATCCTAAAATTAACTGAGGGAACCTGCAAGTGGACTGCGGGAACCCGCAAATGGATAGAGGGAACCCCCAAATGGACTGAGGGAACCGCCAAATGGACCGAGGGAACCCGCAAATGGACTGAGGGAACCGCCAAATGGACTGAGGGAACCGACAAATGGCCTGAGGGAACCGACAAATGGACTGAGGAACCCCGAAATGGACTGAGGGAACCCGCAAATGTACTGAGGGAACTGACAAATGGACTCCGTGAACCTGCAAATGGACAGAGGGAACCTGCAAATCGAGTGCGGGAACCAAAAATGAACTCAGGGAACCCACAAATGGACTGAAGGAACACGCAAATGACCTGAGGGAACCCGCAAATGGACTGAGGGTACCGCAAATGGACTGAGGGAATCCAAAATAGACTGAGGGAACCGAAAATGGACTGAGGGAACGCGCAAATGAACTGAGGAAACCCGCAAATGGACTGAGGGAACCCGCAAATGGACTGAGGGAACCCGCAAATGGACTGCGGGATCCGAAAATGAACTGAGGGAACCCGCAAGTGGACAGCGGGAACCCGCAAATGGACAGAGGGAACCCGCAAATGGACTGAGGGAACCGCCAAATGGACTGAGGGAACCCACAAATGGACTGAGGGAACCGCCAAATGGACTGAGGGAACCGCCAAATGGACTGAGGAACCCCCAAATAGACTGAGGGAACCCACAAATGGACAGAGGGAACCTGCAAATGGACTGCGGGAACCGAAAATGAACTGAGGGAACCCACAAATGGACTGAGGGAACCCGGAAATGAACTGAGGGAACCCGCAAATGGACTGAGGGAACCCGCAAATGGACTGCGGGAACCGAAAATGGACTGAGGGAACCCGGAAATGGGCTGAGGGAACCCGCAAATGGACTGCGGGGACCGAAAAATGGACTGCGGGAACCGACAAATGGAGTGCGGGAATCGACAAATGGACTGCGCGAACCCGCAAATCGACTGCGGGAATCAACAAATGGATTGAGGGAATCGACAAAAGGACTGCGGGAACCCGCAAATGGACTCAGGGAACCGACAAAAGGACAGCGGGAACCGAAAATGGACTGAGGGAACCAACAAATTGACTGAGGGAACCCGCAAATGGATTGCGGGAACCACAAATGGACTGAGGGAACCGCAAATGGACTGAGGGAACCGACAAATGGACTGAGGGAACCCGCAAATGGACTGAGGGAACCGCAAATGAACTGAGGGAACCCACAAATGCACTGAGGGTACCGGTAAATGGACCGAGGGAACCGGGAAATGAACTGAGGGAACCCGCAAATGGACTGAGGGAACCGAAAATGGACTGAGGGAACCCGCATATGGACTGAGGGAACCCGCAAATGGACTGCGGGAACCGAAAATGGACTGAGGGAACCTGCAAATGGACTGAGGGAACCCGCAAATGGACTGCGGGAAACGAAAATGGACTGAGAGAACCCGCAAATGGACTGAGGGAACCGCAAATCGACTGCTGGAACCGAAAATGGACTGAGGGAACCCGCAAATGGACTGAGGGAACCCGCAAATGGACTGCGGAAACCGAAAATGGACTGCGGGAACCGAAAATGAACTGAGGGAACCCGCAAATGGAGTGACGGAACCCGCAAATGGACTGCGGGAGACGAAGATGGACTGAGGGAACCCGCAAATAGATTGAGGGAACCACAAATGGACTGCGGGAACCGAAAATGAACTGCGGGAACCCGCAAATGGACTGAGGGAACCGAAAATGTACTGAGGGAACCCGCAAATGGACTGAGGGAACCCGCAAATGGACTGCGGGAAACAAAAAAGGACTGAGGGAACCCGCAAATGGACTGAGGGAACCGCAAATCGACTGCGGGAACCGAAAATGAACTGCAGGAACCCGCAAATGGACTGAGGGAACCGACAAATGGACTGAGGGAACCCGCAAATGGACTGCGGGAACCCGCAAATGGACTGCGGGAACTGAAAATGGATTGCGGGAACCGAAAATGGACTGCGGGAACCGAAAATGGACTGCGGGAACCCGCAAATGGTCTGAGGGAACCCGCAAACGAACTAAGGGAACTCGCAAATGGCCTGCTGGAACCGAAAATTAACTGCTGGAACCCACAAATGGACTGAGGGAACCCGCAAATGGACTGAGGGAACCCGCAAATGGACTGCGGGATCCGATAATTAACTGAGGGAACCTGCAAGTGGACTGCGGGAACCCGCAAATGGACAGAGGGAACCCCCAAATGGACTGAGGGAACCGGCAAATGGACTGAGGAACCCCCAAATGGACTGAGGGAACCCGCAAATGGACTGAGGGAACCGAAAATGAACTGAGGGAACCCACAAATGGACTGAAGGAACCCGCAAATGACCTGAGGGATCCCGCAAATGGACTGAGGGTACCACAAATGGACTGAGGTAATCGAAAATGGACTGAGGGAACCGCCAAATGGACTGAGGAACCCCCAAATGGACTGAGGGAACGGAAAATGTACTGAGGGAACCCGCAAATGGACTGAGAGAACCCGCAAATGGTCTGCGGGAAACGAAAATGGATTTAGGGAACCCGCAAATGTACTGCGGGAACCGAAAATGGCCTGAGGGAACCGAAAATGAACTGAGGGAACCCGCAAATGGAGTGAGGGAACCCGCAAATGGACTGCGGGAAACGGAAATGGACTGATGGAACCCGCAAATGGACTGAGGGAACCGAAAATAAACTGAGGGAACAGAAAATGAACTGCGGGAACCCGCAAATGGACTGAGGGAACCGACCAATGGTCTGAGGGAACCCGGAATTGGACTGCGGGAACTGACAAATGGACTGCGGGAACCCGCAAATTAACTGAGGGAACCGACAAATGGACTGAGGGAACCCGCAAATGAACTGCGGGAACCCGCAAATGGACTGCGGGATCCCGCAAATGGATTGCGGGAACCGAAAATGGACTGCGGGAACCCGCAAATGGACTGAGGGAACCCGCAAACGAACTAAGGGAACCCGCAAATGGCCTGCGGGAACCGAAAATGGACTGCGGGGTCCCGCAAATGGACTGTGGGAACCGAGAATGAACTGAGGGAACCCACAAATAGACTGAGGGAACCGAAAATGGACTGAGGGAACCCGCAAATCGACTTTGGGATCCAAAAATGAACTGAGGGAACCCGCAAGTTGACTGCGGGAACCCGCAAATGGACAGAGGAAACCTGCAAATGGACTGAGGGAACCAACAAATGGACTGAGGGAACCCGCAAATGGACTGAGGGAACCCTAAATGAACTGAGGGAACCCACAAATGCACCGAGGGAACCGGTAAATGTACCGAGGGAACCGAAAAATGAACTGAGGGAACCCGCAAATGGACTGAGGGAAGCCGCAAATGGACTGAGGGAACTGAAAATGGACTGAGGGAACCGAAAATGGACTGAGGGAACCCGCAAATGGACTTAGGGAACCGAAAATGGACTGAGAGAACCCGCAAATGGACTGAGGGAACCGACAAATGGACTGAGGGAACCCGCAAATGGACTGAGGGAACTTGCAAATGGACTGAGGGAACCGACAAATGGACTGAGGGAACCCGCAATTGGACTGCGGGAGCCGACAAATGGACTGAGGGAACCCGCAAATGGACTGAGGGAACCGACAAATGGACTGCGGGAACCCGCAAATGGACTGCGGGAACCCGCAAATGGATTGCGGGAACCGAAAATGGAGTGCGGGAACCCGCAAATTGACTGAGGGAACCCGCAAACGAACTAAGGGAACCCGCAAATGGCCTGCGGGAACCGAAAATGGACTGCGGGATCTCGCAAATGGACTGCGGGAACCCGCAAATGGACTGAGGGAACCCGCAAATGGACTGCGGGAACCGAAAATGAACTGAGGGAACCCACAAATGGACTGAGGGAGCCCGCAAATGAACTGAGGGAACCCGCAAATGGACTGAGAGAACCGAAAATGGACTGAGGGAACCCGGAAATGGGCTGAGGGAACCCGCAAATGGACTGCGGGGACCGAAAAATGGACTGCGGGAACCGACAAATGGAGTGCGGGAATCGACAAATGGACTGCGCGAACCCGCAAATCGACTGCGGGAATCAACAAATGGATTGAGGGAATCGACAAAAGGACTGCGGGAACCCGCAAATGGACTCAGGGAACCGACAAAAGGACAGCGGGAACCGAAAATGGACTGAGGGAACCAACAAATTGACTGAGGGAACCCGCAAATGGATTGCGGGAACCACAAATGGACTGAGGGAACCGCAAATGGACTGAGGGAACCGACAAATGGACTGAGGGAACCCGCAAATGGACTGAGGGAACCGCAAATGAACTGAGGGAACCCACAAATGCACTGAGGGTACCGGTAAATGGACCGAGGGAACCGGGAAATGAACTGAGGGAACCCGCAAATGGACTGAGGGAACCGAAAATGGACTGAGGGAACCCGCATATGGACTGAGGGAACCCGCAAATGGACTGCGGGAACCGAAAATGGACTGAGGGAACCTGCAAATGGACTGAGGGAACCCGCAAATGGACTGCGGGAAACGAAAATGGACTGAGAGAACCCGCAAATGGACTGAGGGAACCGCAAATCGACTGCTGGAACCGAAAATGGACTGAGGGAACCCGCAAATGGACTGAGGGAACCCGCAAATGGACTGCGGAAACCGAAAATGGACTGCGGGAACCGAAAATGAACTGAGGGAACCCGCAAATGGAGTGACGGAACCCGCAAATGGACTGCGGGAGACGAAGATGGACTGAGGGAACCCGCAAATAGATTGAGGGAACCACAAATGGACTGCGGGAACCGAAAATGAACTGCGGGAACCCGCAAATGGACTGAGGGAACCGAAAATGTACTGAGGGAACCCGCAAATGGACTGAGGGAACCCGCAAATGGACTGCGGGAAACAAAAAAGGACTGAGGGAACCCGCAAATGGACTGAGGGAACCGCAAATCGACTGCGGGAACCGAAAATGAACTGCAGGAACCCGCAAATGGACTGAGGGAACCGACAAATGGACTGAGGGAACCCGCAAATGGACTGCGGGAACCCGCAAATGGACTGCGGGAACTGAAAATGGATTGCGGGAACCGAAAATGGACTGCGGGAACCGAAAATGGACTGCGGGAACCCGCAAATGGTCTGAGGGAACCCGCAAACGAACTAAGGGAACTCGCAAATGGCCTGCTGGAACCGAAAATTAACTGCTGGAACCCACAAATGGACTGAGGGAACCCGCAAATGGACTGAGGGAACCCGCAAATGGACTGCGGGATCCGATAATTAACTGAGGGAACCTGCAAGTGGACTGCGGGAACCCGCAAATGGACAGAGGGAACCCCCAAATGGACTGAGGGAACCGGCAAATGGACTGAGGAACCCCCAAATGGACTGAGGGAACCCGCAAATGGACTGAGGGAACCGAAAATGAACTGAGGGAACCCACAAATGGACTGAAGGAACCCGCAAATGACCTGAGGGATCCCGCAAATGGACTGAGGGTACCACAAATGGACTGAGGTAATCGAAAATGGACTGAGGGAACCGCCAAATGGACTGAGGAACCCCCAAATGGACTGAGGGAACGGAAAATGTACTGAGGGAACCCGCAAATGGACTGAGAGAACCCGCAAATGGTCTGCGGGAAACGAAAATGGATTTAGGGAACCCGCAAATGTACTGCGGGAACCGAAAATGGCCTGAGGGAACCGAAAATGAACTGAGGGAACCCGCAAATGGAGTGAGGGAACCCGCAAATGGACTGCGGGAAACGGAAATGGACTGATGGAACCCGCAAATGGACTGAGGGAACCGAAAATAAACTGAGGGAACAGAAAATGAACTGCGGGAACCCGCAAATGGACTGAGGGAACCGACCAATGGTCTGAGGGAACCCGGAATTGGACTGCGGGAACTGACAAATGGACTGCGGGAACCCGCAAATTAACTGAGGGAACCGACAAATGGACTGAGGGAACCCGCAAATGAACTGCGGGAACCCGCAAATGGACTGCGGGATCCCGCAAATGGATTGCGGGAACCGAAAATGGACTGCGGGAACCCGCAAATGGACTGAGGGAACCCGCAAACGAACTAAGGGAACCCGCAAATGGCCTGCGGGAACCGAAAATGGACTGCGGGGTCCCGCAAATGGACTGTGGGAACCGAGAATGAACTGAGGGAACCCACAAATAGACTGAGGGAACCGAAAATGGACTGAGGGAACCCGCAAATCGACTTTGGGATCCAAAAATGAACTGAGGGAACCCGCAAGTTGACTGCGGGAACCCGCAAATGGACAGAGGAAACCTGCAAATGGACTGAGGGAACCAACAAATGGACTGAGGGAACCCGCAAATGGACTGAGGGAACCCTAAATGAACTGAGGGAACCCACAAATGCACCGAGGGAACCGGTAAATGTACCGAGGGAACCGAAAAATGAACTGAGGGAACCCGCAAATGGACTGAGGGAAGCCGCAAATGGACTGAGGGAACTGAAAATGGACTGAGGGAACCGAAAATGGACTGAGGGAACCCGCAAATGGACTTAGGGAACCGAAAATGGACTGAGAGAACCCGCAAATGGACTGAGGGAACCGACAAATGGACTGAGGGAACCCGCAAATGGACTGAGGGAACTTGCAAATGGACTGAGGGAACCGACAAATGGACTGAGGGAACCCGCAATTGGACTGCGGGAGCCGACAAATGGACTGAGGGAACCCGCAAATGGACTGAGGGAACCGACAAATGGACTGCGGGAACCCGCAAATGGACTGCGGGAACCCGCAAATGGATTGCGGGAACCGAAAATGGAGTGCGGGAACCCGCAAATTGACTGAGGGAACCCACAAACGAACTAAGGGAACCCGCAAATGGCCTGCGGGAACCGAAAATGGACTGCGGGATCTCGCAAATGGACTGCGGGAACCCGCAAATGGACTGAGGGAACCCGCAAATGGACTGCGGGAACCGAAAATGAACTGAGGGAACCCACAAATGGACTGAGGGAGCCCGCAAATGAACTGAGGGAACCCGCAAATGGACTGAGAGAACCGAAAATGGACTGAGGGAACCCACAAATAGACTGAGGGAACCCGCAAATGGACTGAGGGAACCCGCAAATGGACTGCGGGATCCGAAAATGAACTGAGGGAACCCGCAAGTTGACTGCGGGAACCCGCAAATGGACAGAGGGAACCCGCAAATGGACAGAGGGAACCGCCAAATGGACTGAGGGAACCCGCAAATGGACTGAGGGAACCGTCAAATGGACTTAGGGAACCGCCAAATGGACTGAGGAACCCCCTAATGGACTGAGGGAACCCGCAAATGGACTGAGGGAACTGACAAATGGACTGCGGGAACCTGCAAATGGACAGAGGGAACCCGCAAATGGACTGCGGGAACCGAAAATGAACTGAGGGAACCCGCAAATGGACTGAGGGAACCGGCAAATGGTCTGCGGGAACCGAAAATGGACTGAGGGAACCCGAAAATGGACTGAGGGAACCCGCAAATGGACTGCGGGGACCGAAAATGAACTGAGGGAACCGACAAATGGACTGCGGGAACCGACAAAGGGAGTGCGGGAACCGAAAAATGGACTGCGCGAACCCGCAAATGGACTGCAGGTATCGACAAATGGACTGCGGGAATCGACAAAAGGACTGCGGGAACCCGCAAATGGACTCAGGGAACCGACAAATGGACTGCGGGAACCGAAAATGGACTGAGGGAACCAACAAATTGACTGAGGGAACCCGCAAATGGACTGAGGGAACCACAAATGGACTGAGGGAACCGCAAATGGACTGAGGGAACCAACAAATGGACTGAGGGAACCAACAAATGGACTGAGGGAACCCGCAAATGGACTGAGGGAACCGTAAATGAACTGAGGGAACCGACAAATGCACTGAGGGAACCGGTAAATGGACTGAGGGAACCGGGAAATTAACTGAGGGAACCCGCAAATGGACTGAGGGAACCGACAAATGGACTGAGGGAACCCGCAAATGGACTGAGGGAACCCGGAAATGGACTGCGGAAACCGAAAATGGACTGAGGGAACCCACAAATCAGATTGAGGAATCCAGAAACGAACTGAGTGATGCAGAAATTGCCTGAGGAACACAAAAATAAACTGAGGCACCCAGTAATGGGCTCAGAAATCAAAAAAATGGCTTGAGGAACCCAAAAATGGGCGGAGGAAGGGTTGGCGTTAGGGTTAGTGTTGGGTTAGGGTGGGAGATGAGGTTAGGGTTTGGGTTAGGGTTGCATTAGAGTTGGGGTTAGTGTTAGGGTAAGGGTTAGGTTTGGTGTTAGGTTTGGGTTAGGGTTAAGGTTATGGTTGTGTTAGATATGGGGTTAGGGTTGCATTTAGCTTTAGGGTTAGGATTAGGTTAGGGTTTTGTTTAGGTTAAGGTTAGGGTTAGATTTAGGGTTATAGATTCAAGGATCTAAAAACGGATTGTGGAATCCAAAAATCGTCCGAGGAATCCAAAAATCAGCCGAGGGACCAAAAATCGGCCAAGCGACCCAAGAATGGATTGAGGGAACCAAGAATGGATTGAGGGACCCAGAAATGGGCTGAGGAACCCAAAAGTGCATTGAGGGACCCAAGAATGGGCTGAGAGACCAAAAAATGGATTGAGGAACCCAAAAATAGACCGCGGGACAAAAAAATGTGCTGAGGAACCCAGAAATAGACTGCGGGACAAAAAAATGGAATGAGGGGCCAAAAAATGGATTGAGGAAACCAAAAAGGATTCAGGGACCCAAGAATGGGCTGAGGGACCCAAGAATGGATTGAGGAATCAAAAAACGGCTTGAGGAACCGAAAAATTGATTGAATAACCCCAAAATGGGCTGAGGAACACAAAAATGCCTCGAGGGAACAAAAAATGGATTGAGGAACCCAAAAATGGGCTAAGGGACGAAAAAATGGATTGAGAGACCAGAAAATGTGCTGAGGAACCCAAAAATGGTCTTAGGGACCCAAAAATGGGCTGAGGAACCAAAAAATGGTCTTAGGGATCCCTAACATGGGCTGAGGATCCCTGACATGGGCTGAGGGACCAAAAATTGGATTGAGGAAGCCAAAAATGGATTGAAGAACTCAAAAATGGATTGAGGAATAAAAAAATGGATTGAGGAACCCAAAAATGGATTGAGGAAACCAAAGAGAGGCTGTGGAACCCAAAAATGCATTGAGGAACACAAAAATAAGCTGAGGAGCCAAAAAAGCATTGAGGGACCAAAAAATGGATTGCGGAACCCAAAAATGTTCTGACGAACCTGGAAATGGGCTGTGGAACCCAGAAATGGGCTGAGGGAACCCAAGAATGGATTGAGGAACCCAAGAATGGATTGAGGAACCCAAGAATGGATTGAGGAACCAAAAAATGGATTGAGGAACCCAAAAATGGTCTGAGGAACCCAGAAGTGCATTGAGAGAAAAAAAAAATGGCTTGAGGAACCCAACAATGGGCTGAGGAAGCCAAAAATGGATTGAGGAACTAAAAAAATGTGCTGAGGAACCCAAAAATGGATAGAGGGACCAGAAAATGGATAGAGGGACCCGAAAATGGATTGAGGAACTCAAAAATGGGCTGAGGAACCTAGAAATGGTCTTAGGGACCCAAAAATGGATAGAGGAACCCAAAAAAGGGCCGAGGCCCCAAAAAAGGGCCGAGGCCCCAAACATGGGCTGAGGAACCCGAAACATGGGCTGAGGAACCTGAAACATGGGCTGAGGAACCCAAAACATGGGCCGAGGGACCAAAAAACGCATAGAGGAACCCAAGCATGGGCCGCGGGACCAAAAAACGCATAGAGGAACCCAAACATGGGCCGCGGGACCCAAAAATGCATAGAGGAACCCAAACATGGGCCGCGGGACCCAAAAACGCATAGAGGAACCCAAACATGGGCCGCGGGACCAAAAAATAGATTGAGGGACCCAAAAATAGACTGCGGGATAAAAAAATGTGCTGAGGAACTCAAAAATGTGCTGAGGAAGCCAAAAATGGATTCAGGAACCCAAAAATGGAACGAAGGGCCAAAAAATGGATTGAGGAAACCAAAAAGGATTCAGGGACCCAAAAATGGGCTGAGGAACCGAAAGATGGGCTGAGGAACCGAAAGATGGGCTGAGGGACCCAAAACTGGACTGAGGGACCCAAAACTGGACTGAGGGTCCCAAAACTGGATTGAGGGACCCAAAAATAAGTTGAGGAACCCAAGGATGTTTTGAGGAACCCAAGGATGGATTGAGGGACCAAAAATGTGCTGAGGGACCAAAAATGTGCTGAGGGACCCAAAAATTGATTGAGGAACCCAAAAATGTGCTGAGGGACCCAAAAACGGATTGAGAAAACTAAAAACGGATTGAGGGACAAAAAACGGATTGAGAAAACTAAAAACGGATTGAGGGACAAAAAACGGATTGAGGGACAAAAAACGGATTGAGGGACAAAAAACGGATTGAGAAAACTAAAAACGGATTGAGGGACAAAACACGGATTGAGAAAACTAAAAACGGATTGAGGGACAAAACACGGATTGAGAAAACTAAAAACGGATTGAGGGACAAAAACCGGATTCAGAAAACTAAAAACGGATTGAGGGACAAAAAACGGAATGAGAAAACTAAAAACGGATTGAGGGACAAAAAACGGATTGAGAAAACTAAAAACGGATTGAGGGACAAAAAAAATATTGAGAAAACTAAAAACGGATTGAGGGACAAAAAACGGATTGAGAAAACCCCAAAATGGGCTGAGGAACACAAAAACGCCTTGAGGGAACAAAAAATGGATTGAGGAACCAAAAAATGGGCTGAGGGATGAAAAAATGGATTGAGAGACCAGAAAATGGGCTGAGGGACCCGAACATGGGCTGAGGGACCA
Organism: Dromococcyx pavoninus; assembly: GCA_033558185.1. Classification (NCBI taxonomy): domain Eukaryota; kingdom Metazoa; phylum Chordata; class Aves; order Cuculiformes; family Neomorphidae; genus Dromococcyx; species Dromococcyx pavoninus. The sequence continues at coordinate 393,936 of JAUMJL010000725.1, forward strand.
AAAATTGGATTGAGGAACTCAAAAATGGATTGAGGAACCCAAAAATGGATTGAGGAAACCAAAGATAGGCTGTGGAACCCAAAAATGCATTGAGGGACCAAAAAATGGTTTGAGGAACATAAACATGCATTGAGGAACACAAAAATAGGCTGAGGAGCCAAAAAAGCATTGAGGGACCAAAAAATGGATTGAGGGACCAAAAAATGGATTGAGGAACATCATAAACATGGATTGAGGAACATCATAAACATGGATTGAGGAACATAAACATGGATTGAGGAACATAAACATGGACTGAGGAACACAAAAATAGGCTGAGGAGCCAAAAAAGCATTGAGGGACCAAAAAATGGATTGAGGAACATAAACATGGATTGAGGAACATAAACATGGATTGAGGAACATAAACATGGATTGAGGAACACAAGTATGTTCTAGAGGGACCCAAAAATGGAATTCGGGACAAAAAAAATGGGCTGAGGAACCCAAAAATGGGCTGAGGAACCCAAAAAAAGGATTCAGGGAACAAAAAATCAGCTGAGGAACCCAAAAAGAAATTGAGAAACAAAAAAATGGTCTGAGGAACCCAGAAATGTGCTGAGGAATCTAAAAATGGATTGAGGGACCCAAAAATGGATTGTTGAAAACCAAAAATATTCTGAGGAACCCCAAAATGGATTGCGGGATCCAAAAAAGTATTGAGGAACCCAAAAATGGATTGAGGGTTCGAAAAATGTATTGAGGGTCTGAAAAATGCATTGAGGGTCCAAAAAATGGGCTGAGGAACCCTAAAATGGGCTGAGGGACCAAAAATGGGCTGAGGGACCCTAAAATTCATTGAGGAACCAAAAAAATGGATTGAGGAACCCAAGAATGGATTGAGGGACCAAAAAATGGATTGAGGAAGCCAAAAATGGGCTGAGGGACCCGAAAATGGGCTGAGGGACCCGAAAATGGGCGGAGGGACCCAAAAATGGGCTGAGGGACCCGAAAATGGGCTGAGGAAGCCGAAAATGGGCTGAGAAAGCCAAAAATGGGCTGAGGAAGCCAAAAATGGTTTCAGGGACCAAAAAATGGATTGACGAAACCAAAAATGGATTGACGAAACCAAAAATGGATTGAGGAACAAAAAAAAGGTCTTATGAAATGTGCTGAGGAACCCAAAAATGGATTGATGAAAACCAAAAATGTTCTGAGGATTCCAAAAATGGGCTGAGAAAAGCCAAAATGGATTGTGGGACCCAAAAAATGATTGAGGAACCCAAGAATGGGCTGAGGAACCCCAAAATGGATTGTGAGACACAAAAAAAGGATTGAGGGAACCTAAAATGGGCTGAAGAACACAAAAATGGATTGACGGACCCAAAAATGGCCTGAGGAACCCAAAAAATGGCCTGAGGAAGCCAAAAATGGATTGAGGAAACCAAAAATGTGCTGAGGAACCCCAAAATTGGCTGAGAGACCATAAAATGGGCTCAGGGACCAAAAAAATGGATTGAGGGACCAGAAAATGGATTGAGGAAACCTAAAATGGTTTGAGGAACCCCAAAATGTTCTGACGAACCCTAAAATGGGCTGTGGAACCCCAAATGGGCTGAAGGACCCCAAAATGGATTGAGGAACCCAAAAATAGGTTGAGGGACCAAAAAATGGATTGAGGGACCAAAAATGGTCTGAGAGACAAAAAATGGATTAAGGAACTCAAAAATGTGTTGAGGAATCAAAAAACGGATTGAGGAAACCAAAAATGGGCTGAGACACCAAAAAATGAATAGAGGAACCCAAAAATGGGCTGAGGGTCCAAAAAATGGATTGAGGAACCAAAAAATGAACTGTGGGACAAAAAAATGGATTGAAGAACCCAAAAATGGGCTGAAAAACCCAAAAATCGGTCGAGGGACCAAAAATCGGCCGAGCGACCCAAGAATGGATTGAAGAACCCCAACATGGATTGAGGAACCCAAAAATGGGCTGAGGAACCCAAAAATGGATTGAAAAACTCAAAAATGGATTGAGGAATCAAAAAAAAATCTGAGGAACCGAAAAACGGATTGAGGAACCGAAAAACGGATTGAGGAACCGAAAAACGGATTGAGGAGCACAAAAACGGATTGAGGAGCACAAAAACGGATTGAGGAGCACAAAAACGGATTGAAGAGCACAAAACGGGATTGAGGAGCACAAAAATGGCCTGAGGAACCGAGAAATGGATTGAGGAACCCAAAAATGGGGAGAGGAACCCAAAAATGGCCTGAAGAACCCAAAAATCAGCTCAGGAAAACAAAAATACATTAAGGAATCCAAAACTGGATTGAGGAACCCCAAAAATAGGATGAAGAACCTCAAAAATGGTCTGAGGAATTAAAAAATGGTCTGAGGAACCCAGAAACGTATTGAGAAACCCAACAATGGGCTGAAGAACCCAACAATGGGCTGAAGAACCCAACAACGGAATGAGGTAACCAACAACGGAATGAGGTAACCAAAAATGGGCTGAAGAACCCAACAACGGAATGAGGTAACCAAAAATGGCCTGAAGAACCCAACAACGGAATGAGGTAACCAAAAATGGGCTCAGGAACCCAAAAATGGGCTCAGGAACCCAAAAATGGATTGAGAAACCCAAAAATGGATTAATGAAACAAAAAATGGATTGAGGAACACAAAAATGGTCTGAAGGAAACGAAAAATGGATTGAGGAACCCAAAAATGGATAGAGGAACCTAAAAATTGGCTGAGGAAACCAAAAATGGGCTGAAGAACCCAAAAATGGATAGAGGAACCTAAAAATTGGCTGAAGAACCCAAAAATGGGCTGAAGAACCCAAAAATGGATTGAGGAACCAAAAAATGGGCTGAGGAACCCAAAAATGGACTGAGGAACACAAAAATGTGCTCAGGAATCCAAAAATGGAATGAGGAACCCAAAAGTGGCTTGAAGAACCCGAAAACGGGCTGAAGGACCCCCAAAAATGGATTAAAGAACCAAAAAATGGATTGAGGATCCCAAAAATGGATTGAGGACCCCAAAAATGGATTGAGGTCCCCAAAGATGGGCTGAGGAACCCTAAATGGTCTTAAGAACCAAAAAATGGTCTGAGGAACCCAAAGATGGGCTGAAGGAGACAAAAATGGGCTGCAGAACCTAAAAAATGGGATGAGGAACCCAAAGATGGGCTGAAGGAGACAAAAATGGGATGCAGAACCTAAAAAATGGGATGAGGAACCCAAAGATGGGCTGAAGGAGACAAAAATGGGCTGCAGAACCTAAAAAATGGGATGAGGAACCCAAAGATGGGCTGAAGGAGACAAAAATGGGCTGCAGAACCTAAAAAATGGGATGAGGAATCCAAAGATGGGCTGAAGGAGACAAAAATGGGCTGAAGAATCCAAAAATGGATTGAGGACCACAAAAATGGATTGAGAAACCCAAAATTGGGCTGAGGAAACTAAAACGGGCTGAAGAACAAAAAAATGGATTGATGAACCAAAAAAGGATTGAAGAACCAAAAAATGGAATGAGGAACCAAAAAATGCATAGAGGAACCCAAAAATGGGCTGAGGAAACGAAAACGGGCTGAAGAACAAAAAAATGATTGATGAACCAAAAATGGATTGAGGAATCATAAAATGGGCTCAGGAACAGAAAAATACATAGAAGAACCCAAAAATGGCTGAGAAAACCAAAGATGGGCTGAAGAAGCCAAAAATGGGCTAAGGAACCCAAAAATGGATTGAATGGGCTGAAGACCCCAAAAATAAATTGAGGAAACCAAAAATGGATTGAGATACCCAAAAATAGATTGAGGAACTAAGAAATGGATTGAGGAACCCAAAAATGGGATCAGGAACCCAAAAATGGCCTGAAAAACCCAAAAATGGATTGAGAAACCCCAAAATGGCCTGAAGAACCCAAAAACGGATTGAGGAACCCAAAAATGGCCTGAAGAACCCCAAAACGGATTGAGGAACCCCAAAAAGGCCTGAAGAACCCCAAAACGGATTGAGGAACCCCAAAATGGCCTGAAGAACCCAAAAATGGCCCGAGAAACCAAAAAACGGATTGAGGATCCCAAAAACGGATTGAGGAACCCAAAAATGGCCCGAGGAACCCAAAAACGGATTGAGGAACCCAAAAACGGATTGAGGAACCCAAAAATGGCCTGAGGAACCCAAAAACGGATTGAGGAACCCAAAAACGGCCTGAGGAACCCAAAAACGGTTTGAGGAACCCCAAAATGGCCTGAAGAACCCAAAAACGGATTGAGGAACCCAAAAACGGCCTGAAGAACTCCAAAACGGATTGAGGAACCCAAAAATGGCCTGAAGAACCCCAAAACGGATTGAGGAACCCCAAAATGGCCTGAGAACCCCAAAACGGATTGAGGAACCCCAAAATGGCCTGAAGAACCCAAAAACGGATTGAGGAATCAAAAAAAAATCTGAGGAATCGAAAAATGGATGGAGGAACCAAAAAATTGTCTGAGGAAACCAAAAATCGGCTCAGGAAAACAAAAATGCATTGAGGAATCCAAAAATGGATTGAGGAACCTAAAAATTGGCTCAGGAACCCAAAAATGGATTGAGAAACCCAAAAATGGATTAATGAAACAAAAAATGGATTGAGGAACACAAAAATGGTCTGAAGGAAACAAAAAATGGATTGAGGAACCCAAAAATGGATAGAGGAACCTAAAAATTGGCTGAGGAAACCAAAAATGGGCTGAAGAACCCAAAAATGGATAGAGGAACCTAAAAATTTGCTGAAGAACCCAAAAATGGGCTGAAGAACCCAAAAATGGATTGAGGAACCAAAAAATGGGCTGAGGAACCCAAAAATGGACTGAGGAACACAAAAATGTGCTCAGGAATCCAAAAATGGAATGAGGAACCCAAAAGTGGCTTGAAGAACCCGAAAACGGGCTGAAGGACCCCCAAAAATGGATTAAAGAACCAAAAAATGGATTGAGGACCCCAAAAATGGATTGAGGACCCCAAAAATGGATTGAGGTCCCCAAAGATGGGCTGAGGAACCCTAAATGGGCTTAAGAACCAAAAAATGGTCTGAGGAACCCAAAGATGGGCTGAAGGAGACAAAAATGGGCTGCAGAACCTAAAAAATGGGATGAGGAATCCAAAAATGGATTGAGGAACCCAAAAATGGATAGAGGAACCAAAAAATTGTCTGAGGAAACCAAAAATGGACTGAAGAACCCAATAATCGGCTCTGGAAAACAAAAATGCATTGAGGAATCCAAAAATGGATTGAGGAAACCAAAAATGGGGTGAAGAACCTCAAAAAATGGAATGAGGAATACAAAAATGGATTGAGGAACCCAAAAATGGTCTGAGGAACCCAAAAATGAGTTGAGAAACCCAAAATTGGGCTGAGGAAACTAAAACGAGCTGAAGAACAAAAAAATGGATTGACGAACCAAAAATGGATTGAGGAACAAAAAAGTATAGAGGAATCTAAAAATGGGCTGAGGAACCTAAAAATGGATTGAGGAACCCAAAAATGCATTGAGGAACCTAGAAATGGGCTGAAGAACCCAAAAATGGATTGAGGAGACCAAAAATGGGTTGAGGAACCAAAAAATGGGCTGAGGAAACAAAAAATGGATTGAGAAATCCGAAAATGGATTTGGATTCCTCAATGCATTTTTGGGTTCCTGAGCCCAGTTTTTGTTTCCTCGGGCTATTTTTGGTTTCCTTAGACCATTTTTGGACTCCTCAATCCATTTTTGGGTTCCTCAAAGCATTTTTGGGTGCCTCAGCCCATTTTTAGGTTCCTCATTCCACTTTTGTTTCCTCGGCCCATTTTGGGGTTTCTCAATAAATTTTTGCGTTCCTCAATCCATTTTTGGTTTCCTCACTCCACTTTTGGGTTCCTCAGCCCATTTTTGGTTTCTATAAACCATTTTTGGGTTCCTCAATCCATTTTTGGTTTCCTCAATGTGTTTTGGGGTCCTTCAGGCCATTTTTGGGTTCCTCAGTCCATTTTTAGGTCCCTCAAACCATTTTTGGGTTCCTCAATCCATTTTTGGCTTCTTCAGCCCATCTGTGGGTTCCTCAGCCCATTTTTGGGTTCCTCTATGCATTTTTCTTTTCCTGAGCCCATTTTATGGTTCCTCAATCCATTTTTGGTTCATCAATCCATTTTTTTGTTCAATAGCCCGGGATAAATCGGTTCATATCTAGCAGCCAAACGCACGCGTTTTACAGTCATGCGGAAGAGCTGTGGCAGAGACGACAGAAGAGAGCAGACAAGGCACGGCTCCGAGGCAAGAAGCAGACTGGAAGGCGTACCTGTGTGTGATGAACAGATGCCTGATGAATAAACTGGAAAGGAACCCATTTCAGATCTAACAGTACACAGAGAGACTTATCTCTCGATGTAAAGCTTCCGTGCATCCCGAGTCTGCTAGGAAGCACATGAAAATATGAATCGCTCCTCTCTGGACTATTACCAGTTCGTTTGATTACTTGTGCTGCGCAGACGAAGGCAGAGGATGATCTTGCAGGGTGAAACATTTCTCGTCTGACAGGTTTCTTTTCTGAGCAACAGCTAGACGTTTTACAGTGATGCGGCTGCTTACGGCTGAGATGGATGAAGATTTAAATGACTGCTGCTGTCGGAGGGCAGGAAGAGACCTTTTCTGTGACTATGGAACCGGCTGTAAAAGGGGCTCCGTTAGGAGGGACATTAAGAGTTGTAATAGGGGCTGTAGAGACGGCTCCATAGGAGAGACAAAGAGCGAGACAGGGACTCAAGAGAGGGTCCCATATGCGCGACGTATCGCAGGGATAGGAACTTTATAGGGGGTTCCACTGGGGCGACACAGGGCGCGAGAGGGGCTCAATAGAGGGCGGCATAAGGTGTCGAGAGGGTTCGACAGGTGCTCTTCGGAGGGCTCCATAGCGGGATCATAAGGGGAGCGATATGGGCTCTCCAGGAGGCTTCAGAAGTGCGACTGAGTGTGCCGTAGAGGCTGTACAAGAGGCTCCATAGGAGGAAGATAGGGAGCAAGAAACGGGCTCTATAGAGGGCTGCATAGTGGAGAGAAAGATGGAGATAGGGGCTCGATAGCAGGGAAATCTTGGCGGCGATAGAAGATCTAGAGGGAGTTCCGTGGAGGAGAGAGCAAGAGCGAGATAAGGACTATGTATAAGACCCCACAGCGAGGACCATGTGTAGAGGCTTCCATGGGGAGTGAGAGGGCGTGATAGGGTCTCTAGGGGGTGCCCCTTTCGGGATAGAGAGGGCGTGATAAGTGTTCTATCGGGGTTCGATAGCGTAGACCTAGGGGGCAAGATAGGGGCTTTCTGTAGAGCTCTAGAAGGGAGACAAAGAGCAAGAAAGGGGCTCCATATGTCGGACTTATTGGTCGTGAGTGGAGCTCTATAGACGTTTCCATGGGTGCAAGACAGGGCATGAGAGGGTCTTTGTAGGAAGATGTAAAAGGGGTACAGAAGGTGCTCTCCAAGGGGGCACAATATCAGGAACTTAGGGGGCGCTCGAGGGGCTCTCTAGAGTGCTCTAGAGGCACAATACCGGAGGCGATAGGGGCTGTTTAATGGGTTCCGTAGGGAAGGTGAAGGGGGCTCTATAGAGTGTTGCCTACGGGAGACAATAAGCGAGATAAGGTCTCTAGAGAGGGCTCCACGTGTGGGACTTATTAGCCGTGATAGGAGATCTACAGGGGCTTCCATGGGGGCGACGTAGGGTATGATGGGGGCGACGTAGGTTATGATAGGGGCTCCGTAAGTGGCTCCATAGGTGGGATATTGGGAGCCTCTAATGGGTTCTATACAGGGCTCCATTGGCGAAACAGAGCAAGATAGGGACTCTGGAGGGGGCGCCACAAGCCCACTGCAGGGCGCGGTAATGGTCGTAGAAGGGACTCCGTAGGAGGGACGCAGGGACAGTGAAAACACCTCTCTAGAAGACTCCATAGGGGAGAAAAAGAGCGAGATAGGGGCTCCATAGCACACTCCATATGCGGCACTTTTTTGGCCATTATGGGAGCTCTCCGTATCAACAGAGGGTGCGATAAGGGCTGTTAAAGGGGCTCCATAGGAGGGACATTGAGAGCGTGATAGGGACTCTAGAGAGAGGTCCGTAGGGGAGACAGAGAGATATCGGGGCTCTAGATGTGGTGCCTTATGCCAACTACAGGGCACGATAACGCCATACGAGGGACAGTGGAAGAGTGATAGCACCTCTCTAGAAGGCACCATAGGCGAGAGAAAGTGTGAAAGAGGGGCTCTAGAGAGGGCTCCATATGCGGGACATATCGCCTGCGATGGGAGCTCTGTAGGGGGTTCCACTGGGGTGAAAAAGGGCGTGATAGGAGCTGAATACGGGGCAGCATGTGGGTTAGAGAGGGGTCGATACGTGCTCTGCAAGTGACTCCACAGCGGGATCATAAGGGGAGAGATAAGGGCTCTCTAGGGGGCACCAGAAGTGCGACTGAGTGTTCCAAAGAGTCTATCCATGCGGCTCGATAGGAAAAAGAAAAGGAGTAAGAAACGGGCTCTATAGAGGGCTGCAGAACCCCAAAACGGGCTCAGAAACCCAAAAATGGATTGAGGAACCCCCCAAAAAGCTGAGGAACACAAAAATTGGCTGAGGAATCCAAGAATAGATTGAGGAACCAAAAATTTGCTGAGGAACCCAAAAATGGATTGAGAAACCAAAAAAGGGGCTGAAGAACCCAAAAATGGATTGAGGACCACAAAAATGGATTGAGAAACCCCAAAATGGGCTGAGGAAACTAAAACGGGCTCATGAACAAAAAAATGGACTGATGAACCAAAAATGGATTGAGGAACCATAAAATGGGCTCAGGAAAAGAAAAATGCATAGAGGAACCCAAAAATGGGCTGAGGAACCCACAGATGGGCTGAAGAAGCCAAAAATGGATTGAGGGACCCAAAAATGGATTGAGGGACCTAAAAATGGACTGAGGAACCCAAAAATGGCATGAAGCACCCCAAAACATATTGAGGAAACCAAAAATGGATTGAGGAACCCAAAAGTGGGTTGAGGAATCCAAAAATGGGCTCAGGAACACAAAAAATGGATTGAGGAACCCAAAAATGGTTTGAAGAAAGCAAAAATGGGCTGAGGAACCCAAAAGTGGAGTGAGGAACCCAAAAATGTATTGAGAAACCCCAAAAAATGGGCCGAGAAAACAAAAATGGAATGAGGAACCTACAAATGGGCTGAGGCACCCAAAAATGCATTGAGGAACCCAAAAATGGATTGAGGAGTCCAAAAATGGTCTAAGGAAACCAAAAATTCCTCAGCCCATTTTTTGTTTCCTCAGCCCATTTTTTGGTTCCTCAACCCATTTTTGGTCTCCTCAATCCATTTTTGGGTTCTTCAGCCCGTTTTTAGGTTCCTCAATCCATTTTTGGGTTCCTCAATCCATTTTTGGGTTCCTCAACCCCTTTTTTCGTGTCCTGAGCCACTTTTTGGTTGCCTCAATCCTTTTTTAGGTTTCTCAGCCCATTTTTGGTTTTTCAGCCCATTTTTGGGTTCCTCAATCCATTTTTTGGGTTCCTCAATCCAGTTTTTGTTTCTCCAGCCCATTTTTGGTTCCTCAGCCCATTTTTTCGGTTCTTCAGCTCATCTTTCTCTCCACTCTACCGCTTGCTCCTTTTCTCCACTCTGCCGTTTCTTGCTCCTTTTCTTCCTCCTTTAGAGCCGCATGTATAGACTCCTTGGAACACTCAGTCGCACTTCTGGTCTACGCTATCGAACCCCGATAGAGCACTTATCACGCCCTCTCTATCCCGAAAGGGGCACCCCCTAGAGACCCTATCACGCCCTCTCTCCCCATGGAACCCTCTACACATGCCCCTATCGTGCCCCTCAGGTCCTCGCTGTGGGGTCTTATACATAGTCCTTATCTCGCTCTTGCTCTCTCCTCCACGGAACTCCCTCTAGATCTTCTATCGCCGCCAAGAATTCCCTGCTATCGAGCCCCTATCTCCATCTTTCTCTCCACTATGCAGCCCTCTATAGAGCCCGTTTCTTGCTCCCTATCTTCCTCCTATGGAGCCTCTTGTACAGTCTCTACGGCACACTCAGTCGCACTTCTGAAGCCTCCTGGAGAGCCCATATCGCTCCCCTTATGATCCCGCTATGGAGCCCTCCGAAGAGCACCTGTCGAACCCTCTCGACACCTTATGCCGCCCTCTATTGAGCCCCTCTCGCGCCCTGTGTCGCCCCAGTGGAACCCCCTATAAAGTTCCTATCCCTGCGATAAGTCGCGCATATGGGACCCTCTCTTGAGTCCCTATCTCGCTCTTTGTCTCTCCTATGGAGCCGTCTCTACAGCCCCTATTACAACTCTTAATGTCCCTCCTAACGGAGCCCCTTTTACAGCCGGTTCCATAGTCACAGAAAAGGTCTCTTCCTGCCCTTTGACAGCAGCAGTCATTTAAATCTTCATCCATCTCAGCCGTAAGCAGCCGCATCACTGTAAAATGTCTAGCTGTTGCTCAGAAAAAAAACCTGTCAGACGAGAAATGTTTCACCCTGCAAGATCATCCTCTGCCTTCGTCTGCGCAGCACAAGTAATCAAACGAACTGGTAATAGTCCAGAGAGGAGCGATTCATATTTTCATGTGCTTCCTAGCAGACTTGGGATGCACGGAAGCTTTACAGGGAGAGATAAGTCTCTCTGTGTACTGTTAGATCTGAAATGGGTTCCTTTCCAGTTTATTCATCAGGCATCTGTTCATCACACACAGGTACGCCTTCCAGTCTGCTTCTTGCCGCGGAGCCGTGCCTTGTCTGCTCTCTTCTGCCGTCTCTGCCACAGCTCTTCCGCATGACTGTAAAACGCGTGCGTTTGGCCGCTAGATATGAACCGATTTATCCCGCAAGGTCGTTCGTCCGCGGAGGTTGAAACCTCCGGAGAGAGAGCCTGTGTTGTCTTTCTTAGCCGAGCAAGTTCCGCGCGCATTCTTGGGCATTTTCAGCAGACTCCGGTTCCACAGGTTCTTTACACAAAGAGGTAAAGCTGTCTGAGAACTGCTAGGGCTGAAACGTGTTGCTGTCAAAAGTTTTCTTCGTGCACCCGTTTCAAAGCCACAGAAAAGCAGTCGCTCTGCTCCTTCCCTCCGATAGCAGCCGTCATTTGAGTCTTCATCCATCTCTGCACTTAGCAGCCACATCACCTCAGTGGGAATTCTCAGCCGCTGGTGAATCTCTTTCCGTAGAAGGCATTAAATCACTCAAAAAAAGCAGCAGGTTCTTCAGCGCTCGCCTGTCTCCTCGGAAGACCAACACCCAGGGAATGCATAGTTAATCACCCTGCTTGTCCGCAAGGCTGACAATGTCTGGGACGGGGGAGAGAGATAGAGGGTGGCATAAGGTGTCCAGACGGTTCGACAGGTGCTCTTCGCAAGGCTCCATAGCGGGATCATAAGGGGAGCGATATGGGCTCTCCAGGAGGCTTCAGAAGTGCGACCGAGTGTGCCGTAGAGGCTGTACAAGAGGCTCCATAGGAGGAAGATAGGGAGCAAGAAACGGGCTCTATAGAGGGCTGCATAGTGGAGAGAAAGATAGAGATAGGGGCTCGATAGCAGGGAATTCTTGGCGGCGATAGAAGATCTAGAGGGAGTTCCGTGGAGGAGAGAGCAAGAGCGAGATAAGGACTATGTAGAAGACCCCACAGCGAGGACCATGTGTAGAGGGTTCCATGGGGAGTGAGAGGGCGTGATAGGGTCTCTAGGGGGTGCCCCTTTCGGGATAGAGAGGGCGTGATAAGTGCTCTATCGGGGTTCGATAGCGTAGACCTAGGGGGCGAGATAGGGGCTTTCTATAGAGCTCTAGAAGGGAGACAAAGAGCAAGAAAGGGGCTCCATATGTCGGACTTATTGGTCGTGAGTGGAGCTCTATAGACGTTTCCATGGGTGCAAGACAGGGCATGAGAGGGTCTTTGTAGGAAGATGTAAAAGGGGTACAGAAGGTGCTCTCCAAGGGGGCACAATATCAGGAACTTAGGGGGCGCTCGAGGGGCTCTCTAGAGTGCTCTAGAGGCACAATACCGGAGGCGATAGGGGCTGTTTAATGGGTTCCGTAGGGAAGGTGAAGGGGGCTCTATAGAGTGTTGCCTACGGGAGACAATAAGCGAGATAAGGACTCTAGAGAGGGCTCCACGTGTGGGACTTATTAGCCGTGATAGGAGATCTACAGGGGCTTCCATGGGGGCGACGTAGGGTATGATGGGGGCGACGTAGGGTATGATAGGGGCTCCGTAAGTGGCTCCATAGGTGGGATATTGGGAGCCCCTAATGGGTTCTATACAGGGCTCCATTGGCGAAACAGAGCAAGATAGGGACTCTGGAGGGGGCGCCACAAGCCCACTGCAGGGCGCGGTAATGGTCGTAGAAGGGACTCCGTAGGAGGGACGCAGGGACAGTGAAAACACCTCTCTAGAAGACTCCATAGGGGAGAAAAAGAGCGAGATAGGGGCTCCATAGCACACTCCATATGCGGCACTTTTTTGGCCATTATGGGAGCTCTCCGTATCAACAGAGGGTGCGATAAGGGCTGTTAAAGGGGCTCCATAGGAGGGACATTGAGAGCGCGATAGGGACTCTAGAGAGAGGTCCGTAGGGGAGACAGAGAGAGATCGGGGCTCTAGGTGTGGCGCCTTATGCCAACTACAGGGCACGATAACGCCATACGAGGGACAGTGGAAGAGTGATAGCACCTCTCTAGAAGGCACCATAGGCGAGAGAAAGTGTGAAAGAGGGGCTCTAGAGAGGGCTCCATATGCGGGACATATCGCCTGCGATGGGAGCTCTGTAGGGGGTTCCACTGGGGTGAAAAAGGGCGTGATAGGAGCTGAATACGGGGCAGCATATGGGTTAGAGAGGGGTCGATACGTGCTCTGCAAGTGACTCCACAGCGGGATCATAAGGGGAGAGATAAGGGCTCTCTAGGGGGCACCAGAAGTGCGACTGAGTGTTCCAAAGAGTCTATCCATGCGGCTCGATAGGAAAAAGAAAAGGAGTAAGAAACGGGCTCTATAGAGGGCTGCAGAACCCCAAAACGGGCTCAGAAACCCAAAAATGGATTGAGGAACCCCCAAAAAAGCTGAGGAACACAAAAATTGGCTGAGGAATCCAAAAATAGATTGAGGAACCAAAAATTTGCTGAGGAACCCAAAAATGGATTGAGAAACCCAAAAAGGGGTTGAAGAACCCAAAAATGGATTGAGGACCACAAAAATGGATTGAGAAACCCCAAAATGGGCTGAGGAAACTAAAACGGGCTCATGAACAAAAAAATGGGTTGATGAACCAAAAATGGATTGAGGAACCATAAAATGGGCTCAGGAAAAGAAAAATGCATAGAGGAACCCAAAAATGGGCTGAGGAACCCACAGATGGGCTGAAGAAGCCAAAAATGGATTGAGGGACCCAAAAATGGACTGAGGAACCCAAAAATGGCCTGAAGAACCCAAAAACACATTGAGGAAAGCAAAAATGGATTGAGGAACCCAAAAGTGGGTTGAGGAATCCAAAAATGGGCTCAGGAACACAAAAAATGGATTGAGGAACCCAAAAATGGTTTGAAAAAACCAAAAACTGGGCTGAGGAAACAAAAAATGGATTGAGGAATTTTTGGTTTCCTTAGACCATTTTTGGTCTAACCAAAAATTCCTCAATCCATTTCTTGTTTCCTCAGCCCATTTTTTGGTTCCTCAACCTATTTTTGGTCTCCTCAATCCATTTTTGGGTTCTTCAGCCCGTTTTTAGGTTCCTCAATCCATTTTTGCGTTCCTCAATCCATTTTTGGGTTCCTCAACCCATTTTTGGTGTCCTGAGCCACTTTTTGGTTGCCTCAATCCTTTTTTAGGTTTCTCAGCCCATTTTTGGTTTTTCAGCCCATTTTTGGGTTCCTCAATCCAGTTTTTTGGTTCCTCAATCCATTTTTTGTTTCTTCAGCCCATTTTTGGTTCCTCAGCCCATTTTTTCGGTTCTTCAGCTCATCTTTCTCTCCACTCTGCCGCTTGCTCCTTTTCTCCACTCTGCCGTTTCTTGCTCCTTTTCTTCCTCCTTTAGAGCCGCATGTATAGACTCCTTGGAACACTCAGTCGCACTTCTGGTCTACGCTATCGAACCCCGATAGAGCACTTATCACGCCCTCTCTATCCCGAAAGGGGCACCCCCTAGAGACCCTATCACGCCCTCTCTCCCCATGGAACCCTCTACACATGCCCCTATCGTGCCCCTCAGGTCCTCGCTGTGGGGTCTTATACATAGTCCTTATCTCGCTCTTGCTCTCTCCTCCACGGAACTCCCTCTAGATCTTCTATCGCCGCCAAGAATTCCCTGCTATCGAGCCCCTATCTCCATCTTTCTCTCCACTATACAGCCCTCTATAGAGCCCGTTTCTTGCTCCCTATCTTCCTCCTATGGAGCCTCTTGTACAGCCTCTACGGCACACTCAGTCGCACTTCTGAAGCCTCCTGGAGAGCCCATATCGCTCCCCTTATGATCCCGCTATGGAGCCCTCCGAAGAGCACCTGTCGAACCCTCTCGACACCTTATGCCGCCCTCTATTGAGCCCCTCTCGCGCCCTGTGTCGCCCCAGTGGAACCCCCTATAAAGTTCCTATCCCTGCGATAAGTCGCGCATATGGGACCCTCTCTTGAGTCCCTATCTCGCTCTTTGTCTCTCCTATGGAGCCGTCTCTACAGCCCCTATTACAACTCTTAATGTCCCTCCTAACGGAGCCCCTTTTACAGCCGGTTCCATAGTCACAGAAAAGGTCTCTTCCTGCCCTCCGACAGCAGCAGTCATTTAAATCTTCATCCATCTCAGCCGTAAGCAGCCGCATCACTGTAAAACGTCTAGCTGTTGCTCAGAAAAGAAACCTGTCAGACGAGAAATGTTTCACCCTGCAAGATCATCCTCTGCCTTCGTCTGCGCAGCACAAGTAATCAAACGAACTGGTAATAGTCCAGAGAGGAGCAATTCATATTTTCATGTGCTTCCTAGCAGACTCGGGATGCACGGAAGCTTTACAGGGAGAGATACGTCTCTCTGTGTACTGTTAGATCTGAAATGGGTTCCTTTCCAGTTTATTCATCAGGCATCTGTTCATCACACACAGGTACGCCTTCCAGTCTGCTTCTTGCCTCGGAGCCGTGCCTTGTCTGCTCTCTTCTGCCGTCTCTGCCACAGATCTTCCGCATGACTGTAAAACGCGTGCGTTTGGCCGCTAGATATGAACCGATTTATCCCGCAAGGTCGTTCGTCCGCGGAGGTTGAAACCTCCGGAGAGAGAGCCTGTGTTGTCTTTCTTAGCCGAGCAAGTTCCGCGCGCATTCTTGGGCATTTTCAGCAGACTCCGGTTCCACAGGTTCTTTACACAAAGAGGTAAAGCTGTCTGAGAACTGCTAGGGCTGAAACGTGTTGCTGTCAAAAGTTTTCTTCGTGCACCCGTTTCAAAGCCACAGAAAAGCAGTCGCTCTGCTCCTTCCCTCCGATAGCAGCCGTCATTTGAGTCTTCATCCATCTCTGCACTTAGCAGCCACATCACCGTAGTGGGAATTCTCAGCCGCTGGTGAATCTCTTTCCGTAGAAGGCATTAAATCACTCAAAAAAAGCAGCAGGTTCTTCAGCGCTCGCCTGTCTCCTCGGAAGACCAACACCCAGGGAATGCATTGTTAATCACCCTGCTTGTCCGCAAGGCTGACAATGTCTGGGACGGGGGAGAGAGATAGAGGGTGGCATAAGGTGTCCAGAGGGTTCGACAGGTGCTCTTCGCAAGGCTCCATAGCGGGATCATAAGGGGAGCGATATGGGCTCTCCAGGAGGCTTCAGAAGTGCGACCGAGTGTGCCGTAGAGGCTGTACAAGAGGCTCCATAGGAGGAAGATAGGGAGCAAGAAACGGGCTCTATAGAGGGCTGCATAGTGGAGAGAAAGATAGAGATAGGGGCTCGATAGCAGGGAATTCTTGGCGGCGATAGAAGATCTAGAGGGAGTTCCGTGGAGGAGAGAGCAAGAGCGAGATAAGGGCTATGTAGAAGACCCCACAGCGAGGACCATGTGTAGAGGGTTCCATGGGGAGAGAGAGGGCGTGATAGGGTCTCTAGGGGGTGCCCCTTTCGGGATAGAGAGGGCGTGATAAGTGCTCTATCGGGGTTCGATAGCGTAGACCTAGGGGGCGAGATAGGGGCTTTCTATAGAGCTCTAGAAGGGAGACAAAGAGCAAGAAAGGGGCTCCATATGTCGGACTTATTGGTCGTGAGTGGAGCTCTATAGACGTTTCCATGGGTGCAAGACAGGGCATGAGAGGGTCTTTGTAGGAAGATGTAAAAGGAGTACAGAAGGTGCTCTCCAAGGGGGCACAATATCAGGAACTTAGGGGGCGCTCGAGGGGCTCTCTAGAGTGCTCTAGAGGCACAATACCGGAGGCGATAGGGGCTGTTTAATGGGTTCCGTAGGGAAGGTGAAGGGGGCTCTATAGAGTGTTGCCTACGGGAGACAATAAGCGAGATAAGGTCTCTAGAGAGGGCTCCACGTGTGGGACTTATTAGCCGTGATAGGAGATCTACAGGGGCTTCCATGGGGGCGACGTAGGGTATGATGGGGGCGACGTAGGTTATGATAGGGGGTCCGTAAGTGGCTCCATAGGTGGGATATTGGGAGCCCCTAATGGGTTCTCTACAGGGCTCCATTGGCGAAACAGAGCAAGATAGGGACTCTGGAGGGGGCGCCACAAGCCCACTGCAGGGCGCGGTAATGGTCGTAGAAGGGACTCCGTAGGAGGGACGCAGGGACAGTGAAAACACCTCTCTAGAAGACTCCATAGGGGAGAAAAAGAGCGAGATAGGGGCTCCATAGCACACTCCATATGCGGCATTTTTTGGCCATTATGGGAGCTCTCCGTATCAACAGAGGGTGCGATAAGGGCTGTTAAAGGGGCTCCATAGGAGGGACATTGAGAGCGCGATAGGGACTCTAGAGAGAGGTCCGTAGGGGAGACAGAGAGAGATCGGGGCTCTAGATGTGGTGCCTTATGCCAACTACAGGGCACGATAACGCCATACGAGGGACAGTGGAAGAGTGATAGCACCTCTCTAGAAGGCACCATAGGCGAGAGAAAGTGTGAAAGAGGGGCTCTAGAGAGGGCTCCATATGCGGGACATATCGCCTGCGATGGGAGCTCTGTAGGGGGTTCCACTGGGGTGAAAAAGGGCGTGATAGGAGCTGAATACGGGGCAGCATATGGGTTAGAGAGGGGTCGATACGTGCTCTGCAAGTGACTCCACAGCGGGATCATAAGGGGAGAGATAAGGGCTCTCTAGGGGGCACCAGAAGTGCGACTGAGTGTTCCAAAGAGTCTATCCATGCGGCTCGATAGGAAAAAGAAAAGGAGTAAGAAACGGGCTCTATAGAGGGCTGCAGAACCCCAAAACGGGCTCAGAAACCCAAAAATGGATTGAGGAACCCCCAAAAAAGCTGAGGAACACAAAAATTGGCTGAGGAATCCAAAAATAGATTGAGGAACCAAAAATTTGCTGAGGAACCCAAAAATGGATTGAGAAACCCAAAAAGGGGCTGAAGAACCCAAAAATGGATTGAGGACCACAAAAATGGATTGAGAAACCCCAAAATGGGCTGAGGAAACTAAAACGGGCTCATGAACAAAAAAATGGATTGATGAACCAAAAATGGATTGAGGAACCATAAAATGGGCTCAGGAAAAGAAAAATGCATAGAGGAACCCAAAAATGGGCTGAGGAACCCACAGATGGGCTGAAGAAGCCAAAAATGGATTGAGGGACCCAAAAATGGATTGAGGGACCTAAAAATGGACTGAGGAACCCAAAAATGGCCTGAAGAACCCAAAAACACATTGAGGAAACCAAAAATGGATTGAGGAACCCAAAAGTGGGTTGAGGAATCCAAAAATGGGCTCAGGAACACGTAAAATGGATTGAGGAACCCAAAAATGGTTTGAAGAAACCAAAAATGGGCTGAGGAACCCAAAAGTGGAGTGAGGAACCCAAAAATGGTTTGAGAAACCCCAAAAATGGGCCGAGGAAACAAAAATGGAATGAGGAACCTAAAAATGGGCTGAGGCACCCAAAAATGCATTGAGGAACGCAAAATTGGATTGAGGAGTCCAAAAATGGTCTAAGGAAACCAAAAATTCCTCAATCCATTTTTTGTTTCCTCAGCCCATTTTTTGGTTCCCCAACCCATTTTTGGTCTCCTCAATCCATTTTTGGGTTCTTCAGCCCGTTTTTAGGTTCCTCAATCCATTTTTGGGTTCCTCAATCCATTTTTGGGTTCCTCAACCCATTTTTGGTGTCCTGAGCCACTTTTTGGTTGTCTCAATCCTTTTTTAGGTTTCTCAGCCCATTTTTGGTTTTTCAGCCATTTTTGGGTTCCTCAATCCAGTTTTTTTGGTTCCTCAATCCATTTTTTGTTTCTTCAGCCCATTTTTGGTTCCTCAGCCCATTTTTTCGGTTCTTCAGCTCATCTTTCTCTCCACTCTGCCGCTTGCTCCTTTTCTCCACTCTGCCGTTTCTTGCTCCTTTTCTTCCTCCTTTAGAGCCGCATGTATAGACTCCTTGGAACACTCAGTCGCACTTCTGGTCTACGCTATCGAACCCCGATAGAGCACTTATCACGCCCTCTCTATCCCGAAAGGGGCACCCCCTAGAGACCCTATCACGCCCTCTCTCCCCATGGAACCCTCTACACATGCCCCTATCGTGCCCCTCAGGTCCTCGCTGTGGGGTCTTATACATAGTCCTTATCTCGCTCTTGCTCTCTCCTCCACGGAACTCCCTCTAGATCTTCTATCGCTGCCAAGAATTCCCTGCTATCGAGCCCCTATCTCCATCTTTCTCTCCACTATGCAGCCCTCTATAGAGCCCGTTTCTTGCTCCCTATCTTCCTCCTATGGAGCCTCTTGTACAGCCTCTACGGCACACTCAGTCGCACTTCTGAAGCCTCCTGGAGAGCCCATATCGCTCCCCTTATGATCCCGCTATGGAGCCCTCCGAAGAGCACCTGTCGAACCCTCTCGACACCTTATGCCGCCCTCTATTGAGCCCCTCTCGCGCCCTGTGTCGCCCCAGTGGAACCCCCTATAAAGTTCCTATCCCTGCGATAAGTCGCGCATATGGGACCCTCTCTTGAGTCCCTATCTCGCTCTTTGTCTCTCCTATGGAGCCGTCTCTACAGCCCCTATTATAACTCTTAATGTCCCTCCTAACGGAGCCCCTTTTACAGCCGGTTCCATAGTCACAGAAAAGGTCTCTTCCTGCCCTCCGACAGCAGCAGTCATTTAAATCTTCATCCATCTCAGCCGTAAGCAGCCGCATCACTGTAAAACGTCTAGCTGTTGCTCAGAAAAGAAACCTGTCAGACGAGAAATGTTTCACCCTGCAAGATCATCCTCTGCCTTCGTCTGCGCAGCACAAGTAATCAAACGAACTGGTAATAGTCCAGAGAGGAGCAATTCATATTTTCATGTGCTTCCTAGCAGACTCGGGATGCACGGAAGCTTTACAGGGAGAGATACGTCTCTCTGTGTACTGTTAGATCTGAAATGGGTTCCTTTCCAGTTTATTCATCAGGCATCTGTTCATCACACACAGTTACGCCTTCCAGTCTGCTTCTTGCCTCGGAGCCGTGCCTTGTCTGCTCTCTTCTGCCGTCTCTGTCACAGCTCTTCCGCATGACTGTAAAACGCGTGCGTTTGGCCGCTAGATATGAACCGATTTATCCCGCAAGGTCGTTCGTCCGCGGAGGTTGAAACCTCCGGAGAGAGAGCCTGTGTTGTCTTTCTTAGCCGAGCAAGTTCCGCGCGCATTCTTGGGCATTTTCAGCAGACTCCGGTTCCACAGGTTCTTTACACAAAGAGGTAAAGCTGTCTGAGAACTGCTAGGGCTGAAACGTGTTGCTGTCAAAAGTTTTCTTCGTGCACCCGTTTCAAAGCCACAGAAAAGCAGTCGCTCTGCTCCTTCCCTCCGATAGCAGCCGTCATTTGAGTCTTCATCCATCTCTGCACTTAGCAGCCACATCACCGCAGTGGGAATTCTCAGCCGCTGGTGAATCTCTTTCCGTAGAAGGCATTAAATCACTCAAAAAAAGCAGCAGGTTCTTCAGCGCTCGCCTGTCTCCTCGGAAGACCAACACCCAGGGAATGCATTGTTAATCACCCTGCTTGTCCGCAAGGCTGACAATGTCTGGGACGGGGGAGAGAGATAGAGGGTGGCATAAGGTGTCCAGAGGGTTCGACAGTTGCTCTTCGCAAGGCTCCATAGCGGGATCATAAGGGGAGCGATATGGGCTCTCCAGGAGGCTTCAGAAGTGCGACCGAGTGTGCCGTAGAGGCTGTACAAGAGGCTCCATAGGAGGAAGATAGGGAGCAAGAAACGGGCTCTATAGAGGGCTGCATAGTGGAGAGAAAGATAGAGATAGGGGCTCGATAGCAGGGAATTCTTGGCGGCGATAGAAGATCTAGAGGGAGTTCCGTGGAGGAGAGAGCAAGAGCGAGATAAGGACTATGTAGAAGACCCCACAGCGAGGACCATGTGTAGAGGGTTCCATGGGGAGTGAGAGGGCGTGATAGGGTCTCTAGGGGGTGCCCCTTTCGGGATAGAGAGGGCGTGATAAGTGCTCTATCGGGGTTCGATAGCGTAGACCTAGGGGGCGAGATAGGGGCTTTCTATAGAGCTCTAGAAGGGAGACAAAGAGCAAGAAAGGGGCTCCATATGTCGGACTTATTGGTCGTGAGTGGAGCTCTATAGACGTTTCCATGGGTGCAAGACAGGGCATGAGAGGGTCTTTGTAGGAAGATGTAAAAGGGGTACAGAAGGTGCTCTCCAAGGGGGCACAATATCAGGAACTTAGGGGGCGCTCGAGGGGCTCTCTAGAGTGCTCTAGAGGCACAATACCGGAGGCGATAGGGGCTGTTTAATGGGTTCCGTAGGGAAGGTGAAGGGGGCTCTATAGAGTGTTGCCTACGGGAGACAATAAGCGAGATAAGGACTCTAGAGAGGGCTCCACGTGTGGGACTTATTAGCCGTGATAGGAGATCTACAGGGGCTTCCATGGGGGCGACGTAGGGTATGATGGGGGCGACGTAGGGTATGATAGGGGCTCCGTAAGTGGCTCCATAGGTGGGATATTGGGAGCCCCTAATGGGTTCTATACAGGGCTCCATTGGCGAAACAGAGCAAGATAGGGACTCTGGAGGGGGCGCCACAAGCCCACTGCAGGGCGCGGTAATGGTCGTAGAAGGGACTCCGTAGGAGGGACGCAGGGACAGTGAAAACATCTCTCTAGAAGACTCCATAGGGGAGAAAAAGAGCGAGATAGGGGCTCCATAGCACACTCCATATGCGGCACTTTTTTGGCCATTATGGGAGCTCTCCGTATCAACAGAGGGTGCGATAAGGGCTGTTAAAGGGGCTCCATAGGAGGGACATTGAGAGCGCGATAGGGACTCTAGAGAGAGGTCCGTAGGGGAGACAGAGAGAGATTGGGGCTCTAGGTGTGGCGCCTTATGCCAACTACAGGGCACGATAACGCCATACGAGGGACAGTGGAAGAGTGATAGCACCTCTCTAGAAGGCACCATAGGCGAGAGAAAGTGTGAAAGAGGGGCTCTAGAGAGGGCTCCATATGCGGGACATATCGCCTGCGATGGGAGCTCTGTAGGGGGTTCCACTGGGGTGAAAAAGGGCGTGATAGGAGCTGAATACGGGGCAGCATATGGGTTAGAGAGGGGTCGATACGTGCTCTGCAAGTGACTCCACAGCGGGATCATAAGGGGAGAGATAAGGGCTCTCTAGGGGGCACCAGAAGTGCGACTGAGTGTTCCAAAGAGTCTATCCATGCGGCTCGATAGGAAAAAGAAAAGGAGTAAGAAACGGGCTCTATAGAGGGCTGCAGAACCCCAAAACGGGCTCAGAAACCCAAAAATGGATTGAGGAACCCCCAAAAAAGCTGAGGAACACAAAAATTGGCTGAGGAATCCAAAAATAGATTGAGGAACCAAAAATTTGCTGAGGAACCCAAAAATGGATTGAGAAACCCAAAAAGGGGTTGAAGAACCCAAAAATGGATTGAGGACCACAAAAATGGATTGAGAAACCCCAAAATGGGCTGAGGAAACTAAAACGGGCTCATGAACAAAAAAATGGGTTGATGAACCAAAAATGGATTGAGGAACCATAAAATGGGCTCAGGAAAAGAAAAATGCATAGAGGAACCCAAAAATGGGCTGAGGAACCCACAGATGGGCTGAAGAAGCCAAAAATGGATTGAGGGACCCAAAAATGGATTGAGGGACCTAAAAATGGACTGAGGAACCCAAAAATGGCCTGAAGAACCCAAAAACACATTGAGGAAACCAAAAATGGATTGAGGAACCCAAAAGTGGGTTGAGGAATCCAAAAATGGGCTCAGGAACACGTAAAATGGATTGAGGAACCCAAAAATGGTTTGAAGAAACCAAAAATGGGCTGAGGAACCCAAAAGTGGAGTGAGGAACCCAAAAATGGTTTGAGAAACCCCAAAAATGGGCCGAGGAAACAAAAATGGAATGAGGAACCTAAAAATGGGCTGAGGCACCCAAAAATGCATTGAGGAACGCAAAATTGGATTGAGGAGTCCAAAAATGGTCTAAGGAAACCAAAAATTCCTCAATCCATTTTTTGTTTCCTCAGCCCATTTTTTGGTTCCTCAACCCATTTTTGGTCTCCTCAATCCATTTTTGGGTTCTTCAGCCCGTTTTTAGGTTCCTCAATCCATTTTTGGGTTCCTCAATCCATTTTTGGGTTCCTCAACCCATTTTTGGTGTCCTGAGCCACTTTTTGGTTGCCTCAATCCTTTTTTAGGTTTCTCAGCCCATTTTTGGTTTTTCAGCCCATTTTTGGGTTCCTCAATCCAGTTTTTTGGTTCCTCAATCCATTTTTTGTTTCTTCAGCCCATTTTTGGTTCCTCAGCCCATTTTTTCGGTTCTTCAGCTCATCTTTCTCTCCACTCTGCCGCTTGCTCCTTTTCTCCACTCTGCCGTTTCTTGCTCCTTTTCTTCCTCCTTTAGAGCCGCATGTATAGACTCCTTGGAACACTCAGTCGCACTTCTGGTCTACGCTATCGAACCCCGATAGAGCACTTATCACGCCCTCTCTATCCCGAAAGGGGCACCCCCTAGAGACCCTATCATGCCCTCTCTCCCCATGGAACCCTCTACACATGCCCCTATCGTGCCCCTCAGGTCCTCGCTGTGGGGTCTTATACATAGTCCTTATCTCGCTCTTGCTCTCTCCTCCACGGAACTCCCTCTAGATCTTCTATCGCCGCCAAGAATTCCCTGCTATCGAGCCCCTATCTCCATCTTTCTCTCCACTATGCAGCCCTCTATAGAGCCCGTTTCTTGCTCCCTATCTTCCTCCTATGGAGCCTCTTGTACAGCCTCTACGGCACACTCAGTCGCACTTCTGAAGCCTCCTGGAGAGCCCATATCGCTCCCCTTATGATCCCGCTATGGAGCCCTCCGAAGAGCACCTGTCGAACCCTCTCGACACCTTATGCCGCCCTCTATTGAGCCCCTCTCGCGCCCTGTGTCGCCCCAGTGGAACCCCCTATAAAGTTCCTATCCCTGCGATAAGTCGCGCATATGGGACCCTCTCTTGAGTCCCTATCTCGCTCTTTGTCTCTCCTATGGAGCCGTCTCTACAGCCCCTATTACAACTCTTAATGTCCCTCCTAACGGAGCCCCTTTTACAGCCGGTTCCATAGTCACAGAAAAGGTCTCTTCCTGCCCTCCGACAGCAGCAGTCATTTAAATCTTCATCCATCTCAGCCGTAAGCAGCCGCATCACTGTAAAACGTCTAGCTGTTGCTCAGAAAAGAAACCTGTCAGACGAGAAATGTTTCACCCTGCAAGATCATCCTCTGCCTTCGTCTGCGCAGCACAAGTAATCAAACGAACTGGTAATAGTCCAGAGAGGAGCAATTCATATTTTCATGTGCTTCCTAGCAGACTCGGGATGCACGGAAGCTTTACAGGGAGAGATACGTCTCTCTGTGTACTGTTCGATCTGAAATGGGTTCCTTTCCAGTTTATTCATCAGGCATCTGTTCATCACACACAGGTACGCCTTCCAGTCTGCTTCTTGCCTCGGAGCCGTGCCTTGTCTGCTCTCTTCTGCCGTCTCTGTCACAGCTCTTCCGCATGACTGTAAAACGCGTGCGTTTGGCCGCTAGATATGAACCGATTTATCCCGCAAGGTCGTTCGTCCGCGGAGGTTGAAACCTCCGGAGAGAGAGCCTGTGTTGTCTTTCTTAGCCGAGCAAGTTCCGCGCGCGTTCTTGGGCATTTTCAGCAGACTCCGGTTCCACAGGTTCTTTACACAAAGAGGTAAAGCTGTCTGAGAACTGCTAGGGCTGAAACGTGTTGCTGTCAAAAGTTTTCTTCGTGCACCCGTTTCAAAGCCACAGAAAAGCAGTCGCTCTGCTCCTTCCCTCCGATAGCAGCCGTCATTTGAGTCTTCATCCATCTCTGCACTTAGCAGCCACATCACCGCAGTGGGAATTCTCAGCCGCTGGTGAATCTCTTTCCGTAGAAGGCATTAAATCACTCAAAAAAAGCAGCAGGTTCTTCAGCGCTCGCCTGTCTCCTCGGAAGACCAACACCCAGGGAATGCATTGTTAATCACCCTGCTTGTCCGCAAGGCTGACAATGTCTGGGACGGGGGAGAGAGATAGAGGGTGGCATAAGGTGTCCAGAGGGTTCGACAGTTGCTCTTCGCAAGGCTCCATAGCGGGATCATAAGGGGAGCGATATGGGCTCTCCAGGAGGCTTCAGAAGTGCGACCGAGTGTGCCGTAGAGGCTGTACAAGAGGCTCCATAGGAGGAAGATAGGGAGCAAGAAACGGGCTCTATAGAGGGCTGCATAGTGGAGAGAAAGATAGAGATAGGGGCTCGATAGCAGGGAATTCTTGGCGGCGATAGAAGATCTAGAGGGAGTTCCGTGGAGGAGAGAGCAAGAGCGAGATAAGGACTATGTAGAAGACCCCACAGCGAGGACCATGTGTAGAGGGTTCCATGGGGAGTGAGAGGGCGTGATAGGGTCTCTAGGGGGTGCCCCTTTCGGGATAGAGAGGGCGTGATAAGTGCTCTATCGGGGTTCGATAGCGTAGACCTAGGGGGCGAGATAGGGGCTTTCTATAGAGCTCTAGAAGGGAGACAAAGAGCAAGAAAGGGGCTCCATATGTCGGACTTATTGGTCGTGAGTGGAGCTCTATAGACGTTTCCATGGGTGCAAGACAGGGCATGAGAGGGTCTTTGTAGGAAGATGTAAAAGGGGTACAGAAGGTGCTCTCCAAGGGGGCACAATATCAGGAACTTAGGGGGCGCTCGAGGGGCTCTCTAGAGTGCTCTAGAGGCACAATACCGGAGGCGATAGGGGCTGTTTAATGGGTTCCGTAGGGAAGGTGAAGGGGGCTCTATAGAGTGTTGCCTACGGGAGACAATAAGCGAGATAAGGACTCTAGAGAGGGCTCCACGTGTGGGACTTATTAGCCGTGATAGGAGATCTACAGGGGCTTCCATGGGGGCGACGTAGGGTATGATGGGGGCGACGTAGGGTATGATAGGGGCTCCGTAAGTGGCTCCATAGGTGGGATATTGGGAGCCCCTAATGGGTTCTATACAGGGCTCCATTGGCGAAACAGAGCAAGATAGGGACTCTGGAGGGGGCGCCACAAGCCCACTGCAGGGCGCGGTAATGGTCGTAGAAGGGACTCCGTAGGAGGGACGCAGGGACAGTGAAAACATCTCTCTAGAAGACTCCATAGGGGAGAAAAAGAGCGAGATAGGGGCTCCATAGCACACTCCATATGCGGCACTTTTTTGGCCATTATGGGAGCTCTCCGTATCAACAGAGGGTGCGATAAGGGCTGTTAAAGGGGCTCCATAGGAGGGACATTGAGAGCGCGATAGGGACTCTAGAGAGAGGTCCGTAGGGGAGACAGAGAGAGATCG
This sequence comes from Dromococcyx pavoninus, assembly GCA_033558185.1. NCBI lineage: Eukaryota > Metazoa > Chordata > Aves > Cuculiformes > Neomorphidae > Dromococcyx > Dromococcyx pavoninus. The sequence goes on from JAUMJL010000725.1 coordinate 419,988, forward strand.
GGGCTCTAGATGTGGTGCCTTATGCCAACTACAGGGCACGATAACGCCATACGAGGGACAGTGGAAGAGTGATAGCACCTCTCTAGAAGGCACCATAGGCGAGAGAAAGTGTGAAAGAGGGGCTCTAGAGAGGGCTCCATATGCGGGACATATCGCCTGCGATGGGAGCTCTGTAGGGGGTTCCACTGGGGTGAAAAAGGGCGTGATAGGAGCTGAATACGGGGCAGCATATGGGTTAGAGAGGGGTCGATACGTGCTCTGCAAGTGACTCCACAGCGGGATCATAAGGGGAGAGATAAGGGCTCTCTAGGGGGCACCAGAAGTGCGACTGAGTGTTCCAAAGAGTCTATCCATGCGGCTCGATAGGAAAAAGAAAAGGAGTAGGAAACGGGCTCTATAGAGGGCTGCAGAACCCCAAAACGGGCTCAGAAACCCAAAAATGGATTGAGGAACCCCCAAAAAAGCTGAGGAACACAAAAATTGGCTGAGGAATCCAAAAATAGATTGAGGAACCAAAAATTTGCTGAGGAACCCAAAAATGGATTGAGAAACCCAAAAAGGGGTTGAAGAACCCAAAAATGGATTGAGGACCACAAAAATGGATTGAGAAACCCCAAAATGGGCTGAGGAAACTAAAACGGGCTCATGAACAAAAAAATGGGTTGATGAACCAAAAATGGATTGAGGAACCATAAAATGGGCTCAGGAAAAGAAAAATGCATAGAGGAACCCAAAAATGGGCTGAGGAACCCACAGATGGGCTGAAGAAGCCAAAAATGGATTGAGGGACCCAAAAATGGATTGAGGGACCTAAAAATGGACTGAGGAACCCAAAAATGGCCTGAAGAACCCAAAAACACATTGAGGAAACCAAAAATGGATTGAGGAACCCAAAAGTGGGTTGAGGAATCCAAAAATGGGCTCAGGAACACAAAAAATGGATTGAGGAACCCAAAAATGGTTTGAAGAAACCAAAAATGGGCTGAGGAACCCAAAAGTGGAGTGAGGAAACCAAAAATGGATTGAGAAACCGAAAAAATGGATTGAGGAGTCCAAAAATGGTCTAAGGAAACCAAAAATTCCTCAGCCCATTTTTTGGTTCCTCAGCCCATTTTTGGTCTCCTCAACCCATTTTTGGTCTCTTCAATCCATTTTTGGGTTCTTCAGCCCGTTTTTAGGTTCCTCAATCCATTTTTGGGTTCCTCAATCCATTTTTGGGTTCCTCAACCCATTTTTGGTGTCCTGAGCCACTTTTTGGTTGCCTCAATCCTTTTTTAGGTTTCTCAGCCCATTTTTGGTTTTTCAGCCCATTTTTGGGTTCCTCAATCCAGTTTTTTGGTTCCTCAATCCATTTTTTGTTTCTTCAGCCCATTTTTGGTTCCTCAGCCCATTTTTTCGGTTCTTCAGCTCATCTTTCTCTCCACTCTGCCGCTTGCTCCTTTTCTCCACTCTGCCGTTTCTTGCTCCTTTTCTTCCTCCTTTAGAGCCGCATGTATAGACTCCTTGGAACACTCAGTCGCACTTCTGGTCTACGCTATCGAACCCCGATAGAGCACTTATCACGCCCTCTCTATCCCGAAAGGGGCACCCCCTAGAGACCCTATCACGCCCTCTCTCCCCATGGAACCCTCTACACATGCCCCTATCGTGCCCCTCAGGTCCTCGCTGTGGGGTCTTATACATAGTCCTTATCTCGCTCTTGCTCTCTCCTCCACGGAACTCCCTCTAGATCTTCTATCGCCGCCAAGAATTCCCTGCTATCGAGCCCCTATCTCCATCTTTCTCTCCACTATGCAGCCCTCTATAGAGCCCGTTTCTTGCTCCCTATCTTCCTCCTATGGAGCCTCTTGTACAGCCTCTACGGCACACTCAGTCGCACTTCTGAAGCCTCCTGGAGAGCCCATATCGCTCCCCTTATGATCCCGCTATGGAGCCCTCCGAAGAGCACCTGTCGAACCCTCTCGACACCTTATGCCGCCCTCTATTGAGCCCCTCTCGCGCCCTGTGTCGCCCCAGTGGAACCCCCTATAAAGTTCCTATCCCTGCGATAAGTCGCGCATATGGGACCCTCTCTTGAGTCCCTATCTCGCTCTTTGTCTCTCCTATGGAGCCGTCTCTACAGCCCTTATTACAACTCTTAATGTCCCTCCTAACGGAGCCCCTTTTACAGCCGGTTCCATAGTCACAGAAAAGGTCTCTTCCTGCCCTCCGACAGCAGCAGTCATTTAAATCTTCATCCATCTCAGCCGTAAGCAGCAGCATCACTGTAAAATGTCTAGCTGTTGCTCAGAAAAGAAACCTGTCAGACGAGAAATGTTTCACCCTGCAAGATCATCCTCTGCCTTCGTCTGCGCAGCACAAGTAATCAAACGAACTGGTAATAGTCCAGAGAGGAGCGATTCATATTTTCATGTGCTTCCTAGCAGACTCGGGATGCACGGAAGCTTTACATCGAGAGATAAGTCTCTCTGTGTACTGTTAGATCTGAAATGGGTTCCTTTCCAGTTTATTCATCAGGCATCTGTTCATCACACACAGGTACGCCTTCCAGTCTGCTTCTTGCCTCGGAGCCGTGCCTTGTCTGCTCTCTTCTGCCGTCTCTGCCACAGCTCTTCCGCATGACTGTAAAACGCGTGCGTTTGGCCGCTAGATATGAACCGATTTATCCCGCAAGGTCGTTCGTCCGCGGAGGTTGAAACCTCCGGAGAGAGAGCCTGTGTTGTCTTTCTTAGCCGAGCAAGTTCCGCGCGCATTCTTGGGCATTTTCAGCAGACTCCGGTTCCACAGGTTCTTTACACAAAGAGGTAAAGCTGTCTGAGAACTGCTAGGGCTGAAACGTGTTGCTGTCAAAAGTTTTCTTCGTGCACCCGTTTCAAAGCCACAGAAAAGCAGTCGCTCTGCTCCTTCCCTCCGATAGCAGCCGTCATTTGAGTCTTCATCCATCTCTGCACTTAGCAGCCACATCACCGCAGTGGGAATTCTCAGCCGCTGGTGAATCTCTTTCCGTAGAAGGCATTAAATCACTCAAAAAAAGCAGCAGGTTCTTCAGCGCTCGCCTGTCTCCTCGGAAGACCAACACCCAGGGAATGCATTGTTAATCACCCTGCTTGTCCGCAAGGCTGACAATGTCTGGGACGGGGGAGAGAGATAGAGGGTGGCATAAGGTGTCCAGAGGGTTCGACAGTTGCTCTTCGCAAGGCTCCATAGCGGGATCATAAGGGGAGCGATATGGGCTCTCCAGGAGGCTTCAGAAGTGCGACCGAGTGTGCCGTAGAAGCTGTACAAGAGGCTCCATAGGAGGAAGATAGGGAGCAAGAAACGGGCTCTATAGAGGGCTGCATAGTGGAGAGAAAGATAGAGATAGGGGCTCGATAGCAGGGAATTCTTGGCGGCGATAGAAGATCTAGAGGGAGTTCCGTGGAGGAGAGAGCAAGAGCGAGATAAGGACTATGTAGAAGACCCCACAGCGAGGACCATGTGTAGAGGGTTCCATGGGGAGTGAGAGGGCGTGATAGGGTCTCTAGGGGGTGCCCCTTTCGGGATAGAGAGGGCGTGATAAGTGCTCTATCGGGGTTCGATAGCGTAGACCTAGGGGGCGAGATAGGGGCTTTCTATAGAGCTCTAGAAGGGAGACAAAGAGCAAGAAAGGGGCTCCATATGTCGGACTTATTGGTCGTGAGTGGAGCTCTATAGACGTTTCCATGGGTGCAAGACAGGGCATGAGAGGGTCTTTGTAGGAAGATGTAAAAGGGGTACAGAAGGTGCTCTCCAAGGGGGCACAATATCAGGAACTTAGGGGGCGCTCGAGGGGCTCTCTAGAGTGCTCTAGAGGCACAATACCGGAGGCGATAGGGGCTGTTTAATGGGTTCCGTAGGGAAGGTGAAGGGGGCTCTATAGAGTGTTGCCTACGGGAGACAATAAGCGAGATAAGGACTCTAGAGAGGGCTCCACGTGTGGGACTTATTAGCCGTGATAGGAGATCTACAGGGGCTTCCATGGGGGCGACGTAGGGTATGATGGGGGCGACGTAGGGTATGATAGGGGCTCCGTAAGTGGCTCCATAGGTGGGATATTGGGAGCCCCTAATGGGTTCTATACAGGGCTCCATTGGCGAAACAGAGCAAGATAGGGACTCTGGAGGGGGCGCCACAAGCTCACTGCAGGGCGCGGTAATGGTCGTAGAAGGGACTCCGTAGGAGGGACGCAGGGACAGTGAAAACACCTCTCTAGAAGACTCCATAGGGGAGAAAAAGAGCGAGATAGGGGCTCCATAGCACACTCCATATGCGGCACTTTTTTGGCCATTATGGGAGCTCTCCGTATCAACAGAGGGTGCGATAAGGGCTGTTAAAGGGGCTCCATAGGAGGGACATTGAGAGCGCGATAGGGACTCTAGAGAGAGGTCCGTAGGGGAGACAGAGAGAGATCGGGGCTCTAGGTGTGGCGCCTTATGCCAACTACAGGGCACGATAACGCCATACGAGGGACAGTGGAAGAGTGATAGCACCTCTCTAGAAGGCACCATAGGCGAGAGAAAGTGTGAAAGAGGGGCTCTAGAGAGGGCTCCATATGCGGGACATATCGGCTGCGATGGGAGCTCTGTAGGGGGTTCCACTGGGGTGAAAAAGGGCGTGATAGGAGCTGAATACGGGGCAGCATATGGGTTAGAGAGGGGTCGATACGTGCTCTGCAAGTGACTCCACAGCGGGATCATAAGGGGAGAGATAAGGGCTCTCTAGGGGGCACCAGAAGTGCGACTGAGTGTTCCAAAGAGTCTATCCATGCGGCTCGATAGGAAAAAGAAAAGGAGTAAGAAACGGGCTTTATAGAGGGCTGCAGAACCCCAAAACGGGCTCAGAAACCCAAAAATGGATTGAGGAACCCCCAAAAAAGCTGAGGAACACAAAAATTGGCTGAGGAATCCAAAAATAGATTGAGGAACCAAAAATTTGCTGAGGAACCCAAAAATGGATTGAGAAACCCAAAAAGGGGTTGAAGAACCCAAAAATGGATTGAGGACCACAAAAATGGATTGAGAAACCCCAAAATGGGCTGAGGAAACTAAAACGGGCTCATGAACAAAAAAATGGGTTGATGAACCAAAAATGGATTGAGGAACCATAAAATGGGCTCAGGAAAAGAAAAATGCATAGAGGAACCCAAAAATGGGCTGAGGAACCCACAGATGGGCTGAAGAAGCCAAAAATGGATTGAGGGACCCAAAAATGGATTGAGGGACCTAAAAATGGACTGAGGAACCCAAAAATGGCCTGAAGAACCCAAAAACACATTGAGGAAACCAAAAATGGATTGAGGAACCCAAAAGTGGGTTGAGGAATCCAAAAATGGGCTCAGGAACACAAAAAATGGATTGAGGAACCCAAAAATGGTTTGAAGAAACCAAAAATGGGCTGAGGAACCCAAAAGTGGAGTGAGGAAACCAAAAATGGATTGAGAAACCGAAAAAATGGATTGAGGAGTCCAAAAATGGTCTAAGGAAACCAAAAATTCCTCAGCCCATTTTTTGGTTCCTCAGCCCATTTTTGGTCTCCTCAACCCATTTTTGGTCTCTTCAATCCATTTTTGGGTTCTTCAGCCCGTTTTTAGGTTCCTCAATCCATTTTTGGGTTCCTCAATCCATTTTTGGGTTCCTCAACCCATTTTTGGTGTCCTGAGCCACTTTTTGGTTGCCTCAATCCTTTTTTAGGTTTCTCAGCCCATTTTTGGTTTTTCAGCCCATTTTTGGGTTCCTCAATCCAGTTTTTGGGTTCCTCAATCCAGTTTTTGTTTCTTCAGCCCATTTTTGGTTCCTCAGCCCATTTTTTCGGTTCTTCAGCTCATCTTTCTCTCCACTCTGCCGCTTGCTCCTTTTCTCCACTCTGCCGTTTCTTGCTCCTTTTCTTCCTCCTTTAGAGCCGCATGTATAGACTCCTTGGAACACTCAGTCGCACTTCTGGTCTACGCTATCGAACCCCGATAGAGCACTTATCACGCCCTCTCTATCCCGAAAGGGGCACCCCCTAGAGACCCTATCACGCCCTCTCTCCCCATGGAACCCTCTACACATGCCCCTATCGTGCCCCTCAGGTCCTCGCTGTGGGGTCTTATACATAGTCCTTATCTCGCTCTTGCTCTCTCCTCCACGGAACTCCCTCTAGATCTTCTATCGCCGCCAAGAATTCCCTGCTATCGAGCCCCTATCTCTATCTTTCTCTCCACTATGCAGCCCTCTATAGAGCCCGTTTCTTGCTCCCTATCTTCCTCCTATGGAGCCTCTTGTACAGCCTCTACGGCACACTCAGTCGCACTTCTGAAGCCTCCTGGAGAGCCCATATCGCTCCCCTTATGATCCCGCTATGGAGCCCTCCGAAGAGCACCTGTCGAACCCTCTCGACACCTTATGCCGCCCTCTATTGAGCCCCTCTCGCGCCCTGTGTCGCCCCAGTGGAACCCCCTATAAAGTTCCTATCCCTGCGATAAGTCGCGCATATGGGACCCTCTCTTGAGTCCCTATCTCGCTCTTTGTCTCTCCTATGGAGCCGTCTCTACAGCCCCTATTACAACTCTTAATGTCCCTCCTAACGGAGCCCCTTTTACAGCCGGTTCCATAGTCACAGAAAAGGTCTCTTCCTGCCCTTTGACAGCAGCAGTCATTTAAATCTTCATCCATCTCAGCCGTAAGCAGCCGCATCACTGTAAAACGTCTAGCTGTTGCTCAGAAAAGAAACCTGTCAGACGAGAAATGTTTCACCCTGCAAGATCATCCTCTGCCTTCGTCTGCGCAGCAGAAGTAATCAAACGAACTGGTAATAGTCCAGAGAGGAGCGATTCATATTTTCATGTGCTTCCTAGCAGACTCGGGATTCACGGAAGCTTTACATCGAGAGATAAGCCTAACTGTGTACTGTTAGATCTGAAATGGGTTCCTTTCCAGTTTATTCATCAGGCATCTGTTCATCACACACAGGTACGCCTTCCAGTCTGCTTCTTGCCTCGGAGCCGTGCCTTCTCTGCTCTCTTCTGCCGTCTCTGCCACAGCTCTTCCGCATGACTGTAAAACGCGTGCGTTTGGCCGCTAGATATGAACCGATTTATCCCGCAAGGTCATTCGTCCGCGGAGGTTGAAACCTCCGTAGAGAGAGCCTGTGTTGTCTTTCTTAGCCGAGCAAGTACCGCGCGCATTCTTGGGCATTTTCAGCAGACTCCGGTTCCACAGGTTCTTTACACAAAGAGGTAAAGCTGTCTGAGAACTGCTAGGGCTGAAACGTGTTGCTGTCAAAAGTTTTCTTCGTGCACCCGTTTCAAAGCCACAGAAAAGCAGTCGCTCTGCTCCTTCCCTCCGATAGCAGCCGTCATTTGAGTCTTCATCCACCTCTGCACTTAGCAGCCACATCACCTCAGTGGGAATTCTCAGCCGCTGGTGAATCTCTTTCCGTAGAAGGCATTAAATCACTCAAAAAAAGCAGCAGGTTCTTCAGCGCTCGCCTGTCTCCTCGGAAGATCAACACCCAGGGAATGCATTGTTAATCACCCTGCTTGTCCGCAAGGCTGACAATGTCTGGGACGGGGGAGAGAGATAGAGGGTGGCATAAGGTGTCCAGACGGTTCGACAGGTGCTCTTCGCAAGGCTCCATAGCGGGATCATAAGGGGAGCGATATGGGCTCTCCAGGAGGCTTCAGAAGTGCGACCGAGTGTGCCGTAGAGGCTGTACAAGAGGCTCCATAGGAGGAAGATAGGGAGCAAGAAACGGGCTCTATAGAGGGCTGCATAGTGGAGAGAAAGATAGAGATAGGGGCTCGATAGCAGGGAATTCTTGGCGGCGATAGAAGATCTAGAGGGAGTTCCGTGGAGGAGAGAGCAAGAGCGAGATAAGGACTATGTAGAAGACCCCACAGCGAGGACCATGTGTAGAGGGTTCCATGGGGAGTGAGAGGGCGTGATAGGGTCTCTAGGGGGTGCCCCTTTCGGGATAGAGAGGGCGTGATAAGTGCTCTATCGGGGTTCGATAGCGTAGACCTAGGGGGCGAGATAGGGGCTTTCTATAGAGCTCTAGAAGGGAGACAAAGAGCAAGAAAGGGGCTCCATATGTCGGACTTATTGGTCGTGAGTGGAGCTCTATAGACGTTTCCATGGGTGCAAGACAGGGCATGAGAGGGTCTTTGTAGGAAGATGTAAAAGGGGTACAGAAGGTGCTCTCCAAGAGGGCACAATATCAGGAACTTAGGGGGCGCTCGAGGGGCTCTCTAGAGTGCTCTAGAGGCACAATACCGGAGGCGATAGGGGCTGTTTAATGGGTTCCGTAGGGAAGGTGAAGGGGACTCTATAGAGTGTTGCCTACGGGAGACAATAAGCGAGATAAGGACTCTAGAGAGGGCTCCACGTGTGGGACTTATTAGCCGTGATAGGAGATCTACAGGGGCTTCCATGGGGGCGACGTAGGGTATGATGGGGGCGACGTAGGGTATGATAAGGGCTCCGTAAGTGGCTCCATAGGTGGGATATTGGGAGCCCCTAATGGGTTCTATACAGGGCTCCATTGGCGAAACAGAGCAAGATAGGGACTCTGGAGGGGGCGCCACAAGCCCACTGCAGGGCGCGGTAATGGTCGTAGAAGGGACTCCGTAGGAGGGACGCAGGGACAGTGAAAACACCTCTCTAGAAGACTCCATAGGGGAGAAAAAGAGCGAGATAGGGGCTCCATAGCACACTCCATATGCGGCACTTTTTTGGCCATTATGGGAGCTCTCCGTATCAACAGAGGGTGCGATAAGGGCTGTTAAAGGGGCTCCATAGGAGGGACATTGAGAGCGCGATAGGGACTCTAGAGAGAGGTCCGTAGGGGAGACAGAGAGAGATCGGGGCTCTAGGTGTGGCGCCTTATGCCAACTACAGGGCACGATAACGCCATACGAGGGACAGTGGAAGAGTGATAGCACCTCTCTAGAAGGCACCATAGGCGAGAGAAAGTGTGAAAGAGGGGCTCTAGAGAGGGCTCCATATGCGGGACATATCGGCTGCGATGGGAGCTCTGTAGGGGGTTCCACTGGGGTGAAAAAGGGCGTGATAGGAGCTGAATACGGGGCAGCATATGGGTTAGAGAGGGGTCGATACGTGCTCTGCAAGTGACTCCACAGCGGGATCATAAGGGGAGAGATAAGGGCTCTCTAGGGGGCACCAGAAGTGCGACTGAGTGTTCCAAAGAGTCTATCCATGCGGCTCGATAGGAAAAAGAAAAGGAGTAAGAAACGGGCTCTATAGAGGGCTGCAGAACCCCAAAACGGGCTCAGAAACCCAAAAATGGATAGAGGAACCCCCAAAAATGCTGAGGAACACAAAAATTGGCTGAGGAATCCAAAAATAGTTTGAGGAACCAAAAATTTGCTGAGGAACCCAAAAATGGATTGAGAAACCCAAAAAGGGGCTGAAGAACCCAAAAATGGATTGAGGACCACAAAAATGGATTGAGAAACCCCAAAATGGGCTGAGGAAACTAAAACGGGCTCATGAACAAAAAAATGGGTTGATGAACCAAAAATGGATTGAGGAACCATAAAATGGGCTCAGGAAAAGAAAAATGCATAGAGGAACCCAAAAATGGGCTGAGGAACCCACAGATGGGCTGAAGAAGCCAAAAATGGATTGAGGGACCCAAAAATGGATTGAGGGACCTAAAAATGGACTGAGGAACCCAAAAATGGCCTGAAGAACCCAAAAACACATTGAGGAAACCAAAAATGGATTGAGGAACCCAAAAGTGGGTTGAGGAATCCAAAAATGGGCTCAGGAACACAAAAAATGGATTGAGGAACCCAAAAATGGTTTGAAGAAACCAAAAATGGGCTGAGGAACCCAAAAGTGGAGTGAGGAAACCAAAAATGGATTGAGAAACCGAAAAAATGGATTGAGGAGTCCAAAAATGGTCTAAGGAAACCAAAAATTCCTCAGCCCATTTTTTGGTTCCTCAGCCCATTTTTGGTCTCCTCAACCCATTTTTGGTCTCTTCAATCCATTTTTGGGTTCTTCAGCCCGTTTTTAGGTTCCTCAATCCATTTTTGGGTTCCTCAATCCATTTTTGGGTTCCTCAACCCATTTTTGGTGTCCTGAGCCACTTTTTGGTTGCCTCAATCCTTTTTTAGGTTTCTCAGCCCATTTTTGGTTTTTCAGCCCATTTTTGGGTTCCTCAATCCAGTTTTTGGGTTCCTCAATCCATTTTTTGTTTCTTCAGCCCATTTTTGGTTCCTCAGCCCATTTTTTCGGTTCTTCAGCTCATCTTTCTCTCCACTCTGCCGCTTGCTCCTTTTCTCCACTCTGCCGTTTCTTGCTCCTTTTCTTCCTCCTTTAGAGCCGCATGTATAGACTCCTTGGAACACTCAGTCGCACTTCTGGTCTACGCTATCGAACCCCGATAGAGCACTTATCACGCCCTCTCTATCCCGAAAGGGGCACCCCCTAGAGACCCTATCACGCCCTCTCTCCCCATGGAACCCTCTACACATGCCCCTATCGTGCCCCTCAGGTCCTCGCTGTGGGGTCTTATACATAGTCCTTATCTCGCTCTTGCTCTCTCCTCCACGGAACTCCCTCTAGATCTTCTATCGCCGCCAAGAATTCCCTGCTATCGAGCCCCTATCTCTATCTTTCTCTCCACTATGCAGCCCTCTATAGAGCCCGTTTCTTGCTCCCTATCTTCCTCCTATGGAGCCTCTTGTACAGCCTCTACGGCACACTCAGTCGCACTTCTGAAGCCTCCTGGAGAGCCCATATCGCTCCCCTTATGATCCCGCTATGGAGCCCTCCGAAGAGCACCTGTCGAACCCTCTCGACACCTTATGCCGCCCTCTATTGAGCCCCTCTCGCGCCCTGTGTCGCCCCAGTGGAACCCCCTATAAAGTTCCTATCCCTGCGATAAGTCGCGCATATGGGACCCTCTCTTGAGTCCCTATCTCGCTCTTTGTCTCTCCTATGGAGCCGTCTCTACAGCCCCTATTACAACTCTTAATGTCCCTCCTAACGGAGCCCCTTTTACAGCCGGTTCCATAGTCACAGAAAAGGTCTCTTCCTGCCCTTTGACAGCAGCAGTCATTTAAATCTTCATCCATCTCAGCCGTAAGCAGCCGCATCACTGTAAAACGTCTAGCTGTTGCTCAGAAAAGAAACCTGTCAGACGAGAAATGTTTCACCCTGCAAGATCATCCTCTGCCTTCGTCTGCGCAGCACAAGTAATCAAACGAACTGGTAATAGTCCAGAGAGGAGCGATTCATATTTTCATGTGCTTCCTAGCAGACTCGGGATTCACGGAAGCTTTACATCGAGAGATAAGCCTAACTGTGTACTGTTAGATCTGAAATGGGTTCCTTTCCAGTTTATTCATCAGGCATCTGTTCATCACACACAGGTACGCCTTCCAGTCTGCTTCTTGCCTCGGAGCCGTGCCTTCTCTGCTCTCTTCTGCCGTCTCTGCCACAGCTCTTCCGCATGACTGTAAAACGCGTGCGTTTGGCCGCTAGATATGAACCGATTTATCCCGCAAGGTCATTCGTCCGCGGAGGTTGAAACCTCCGTAGAGAGAGCCTGTGTTGTCTTTCTTAGCCGAGCAAGTACCGCGCGCATTCTTGGGCATTTTCAGCAGACTCCGGTTCCACAGGTTCTTTACACAAAGAGGTAAAGCTGTCTGAGAACTGCTAGGGCTGAAACGTGTTGCTGTCAAAAGTTTTCTTCGTGCACCCGTTTCAAAGCCACAGAAAAGCAGTCGCTCTGCTCCTTCCCTCCGATAGCAGCCGTCATTTGAGTCTTCATCCACCTCTGCACTTAGCAGCCACATCACCTCAGTGGGAATTCTCAGCCGCTGGTGAATCTCTTTCCGTAGAAGGCATTAAATCACTCAAAAAAAGCAGCAGGTTCTTCAGCGCTCGCCTGTCTCCTCGGCAGATCAACACCCAGGGAATGCATTGTTAATCACCCTGCTTGTCCGCAAGGCTGACAATGTCTGGGACGGGGGAGAGAGATAGAGGGTGGCATAAGGTGTCCAGACGGTTCGACAGGTGCTCTTCGCAAGGCTCCATAGCGGGATCATAAGGGGAGCGATATGGGCTCTCCAGGAGGCTTCAGAAGTGCGACCGAGTGTGCCGTAGAGGCTGTACAAGAGGCTCCATAGGAGGAAGATAGGGAGCAAGAAACGGGCTCTATAGAGGGCTGCATAGTGGAGAGAAAGATAGAGATAGGGGCTCGATAGCAGGGAATTCTTGGCGGCGATAGAAGATCTAGAGGGAGTTCCGTGGAGGAGAGAGCAAGAGCGAGATAAGGACTATGTAGAAGACCCCACAGCGAGGACCATGTGTAGAGGGTTCCATGGGGAGTGAGAGGGCGTGATAGGGTCTCTAGGGGGTGCCCCTTTCGGGATAGAGAGGGCGTGATAAGTGCTCTATCGGGGTTCGATAGCGTAGACCTAGGGGGCGAGATAGGGGCTTTCTATAGAGCTCTAGAAGGGAGACAAAGAGCAAGAAAGGGGCTCCATATGTCGGACTTATTGGTCGTGAGTGGAGCTCTATAGACGTTTCCATGGGTGCAAGACAGGGCATGAGAGGGTCTTTGTAGGAAGATGTAAAAGGGGTACAGAAGGTGCTCTCCAAGGGGGCACAATATCAGGAACTTAGGGGGCGCTCGAGGGGCTCTCTAGAGTGCTCTAGAGGCACAATACCGGAGGCGATAGGGGCTGTTTAATGGGTTCCGTAGGGAAGGTGAAGGGGGCTCTATAGAGTGTTGCCTACGGGAGACAATAAGCGAGATAAGGACTCTAGAGAGGGCTCCACGTGTGGGACTTATTAGCCGTGATAGGAGATCTACAGGGGCTTCCATGGGGGCGACGTAGGGTATGATGGGGGCGACGTAGGGTATGATAGGGGCTCCGTAAGTGGCTCCATAGGTGGGATATTGGGAGCCCCTAATGGGTTCTATACAGGGCTCCATTGGCGAAACAGAGCAAGATAGGGACTCTGGAGGGGGCGCCACAAGCCCACTGCAGGGCGCGGTAATGGTCGTAGAAGGGACTCCGTAGGAGGGACGCAGGGACAGTGAAAACATCTCTCTAGAAGACTCCATAGGGGAGAAAAAGAGCGAGATAGGGGCTCCATAGCACACTCCATATGCGGCACTTTTTTGGCCATTATGGGAGCTCTCCGTATCAACAGAGGGTGCGATAAGGGCTGTTAAAGGGGCTCCATAGGAGGGACATTGAGAGCGCGATAGGGACTCTAGAGAGAGGTCCGTAGGGGAGACAGAGAGAGATCGGGGCTCTAGGTGTGGCGCCTTATGCCAACTACAGGGCACGATAACGCCATACGAGGGACAGTGGAAGAGTGATAGCACCTCTCTAGAAGGCACCATAGGCGAGAGAAAGTGTGAAAGAGGGGCTCTAGAGAGGGCTCCATATGCGGGACATATCGGCTGCGATGGGAGCTCTGTAGGGGGTTCCACTGGGGTGAAAAAGGGCGTGATAGGAGCTGAATACGGGGCAGCATATGGGTTAGAGAGGGGTCGATACGTGCTCTGCAAGTGACTCCACAGCGGGATCATAAGGGGAGAGATAAGGGCTCTCTAGGGGGCACCAGAAGTGCGACTGAGTGTTCCAAAGAGTCTATCCATGCGGCTCGATAGGAAAAAGAAAAGGAGTAAGAAACGGGCTCTATAGAGGGCTGCAGAACCCCAAAACGGGCTCAGAAACCCAAAAATGGATTGAGGAACCCCCAAAAAAGCTGAGGAACACAAAAATTGGCTGAGGAATCCAAAAATAGATTGAGGAACCAAAAATTTGCTGAGGAACCCAAAAATGGATTGAGAAACCCAAAAAGGGGCTGAAGAACCCAAAAATGGATTGAGGACCACAAAAATGGATTGAGAAACCCCAAAATGGGCTGAGGAAACTAAAACGGGCTCATGAACAAAAAAATGGGTTGATGAACCAAAAATGGATTGAGGAACCATAAAATGGGCTCAGGAAAAGAAAAATGCATAGAGGAACCCAAAAATGGGCTGAGGAACCCACAGATGGGCTGAAGAAGCCAAAAATGGATTGAGGGACCCAAAAATGGATTGAGGGACCTAAAAATGGACTGAGGAACCCAAAAATGGCCTGAAGAACCCAAAAACACATTGAGGAAACCAAAAATGGATTGAGGAACCCAAAAGTGGGTTGAGGAATCCAAAAATGGGCTCAGGAACACAAAAAATGGATTGAGGAACCCAAAAATGGTTTGAAGAAACCAAAAATGGGCTGAGGAACCCAAAAGTGGAGTGAGGAAACCAAAAATGGATTGAGAAACCGAAAAAATGGATTGAGGAGTCCAAAAATGGTCTAAGGAAACCAAAAATTCCTCAGCCCATTTTTTGGTTCCTCAGCCCATTTTTGGTCTCCTCAACCCATTTTTGGTCTCTTCAATCCATTTTTGGGTTCTTCAGCCCGTTTTTAGGTTCCTCAATCCATTTTTGGGTTCCTCAATCCATTTTTGTTTCCTCAACCCATTTTTGGTGTCCTGAGCCACTTTTTGGTTGCCTCAATCCTTTTTTAGGTTTCTCAGCCCATTTTTGGTTTTTCAGCCCATTTTTGGGTTCCTCAATCCAGTTTTTTGGTTCCTCAATCCATTTTTTGTTTCTTCAGCCCATTTTTGGTTCCTCAGCCCATTTTTTCGGTTCTTCAGCTCATCTTTCTCTCCACTCTGCCGCTTGCTCCTTTTCTCCACTCTGCCGTTTCTTGCTCCTTTTCTTCCTCCTTTAGAGCCGCATGTATAGACTCCTTGGAACACTCAGTCGCACTTCTGGTCTACGCTATCGAACCCCGATAGAGCACTTATCACGCCCTCTCTATCCCGAAAGGGGCACCCCCTAGAGACCCTATCACGCCCTCTCTCCCCATGGAACCCTCTACTCATGCCCCTATCGTGCCCCTCAGGTCCTCGCTGTGGGGTCTTATACATAGTCCTTATCTCGCTCTTGCTCTCTCCTCCACGGAACTCCCTCTAGATCTTCTATCGCCGCCAAGAATTCCCTGCTATCGAGCCCCTATCTCTATCTTTCTCTCCACTATGCAGCCCTCTATAGAGCCCGTTTCTTGCTCCCTATCTTCCTCCTATGGAGCCTCTTGTACAGCCTCTACGGCACACTCAGTCGCACTTCTGAAGCCTCCTGGAGAGCCCATATCGCTCCCCTTATGATCCCGCTATGGAGCCCTCCGAAGAGCACCTGTCGAACCCTCTCGACACCTTATGCCGCCCTCTATTGAGCCCCTCTCGCGCCCTGTGTTGCCCCAGTGGAACCCCCTATAAAGTTCCTATCCCTGCGATAAGTCGCGCATATGGGACCCTCTCTTGAGTCCCTATCTCGCTCTTTGTCTCTCCTATGGAGCCGTCTCTACAGCCCCTATTACAACTCTTAATGTCCCTCCTAACGGAGCCCCTTTTACAGCCGGTTCCATAGTCACAGAAAAGGTCTCTTCCTGCCCTTTGACAGCAGCAGTCATTTAAATCTTCATCCATCTCAGCCGTAAGCAGCCGCATCACTGTAAAACGTCTAGCTGTTGCTCAGAAAAGAAACCTGTCAGACGAGAAATGTTTCACCCTGCAAGATCATCCTCTGCCTTCGTCTGCGCAGCAGAAGTAATCAAACGAACTGGTAATAGTCCAGAGAGGAGCGATTCATATTTTCATGTGCTTCCTAGCAGACTCGGGATGCACGGAAGCTTTACATGGAGAGATAAGTCTCTCTGTGTACTGTTAGATCTGAAATGGGTTCCTTTCCAGTTTATTCATCAGGCATCTGTTCATCACACACAGGTACGCCTTCCAGTCTGCTTCTTGCCTCGGTGCCGTGCCTTCTCTGCTCTCTTCTGCCGTCTCTGCCACAGCTCTTCTGCATGACTGTAAAACGCGTACGTTTGGCCGCTAGATATGAACCGATTTATCCCGCAAGGTCATTCGTCCGCGGAGGTTGAAACCTCCGTAGAGAGAGCCTGTGTTGTCTTTCTTAGCCGAGCAAGTTCCGCGCGCATTCTTGGGCATTTTCAGCAGACTCCGGTTCCACAGGTTCTTTACACAAAGAGGTAAAGCTGTCTGAGAACTGCTAGGGCTGAAACGTGTTGCTGTCAAAAGTTTTCTTCGTGCACCCGTTTCAAAGCCACAGAAAAGCAGTCGCTCTGCTCCTTCCCTCCGATAGCAGCCGTCATTTGAGTCTTCATCCACCTCTGCACTTAGCAGCCACATCACCTCAGTGGGAATTCTCAGCCGCTGGTGAATCTCTTTCCGTAGAAGGCATTAAATCACTCAAAAAAAGCAGCAGGTTCTTCAGCGCTCGCCTGTCTCCTCGGAAGATCAACACCCAGGGAATGCATTGTTAATCACCCTGCTTGTCCGCAAGGCTGACAATGTCTGGGACGGGGGAGAGAGATAGAGGGTGGCATAAGGTGTCCAGACGGTTCGACAGGTGCTCTTCGCAAGGCTCCATAGCGGGATCATAAGGGGAGCGATATGGGCTCTCCAGGAGGCTTCAGAAGTGCGACCGAGTGTGCCGTAGAGGCTGTACAAGAGGCTCCATAGGAGGAAGATAGGGAGCAAGAAACGGGCTCTATAGAGGGCTGCATAGTGGAGAGAAAGATAGAGATAGGGGCTCGATAGCAGGGAATTCTTGGCAGCGATAGAAGATCTAGAGGGAGTTCCGTGGAGGAGAGAGCAAGAGCGAGATAAGGACTATGTAGAAGACCCCACAGCGAGGACCATGTGTAGAGGGTTCCATGGGGAGTGAGAGGGCGTGATAGGGTCTCTAGGGGGTGCCCCTTTCGGGATAGAGAGGGCGTGATAAGTGCTCTATCGGGGTTCGATAGCGTAGACCTAGGGGGCGAGATAGGGGCTTTCTATAGAGCTCTAGAAGGGAGACAAAGAGCAAGAAAGGGGCTCCATATGTCGGACTTATTGGTCGTGAGTGGAGCTCTATAGACGTTTCCATGGGTGCAAGACAGGGCATGAGAGGGTCTTTGTAGGAAGATGTAAAAGGGGTACAGAAGGTGCTCTCCAAGGGGGCACAATATCAGGAACTTAGGGGGTGCTCGAGGGGCTCTCTAGAGTGCTCTAGAGGCACAATACCGGAGGCGATAGGGGCTGTTTAATGGGTTCCGTAGGGAAGGTGAAGGGGGCTCTATAGAGTGTTGCCTACGGGAGACAATAAGCGAGATAAGGACTCTAGAGAGGGCTCCACGTGTGGGACTTATTAGCCGTGATAGGAGATCTACAGGGGCTTCCATGGGGGCGACGTAGGGTATGATGGGGGCGACGTAGGGTATGATAGGGGCTCCGTAAGTGGCTCCATAGGTGGGATATTGGGAGCCCCTAATGGGTTCTATACAGGGCTCCATTGGCGAAACAGAGCAAGATAGGGACTCTGGAGGGGGCGCCACAAGCCCACTGCAGGGCGCGGTAATGGTCGTAGAAGGGACTCCGTAGGAGGGACGCAGGGACAGTGAAAACACCTCTCTAGAAGACTCCATAGGGGAGAAAAAGAGCGAGATAGGGGCTCCATAGCACTCACATATGCGGCACTTTTTTGGCCATTATGGGAGCTCTCCGTATCAACAGAGGTGCGATAAGGGCTGTTAAAGGGGCTCCATAGGAGGGACATTGAGAGCGCGATAGGGACTCTAGAGAGAGGTCCGTAGGGGAGACAGAGAGAGATCGGGGCTCTAGGTGTGGCGCCTTATGCCAACTACAGGGCACGATAACACCATACGAGGGACAGTGGAAGAGTGATAGCACCTCTCTAGAAGGCACCATAGGCGAGAGAAAGTGTGAAAGAGGGCTCTAGAGAGGGCTCCATATGCGGGACATATCGCTGCGATGGGAGCTCTGTAGGGGGTTCCACTGGGTGAAAAAGGGCGTGATAGGAGCTGAATACTGGGCAGCATATGGGTTAGAGAGGGGTCGATACGTGCTCTGCAAGTGACTCCACAGCGGATCATAAGGGGAGAGATAAGGGCTCTCTAGGGGGCACCAGAAGTGCGACTGAGTGTTCCAAAGAGTCTATCCATGCGGCTCGATAGGAAAAAGAAAAGGAGTAAGAAACGGGCTCTATAGAGGGCTGCAGAACCCCAAAACGGGCTCAGAAACCCAAAAATGGATTGAGGAACCCCCAAAAAAGCTGAGGAACACAAAAATTGGCTGAGGAATCCAAAAATAGATTGAGGAACCAAAAATTTGCTGAGGAACCCAAAAATGGATTGAGAAACCCAAAAAGGGGCTGAAGAACCCAAAAATGGATTGAGGACCACAAAAATGGATTGAGAAACCCCAAAATGGGCTGAGGAAACTAAAACGGGCTCATGTACAAAAAAATGGGTTGATGAACCAAAAATGGATTGAGGAACCATAAAATGGGCTCAGGAAAAGAAAAATGCATAGAGGAACCCAAAAATGGGCTGAGGAACCCACAGATGGGCTGAAGAAGCCAAAAATGGATTGAGGGACCCAAAAATGGATTGAGGAACCCAAAAATGGCCTGAAGAACCCAAAAACACATTGAGGAAACCAAAAATGGATTGAGGAACCCAAAAGTGGTGTTGAGGAATCCAAAAATAGGCTCAGGAACACAAAAAATGGATTGAGGAACCATGAAATGGGCTCAGGAAAAGAAAAATGCATAGAGGAACCCAAAAATGGGCTGAGGAAGCCAAAAATGGATTGAGAGACCCAAAATGGATTGAGGGACCTAAAAATGGACTGAGGGAACCCAAAAATGGCCTGAAGAACCCTAAAACACATTGAGGGAACCAAAAATGGATTGAGGAACCCAAAAGTGGGTTGAGGAATCCAAAAATAGGCTCAGGAACACAAAAATGGATTGAGGAACCCAAAAATGGTTTGAAGAAACCAAAAATGGGGCTGAGGAACCCAAAAGTGGAGTGAGGAAACCAAAAATGGATTGAGAAACCGAAAAAATGGATTGAGGAGTCCAAAAATGGTCTAAGGAAACCAAAATTCCTCAGCCCATTTTTTGGTTCCTCAGCCCATTTTTGGTCTCCTCAACCCATTTTTGGTCTCTTCAATCCATTTTTGGGTTCTTCAGCCCGTTTTTAGGTTCCTCAATCCATTTTGTGGGTTCCTCAATCCATTTTTGGGTTCCTCAACCCATTTTTGGTGTCCTGAGCCACTTTTTGGTTGCCTCAATCCTTTTTTAGGTTTCTCAGCCCATTTTTGGTTTTTTTAGCCCATTTTTGGTTCCTCAATCCAGTTTTTTGGTTCCTCAATCCATTTTTTGTTTCTTCAGCCCATTTTTGGTTCCTCAGCCCATTTTTTCGGGTTCTTCAGCTCATCTTTCTCTCCACTCTGCCGCTTGCTCCTTTTCTCCACTCTGCCGTTTCTTGCTCCTTTTCTTCCTCCTTTAGAGCCGCATGTATAGACTCCTTGGAACACTCAGTCGCACTTCTGGTCTACGCTATCGAACCCCGATAGAGCACTTATCACGCCCTCTCTATCCGAAAGGGGCACCCCCTAGAGACCCTATCACGCCCTCTCTCCCCATGGAACCCTCTACTCATGCCCCTATCGTGCCCCTCAGGTCCTCGCTGTGGGGTCTTATACATAGTCCTTATCTCGCTCTTGCTCTCTCCTCCACGGAACTCCCTCTAGATCTTCTATCGCCGCCAAGAATTCCCTGCTATCGAGCCCCTATCTCTATCTTTCTCTCCACTATGCAGCCCTCTATAGAGCCCGTTTCTTGCTCCCTATCTTCCTCCTATGGAGCCTCTTGTACAGCCTCTACGGCACACTCAGTCGCACTTCTGAAGCCTCCTGGAGAGCCCATATCGCTCCCCTTATGATCCCGCTATGGAGCCCTCCGAAGAGCACCTGTCGAACCCTCTCGACACCTTATGCCGCCCTCTATTGAGCCCCTCTCGGCGCCCTGTGTTGCCCCAGTGGAACCCCCTATAAAGTTCCTATCCCTGCGATAAGTCGCTGCATATGGGACCCTCTCTTGAGTCCCTATCTCGCTCTTTGTCTCTCCTATGGAGCCGTCTCTACAGCCCCTATTACAACTCTTAATGTCCCTCCTAACGAGCCCCTTTTACAGCCGGTTCCATAGTCACAGAAAAGGTCTCTTCCTGCCCTTTGACAGCAGCAGTCATTTAAATCTTCATCCATCTCAGCCGTAAGCAGCCGCATCACTGTAAAATGTCTAGCTGTTGCTCAGAAAAGAAACCTGTCAGACGAGAAATGTTTCACCCTGCAAGATCATCCTCTGCCTTCGTCTGCGCAGCACAAGTAATCAAACGAACTGGTAATAGTCCAGAGAGGAGCGATTCATATTTTCATGTGCTTCCTAGCAGACTCGGGATGCACGGAAGCTTTACATCGAGAGATAAGTCTCTCTGTGTACTGTTAGATCTGAAATGGGTTCCTTTCCAGTTTATTCATCAGGCATCTGTTCATCACACACAGGTACGCCTTCCAGTCTGCTTCTTGCCTCGGAGCCGTGCCTTGTCTGCTCTCTTCTGCCGTCTCTTGCCACAGCTCTTCCGCATGACTGTAAAACGCGTGCGTTTGGCCGCTAGATATGAACCGATTTATCCCGCAAGGTCGTTCGTTTCCGCGGAGGTTGAAACCTCCGTAGAGAGAGCCTGTGTTGTCTTTCTTAGCCGAGCAAGTTCCGCGCGCATTCTTGGGCATTTTCAGCAGACTCCGGTTCCACAGGTTCTTTACACAAAGAGGTAAAGCTGTCTGAGAACTGCTAGGGCTGAAACGTGTTGCTGTCAAAAGTTTTCTTCGTGCACCCGTTTCAAAGCCACAGAAAAGCAGTCGCTCTGCTCCTTCCCTCCGATAGCAGCCGTCATTTGAGTCTTCATCCATCTCTGCACTTAGCAGCCACATCACTGCAGTGGGAATTCTCAGCCGCTGGTGAATCTCTTTCCGTAGAAGGCATTAAATCACTCAAAAAAAGCAGCAGGTTCTTCAGCGCTCGCCTGTCTCCTCGGAAGACCAACACCCAGGAATGCATTGTTAATCACCCTGCTTGTCCGCAAGGCTGACAATGTCTGGGACGGGGGAGAGAGATAGAGGTGTGCATAAGGTGTCCAGACGGTTCGACAGGTGCTCTTCGCAAGGCTCCATAGCGGGATCATAAGGGGAGCGATATGGGCTCTCCAGGAGGCCTTCAGAAGTGCGACCGAGTGTGCTGTAGAGGCTGTACAAGAGGCTCCATAGGAGGAAGATAGGGGAGCAAGAAACGGGCTCTATAGAAGGCTGCATAGTGGAGAGAAAGATAGAGATAGGGGCTCGATAGCAGGGAATTCTTGGCGGCGATAGAAGATCTAGAGGGAGTTCCGTGGAGGAGAGAGCAAGAGCGAGATAAGGGCTATGTAGAAGACCCCACAGCGAGGACCATGTGTAGAGGGTTCCATGGGGAGAGAGAGGGCGTGATAGGGTCTCTAGGGGGTGCCCCTTTCGGGATAGAGAGGGCGTGATAAGTGCTCTATCGGGGTTCGATAGCATAGACCTAGGGGGCGAGATAGGGGCTTTCTATAGAGCTCTAGAAGGGAGACAAAGAGCAAGAAAGGGCTTCCATATGTCGGACTTATTGGTCGTGAGTGGAGCTCTATAGACGTTTCCATGGGTGCAAGACAGGGCATGAGAGGGTCTTTGTAGGAAGATGTAAAAGGGGGTACAGAAGGTGCTCTCCAAGGGGGCACAATATCAGGAACTTAGGGGGCGCTCGAGGGGCTCTCTAGAGTGCTCTAGAGGCACAATACCGGAGGCGATAGGGGCTGTTTAATGGGTTCCGTAGGGAAGGTGAAGGGGGCTCTATAGAGTGTTGCCTACGGGAGACAATAAGCGAGATAAGGTCTCTAGAGAGGGCTCCACGTGTGGGACTTATTAGCCGTGATAGGAGATCTACAGGGGCTTCCATGGGGGCGACGTAGGGTATGATGGGGGGCGACGTAGGTTATGATAGGGGCTCCGTAAGTGGCTCCATAGGTGGGATATTGGGAGCCTCTAATGGGTTCTATACAGGGCTCCATTGGCGAAACAGAGCAAGATAGGGACTCTGGAGGGGGCGCCACAAGCCCACTGCAGGGCGCGGTAATGGTCGTAGAAGGGACTCCGTAGGAGGGACGCAGGGACAGTGAAAACACCTCTCTAGAAGACTCCATAGGGGAGAAAAAGAGCGAGATAGGGGCTCCATAGCACACTCCATATGCGGCACTTTTTTGGCCATTATGGGAGCTCTCCGTATCAACAGAGGGTGCGATAAGGGCTGTTAAAGGGGGCTCCATAGGAGGGACATTGAGAGCGTGATAGGGACTCTAGAGAGAGGTCCGTAGGGGAGACAGAGAGATATCGGGGCTCTAGATGTGTGCCTTATGCCAACTACAGGGCACGATAACGCCATAACGAGGGACAGTGGGAAGAGTGATAGCACCTCTCTAGAAGGCACCATAGGCGAGAGAAAGTGTGAAAGAGGGGCTCTAGAGAGGGCTCCATATGCGGGACATATCGGCTGCGATGGGAGCTCTGTAGGGGGGTTCCACTGGGGGTGAAAAAGGGCGTGATAGGAGCTGAATACGGGGCAGCATGTGGGTTAGAGAGGGGGTCGATACGTGCTCTGCAAGTGACTCCACAGCGGGATCATAAGGGGAGAGATAAGGGGCTCTCTAGGGGGGCACCAGAAGTGCGACTGAGTGTTCCAAAGAGTCTATCCATGCGGCTCGATAGGAAAAAAGAAAAGGAGTAAGAAACGGGCTCTATAGAGGGCTGCAGAACCCCAAAACGGGCTCAGAAACCCAAAAATGGATTGAGGAACCCCCCAAAAAGCTGAGGAACACAAAAATTGGCTGAGGAATCCAAGAATAGATTGAGGAACCAAAAATTTGCTGAGGAACCCAAAAATGGATTGAGAAACCAAAAAAAGGGGCTGAAGAACCCAAAAATGGATTGAGGACCACAAAAATGGATTGAGAAACCCCAAAATGGGCTGAGGAAACTAAAACGGGCTCATGAACAAAAAAAATGGATTGATGAACCAAAAATGGATTGAGGAACCATAAAATGGCTCAGGAAAAGAAAAATGCATAGAGGAACCCAAAAATGGGCTGAGGAACCCACAGATGGGCTGAAGAAGCCAAAAATGGATTGAGGGACCCAAAAATGGATTGAGGGACCTAAAAATGGACTGAGGAACCCAAAAATGGCATGAAGCACCCCAAAACATGTTGAGGAAACCAAAAATGGATTGAGGAACCCAAAAGTGGGTTGAGGAATCCAAAAATGGGCTCAGGAACACAAAAAATGGATTGAGGAACCCAAAAAATGGTTTGAAGAAAGCAAAAATGGGCTGAGGAACCCAAAAGTGGAGTGAGGAACCCAAAAATGTATTGAGAAACCCCAAAAAATGGGCCGAGAAAACAAAAATGGAATGAGGAACCAAAAAATGGGCTGAGGAAACAAAAAATGGGCTGAGGAATTTTTGGTTTCCTTAGACCATTTTTGGACTCCTCAATCCATTTTTGGGTTCCTCAATGCATTTTTGGGGTGCCTCAGCCCATTTGTAGGTTCCTCATTCCATTTTTGTTTTCTCGCCCATTTTTTGGGGTTTCTCAATACATTTTTGGGTTCCTCACTCCACTTTTGGTTCCTCAGCCCATTTTTGCTTTCTTCAAACCATTTTTGGGTCCTCAATCCATTTTTTGTGTTCCTGAGCCCATTTTTGGATTCCTCAACCCACTTTTGGGTTCCTCAATCCATTTTTGGTTTCCTCAACATGTTTTGGGGTGCTTCATGCCATTTTTGGGTTCCTCAGTCCATTTTTAGGTCCCTCAATCCATTTTTTGGGTCCCTCAATCCATTTGTGGCTTCTTCAGCCCATCTGTGGGTTCCTCAGCCCATTTTTGGGTTCCTCTATGCATTTTTCTTTTCCTGAGCCCATTTTATGGTTCCTCAATCCATTTTTGGTTCATCAATCCATTTTTTTGTTCATGAGGCCCGTTTTAGTTTCCTCAGCCCATTTTGGGTTTCTCAATCCATTTTTGTGGTCCTCAATCCATTTTTGGGTTCTTCAGCCCCTTTTTTGGTTTCTCAATCCATTTTTGGGTTTCCTCAGCAAATTTTTGGTTCCTCAATCTATTCTTGGATTCCTCAGCCAATTTTTGTGTTCCTCAGCTTTTTGGGGGGTTTCCTCAATCCATTTTTGGGTTTCTGAGCCCGTTTTGGGGTTCTGCAGCCCTCTATAGAGCCCGTTTCTTACTCCTTTTCTTTTCCTATCGAGCCGCATGGATAGACTCTTTGGAACACTCAGTCGCACTTCTGGTGCCCCCTAGAGAGCCCTTATCTCTCCCCTTATGATCCCGCTGTGGAGTCACTTGCAGAGCACGTATCGACCCCTCTCTAACCCACATGCTGCCCCGTATTCAGCTCCTATCACGCCCTTTTCACCCCAGTGGAACCCCCTACAGAGCTCCCATCGCAGCCGATATGTCCCGCATATGGAGCCCTCTCTAGAGCCCCTCTTTCACACTTTCTCTCGCCTATGGTGCCTTCTAGAGAGGTGCTATCACTCTTCCACTGTCCCTCGTATGGTGCGTTATCGTGCCCTGTAGTTGGCATAAGGCACCACATCTAGAGCCCCGATATCTCTCTGTCTCCCCTACGGACCTCTCTCTAGAGTCCCTATCACGCTCTCAATGTCCCTCCTATGGAGCCCCTTTAACAGCCCTTATCGCACCCTCTGTTGATACGAGAGCTCCCATAATGGCCAAAAAAGTGCCGCATATGGAGTGTGCTATGGAGCCCCTATCTCGCTCTTTTTCTCCCCTATGGGAGTCTTCTAGAGAGGTGTTTTCACTGTCCCTGCGTCCCCTCCTACGAGTCCCTTCTACGACCATTACCGCGCCCTGCAGTGGGCTTGTGGCGCCCCCTCCAGAGTCCCTATCTTGCTCTGTTTCGCCAATGGAGCCCTGTATAGAACCCATTAGAGGCTCCCAATATCCCACCTATGGAGCCACTTACGGAGCCCCTATCATAACCTACGTCGCCCCCATCATACCCTACGTCGCCCCCATGGAAGCCCCTGTAGATCTCCTATCACGGCTAATAAGTCCCACACGTGGAGCCCTCTCTAGAGGACCTTATCTCGCTTATTGTCTCCCGTAGGCAACACTCTATAGAGCCCCCTTCACCTTCCCTACGGAACCCATTAAACAGCCCCTATCGCCCTCCGGTATTGTGCCTCTAGAGCACTCTAGAGAGCCCCTCGAGCGCCCCCTAAGTTCCTGATATTGTGCCCCCTTGGAGAGCACCTTCTGTACCCCTTTTACATCTTCCTACAAAGACCCTCTCATGCCCTGTCTTGCACCCATGGAAACGTCTATAGAGCTCCACTCACGACCAATAAGTCCGACATATGGAGCCCCTTTCTTGCTCTTTGTCTCCCTTCTAGAGCTCTATAGAAAGCCCCTATCTCGCCCCCTAGGTCTTATGCTATCGAACCCCGATAGAGCACTTATCACGCCCTCTCTATCCCGAAAGGGGCACCCCCCTAGAGACCCTATCACGCCCCTCTCTCTCCCCATGGAACCCTCTACACATGGTCCTCGCTGTGGGTCTTCTACATAGCCCTTATCTCGCTCTTGCTCTCTCCTCCACGGAACTCCCTCTAGATCTTCTATCGCCGCCAAGAATTTCCCTGCTATCGAGCCCCTATCTCTATCTTTCTCTCACACTATGCAGCCTTCTATAGAGCCCGTTTCTTGCTCCCTATATCTTGCCTCCTATGGAGCCTCTTGTACAGCCTCTACAGCACACTCGGTCGCACTTCTGAAGCCTCCTGGAGAGCCCATATCGCTCCCCTTATGATCCCGCTATGGAGCCTTGCGAAGAGCACCTGTCGAATCCGTCTGGACACCTTATGCCACCCTCTATCTCTCTCCCCCGTCCCAGACATTGTCAGCCTTGCGGACAAGCAGGGTGATTAACAATGCATTCCCTGTGTGTTGGTCTTCCGAGGAGACAGGCGCGAGCGCTGAAGAACCTGCTGCTTTTTTTTGAGTGATTTAATGCATTCTACGGAAAGAGATTCACCAGCGGCTGAGAATTCCCACTGCAGTGATGTGGCTGCTAAGTGCAGAGATGGATGAAGACTCAAATGACGGCTGCTATCGGAGGATGGAGCAGAGCGACTGCTTTTCTGTGGCTTTGAAACGGGTGCACGAAGAAAACTTTTGACAGCAACACGTTTCAGCCCTAGCAGTTCTCAGACAGCTTTACCTCTTTGTGTAAAGAACCTGTGAACCGGAGTCTGCTGAAAATGCCCAAGAATGCGCGCGGGGAACTTGCTCGGCTAAGAAAGACAACACAGGCTCTCTCTACGAGAGGTTTCAACCTCCGCGGACGAACGACCTTGCGGGATAAATCGGTTCAT
Source organism: Dromococcyx pavoninus (assembly GCA_033558185.1). Classification (NCBI taxonomy): domain Eukaryota; kingdom Metazoa; phylum Chordata; class Aves; order Cuculiformes; family Neomorphidae; genus Dromococcyx; species Dromococcyx pavoninus. The sequence goes on from JAUMJL010000725.1 coordinate 446,433, forward strand.
ATCTAGCGGCCAAACGCACGCGTTTTACAGTCATGCGGAAGAGCTGGTGGCAGAGACGGCAGAAGAGAGCAGACATGGCACGGCTCCGAGGCAAGAAGCAGACTGGAAGGCGGTACCTGTGTGTGATGAACAGATGCCTGATGAATAAACTGGAAAGGAACCCATTTCAGATCTAACAGTACACAGAGAGACTTATCTCTCGATGTAAAGCTTCCGTGCATCCGAGTCTGCTAGGAAGCACATGAAAATATGAATCGCTCCTCTCTGACTATTACCAGTTCGTTTGATTACTTGTGCTGCGCAGACGAGAGGCAGAGGATGATCTTGCAGGGTGAAACATTTCTCGTCTGACAGGTTTCTTTTCTGAGCAACAGCTAGACATTTTACAGTGATGCGGCTGCTTACTGGCTGAGATGGATGAAGATTTAAATGACTGCTGCTGTCAAAGGGCAGGAAGAGACCTTTTCTGTGACTACTGGAACCGGCTGTAAAAGGGGCTCCGTTAGGAGGGGACATTAAGAGTTGTAATAGGGGCTGGTAGAGACGGCTCCATAGGAGAGACAAAGAGCGAGATAGGGACTCAAGAGAGGGTCCCATATGCGCGACTTATCGCAGGGGATAGGAACTTTATAGGGGGTTCCACTGGGGCAACACAGGGCGCGAGAGGGGCTCTATAGAGGGCGGCATAAGGTGTCGAGAGGGTTCGACCAGGTGCTCTTACTAGAGAGGGCTCCATAGCGGGGATCATAAGGGGAGCGATATGGGCTCTCCAGGAGGCTTCAGAAGTGCGACTGAGTGTGCCGTAGAGGCTGTACAAGAGGCTCCATAGGAGGAAGATAGGGAGCAAGAAACGGGCTCTATAGAGGGCTGCATAGTGGAGAGAAAGATAGAGATAGGGGCTCGATAGCAGGAATTCTTGGCGGCGATAGAAGATCTAGAGGGAGGTTCCGTGGAGGAGAGAGGCAAGAGCGAGATAAGGGACTATGTATAAGAACCCCACAGCGAGGACCTGAGGGGGCACGATAGGGGCATGAGTAGAGGGTTCCATTGGAGGAGAGAGGGCGTGATAGGGTCTCTAGGGGGTGCCCCTTTCGGGATAGAGAGGGCGTGATAAGTGCTCTATCGGGGTTCGATAGCGTAGACCAGAAGTGCGACTGAGTGTTCCAAGGAGTCTATACATGCGCTCTAAAGGGAGGAAGAAAAGGGAGCAAGAAACGGCAGAGTGGAGAAAAGGAGCAAGCGGCAGAGTGGAGAGAAAGATGAGCTGAAGAACCGAAAAAATGGGCTGAGGAACCAAAAATGGCTGAAGAAACAAAAAATGATTGAGGAACCAAAAAACTGGATTGAGGAACCCAAAAATGGGCTAAAAAACCAAAAATGGGCTGAGAGAAACCTAAAAAAGGATTGAGGCAACCAAAAAGTGCTCAGGACACCAAAAATGGGTTGAGGAACCCAAAATGGATTGAGGAACCCAAAAATGGATTGAGGGAACCTAAAAACGGGCTGAAGAACCCAAAAATGGATTGAAGAGACCAAAAATGGTTGAGGAGACCAAAAATGGGCTGAGGAACCAAAAAATGGGCTGAGGAATTTTTGGTTTCCTTAGACCATTTTGGGACTCCTCAATCCATTTTTTTCGGTTTCTCAATCCATTTTTGAGTTTCCCTCACTCCACTTTTGGGTTCCTCAGCCCATTTTTGGTTTCTTCAAACCATTTTTGGGTTCCTCAATCCATTTTTTTGTGTTCCTGATCCTATTTTTGGATTCCTCAACCCACTTTTGGGTTCCTCAATCCATTTTTGGTTCCCTCAATGTGTTTTAGGGTTCTTCAGGGCCATTTTTGGGTTCCTCAGTCCATTTTTTAGGTCCCTCAATCCATTTTTGGGTCTCTCAATCCATTTTGGCTCCTCAGCCCATTTTTGGGTTCCTCTATGCATTTTCTTTTCCTGAGCCCATTTCATGGTTCCTCAATCCATTTTTGTGTTCCTGAGCCTATTTTTGGATTCCTCAACCCACTTTTGGGTTCCTCAATCCATTTTTGGTTTTCCTCAATGTGTATTTTGTGGTTCTTCAGGCCATTTTTGGGTGTCCTCAATCCATTTTTGGTCCCTCAATCCATTTTTGGCTTCTTCAGCCCATCTGTGGGTTACCTCAGCCCATTTTTGGGTTCCTCTATGCATTTTTCTTTTCCTGAGCCCATTTTATGGTTCCTCAATCCATTTTTGGTTCATCAACCCATTTTTTTGTTCATGAGCCCGTTTTAGTTTCCTCAGCCCATTTTGGGGTTTCTCAATCCATTTTTGTGGTCCTCAATCCATTTTGGGTTCTTCAGCCCTTTTTGGGTTTCTCAATCCATTTTGGGTTCCTCAGCAAATTTTTGGTTCCTCAATCTATTTTGTGATTCCTCAGCCAATTTTTGTGTTCCTCAGCTTTTTTGGGGTTCCTCAATCCATTTTTGGGTTTCTGAGCCCGTTTTGGGGTTCTGCAGCCCTCTATAGAGCCCGGTTTCTTACTCCGTTTCTTTTTCCATCGAGGCCCATGGATAGACTCTTTGGAACACTCAGTCGCACTTCTGGTGCCACCCTAGAGAGCCCTTATCTCTCCCCTTATGATCCCGCTGTGGAGTTCACTTGCAGAGCACGTATCGACCCCTCTCTAACCCATATGCTGCCCAGTATTCAGCTCCTATCACGCCCTTTTTCACCCCAGTGGAACCCCCTACAGAGCTCCCATCGCAGCCGATATGTCCAGCATATGGAGCCTCCTCTAGAGCCCCTCTTCACACTTTCTCTCGCCTATGGTGCCTTCTAGAGAGTGCTATCACTCTTCCACTGTCCCTCGTATGGTGTTATCGTGCCCTGTAGTTGGCATAAGGCGCCACACCTAGAGCCCCGATCTCTCTCTGTCTCCCCTACGGACCTCTCTCTAGAGTCCCTATCGCGCTCTCAATGTCCCTCCTATGGAGCCCCTTTAACAGCCCTTATCGCACCCTCTGTTGATACGAGAGCTCCCATAATGGCCAAAAAAGTGCCGCATATAGGAGTGTGCTATGGAGCCCCTATCTCGCTCTTTTTCTCCCCTATGGAGTCTTCTAGAGAGGTGTTTTCACTGTCCTGCGTCCCTCCTACGAGTCCCTTCTACGACCATTACCGCGCCCTGCAGTGGGCTTGTGGCGCCCCCTCCAGAGTCCCTATCTTGCTCTGTTTCGCCAATGGAGCCCTGTATAGAACCCATTAGGGGCTCCCAATATCCCACCTATGGAGCCACTTACGGAGAGCCCCTATCATACCCTACGTCGCCCCCATCATACCCTACGTCGCCCCCATGGAAGCCCCTGTAGATCTCCTATCACGGCTAATAAGTCCCACACGTGGAGCCCTCTCTAGAGTCCTTATCTCGCTTATTGTCTCCCGTAGGCAACACTCTATAGAGCCCCCTTCACCTTCCCTACGGAACCCATTAAACAGCCCCTATCGCCTCCGGTATTGTGCCTCTAGAGCACTCTAGAGAGCCCCTCGAGCACCCCCTAAGTTCCTGATATTGTGCCCCCTTGGAGAGCACCTTCTGTACCCCTTTTACATCTTCCTACAAAGACCCTCTCATGCCCTGTCTTGCACCCATGGAAACGTCTATAGAGCTCCACTCACGACCAATAAGTCCGACATATGGAGCCCCTTTCTTGCTCTTTGTCTCCCTTCTAGAGCTCTATAGAAAGCCCCTATCTCGCCCCCTAGGTCTACGCTATCGAACCCCGATAGAGCACTTATCACGCCCTCTCTATCCCGAAAGGGGGCACCCCCTAGAGACCCTATCACGCCCTCTCACTCCCCATGGAACCCTCTACACATGGTCCTCGCTGTGGGGTCTTCTACATAGTCCTTATCTCGCTCTTGCTCTCTCCTCCAGCGAACTCCCTCTAGATCTTCTATCGCTGCCAAGAATTCCCTGCTATCGAGCCCCTATCTCTATCTTTCTCTCCACTATGCAGCCCTCTATAGAGCCCGTTTCTTGCTCCCTATCTTCCTCCTATGGAGCCTCTTGTACAGCCTCTACGGCACACTCGGTCGCACTTCTGAAGCCTCCTGGAGAGCCCATATCGCTCCCCTTATGATCCCGCTATGGAGCCTTGCGAAGAGCACCTGTCGAACCGTCTGGACACCTTATGCCACCCTCTATCTCTCTCCCCCGTCCCAGACATTGTCAGCCTTGCGGACAAGCAGGGTGATTAACAATGCATTCCCTGGGTGTTGATCTTCCGAGGAGACAGGCGAGCGCTGAAGAACCTGCTGCTTTTTTTGAGTGATTTTAATGCCTTCTACGGAAAGAGATTCACCAGCGGCTGAGAATTCCCAGCTGAGGTGATGGTGGCTGCTAAGTGCAGAGGTGGATGAAGACTCAAATGACGGCTGCTATCGGAGGGAAGGAGCAGAGCGACTGCTTTTCTGTGGCTTTGAAACGGGTGCACGAAGAAAACTTTTGACAGCAACACGTTCAGCCCTAGCAGTTCTCAGACAGCTTTACCTCTTTGTGTAAAGAACCTGTGGAACCGGAGTCTGCTGAAAATGCCCAAGAATGCGCGCGGAACTTGCTCGGCTAAGAAAGACAACACAGGCTCTCTCTACGGAGGTTTCAACCTCCGCGACGAATGACCTTGCGGGATAAATCGGTTCATATCTAGCGGCCAAACGTACGCGTTTTAACAGTCATGCAGAAGAGCTGTGGCAGAGACGGCAGAAAGAGAGCAGAGAAGGCACGGCACCGAGGCAAGAAGCAGACTGGAAGGCGTACCTGTGTGTGATGAACAGATGCCTGATGAATAAACTGGAAAGGAACCCATTTCAGATCTAACAGTACACAGAGAGACTTATCTCTCCATGTAAAGCTTCCGTGCATCCCGAGTCTGCTATGGAAGCACATGAAAATATGAATCGCTCCTCTCTGGACTATTACCAGTTCGTTTGATTACTTCTGCTGCGCAGACGAAGCAGAGGATGATCTTGCAGGGTGAAACATTTCTCGTCTGACAGGTTTCTTTTCTGAGCAACAGCTAGACGTTTTACAGTGATGCGGCTGCTTACGGCTGAGATGGATGAAGATTTAAATGACTGCTGCTGTCAAAGGGCAGGAAGAGACCTTTCTGTGACTATGGAACCGGCTGTAAAAGGGGCTCCGTTAGGAGGGACATTAAGAGTTCGTAATAGGGGCTGTAGAGACGGCTCCATAGGAGAGACAAAGAGCGAGATAGGGACTCAAGAGAGGGTCCCATATGCGCGACTTATCGCAGGATAGGAACTTTATAGGGGGTTCCAGCTGGGCAACACAGGGCGCGAGAGGGGCTCAATAGAGGGCGGCATAAGGTGTCGAGAGGGGGTTCGACAGGTGCTCTTCGAGGGCTCCATAGCGGGATCATAAGGGGAGCGATATGGGCTCTCCAGGAGGCTTCAGAAGTGCGACTGAGTGTGCCGTAGAGGCTGTACAAGAGGCTCCATAGGAGGAAGATAGGGAGCAAGAAACGGGCTCTATAGAGGGCTGCATAGTGGAGAGAAAGATAGAGATAGGGGCTCGATAGCAGGGAATTCTTGGCGGCGATAGAAGATCTAGAGGGAGTTCCGTGGAGGAGAGAGCAAGAGCGAGATAAGGACTATGTATAAGACCCCACAGCGAGGACCTGAGGGGCACGATAGGGGCATGAGTAGAGGGTTCCATGGGGAGAGAGGGGCGTGATAGGGTCTCTAGGGGGTGCCCCTGTTCGGGATAGAGAGGGCGTGATAAGTGCTCTATCGGGGTTCGATAGCGTAGACCAGAAGTGCGACTGAGTGTTCCAAGGAGTCTATACATGCGGCTCTAAAGGAGGAAGAAAAGGAGCAAGAAACGGCAGAGTGTGAGAAAAGGAGCAAGCGGCAGAGTGAGAGAAAGATGAGCTGAAGAACCGAAAAAATGGCTGAGGAACCAAAAATGGGCTGAAGAAACAAAAAATGGATTGAGGAACCAAAAAACTGGATTGAGGAACCCAAAAATGGGCTGAAAAACCAAAATGGGCTGAGAAACCCTAAAAAAGGATTGAGGCAACCAAAAAAGTGGCTCAGGACACCAAAAATGGTTGAGGAAACAAAAAATGGATGAGGAACCCAAAAATGGATTGAGGAACCTAAAAACGGGCTGAAGAACCCAAAAATGGATTGAAGAGACCAAAAATGGGTTGAGGAGACCAAAAATGGGGCTGAGGAACCAAAAAATGGGCTGAGGAATTTTTGGTTTCCTTAGACCATTTTTTGGACTCCTCAATCCATTTTTTTCGGTTTCTCAATCCATTTTTGGTTTCCTCACTCCACTTTTGGGTTCCTCAGCCCATTTTGGTTTCTTCAAACCATTTTTGGGTTCCTCAATCCATTTTTTGTGTTCCTGAGCCCATTTTTGGATTCCTCAACCCACTTTTTGGGTTCCTCAATCCTTTTTGGTTTCCTCAATGTGTTTTTGGGGTTCTTCAGGCCATTTTTGGGTTCCTCAGTCCATTTTTAGGTCCCTCAATCCATTTTTGGGTCCCTCAATCCATTTTTGGCTTCTTCAGCCCATCTGTGGGGTCTCAGCCCATTTTTGGGTTCCTCTATGCATTTTTCTTTTCCTGAGCCCATTTTATGGTTCCTCAATCCATTTTTGGTTCATCAATCCCATTTTTTTGTTCATGAGCCCGTTTTAGTTTCCTCAGCCCATTTTGGGGTTTCTCAATCCATTTTTGTGGTCCTCAATCCATTTTTGGGTTCTTCAGCCCCTTTTTGGGGTTTCTCAATCCAGTTTTGGGTTCCTCAGCAAATTTTTGGTTCCTCAATCTATTTTTGGATTCCTCAGCCAATTTTTGTGTTCCTCAGCTTTTTTGGGGGTTCCTCAATCCATTTTTGGGTTTCTGAGCCCGTTTTG